>VWYI01035346.1:512098-665069 GCA_013399455.1 Anthoscopus minutus | reverse complement strand
TAGGAGAGGAGAGGAGAGGAGAGGAGAGGGAGAGGAATTTGCTTTGTTCTGCCATTTGATCTCTTTGCAGGGATGGAACATGCATCAGTTTGCCAATGGAAGAGCTTCCATCCATCTTTTTGGGACTGCAGAATGGCCTTAGTGATGTGGTAGGTCTCTCAGGCTGTTCTGGGAAGCGAGGGCTGTGCTGCTGCCCTTCTGCAGCTCAGAAAACAGGGAAAGCAAGAACAAGTCCCAGGCAGGATCCTGGATCTCATGGCAGTGGGGAAGGTCAGTGAGTGGATGGGTGAGTGGTTGAAGCTGCTGAGCTTCAACTCCCACTTAGAGTCCAGATACCCTACATGGCAGTGACTTTTAAAGGGGTTTGGGTGACCAGTACATTTTTATGATGTATTTTGAATGCTTGTCTCCTCTTTTCTAGAATGGGCTCTGTACAGCCACTGGAGCTAAGCCTCTGCTGCCTGTGCTGGCTGCATGTCTGGGACAGGTCAATCCACAGTCTTGGTGAGCTTTGCTTTCTTCAATAACCAGACAAAATTCAAAGCAAACAACTTGGCACAGGCACCTGGTTTTCAGGTGAGCAAGGTCTGACTGCTGCAGTGATCTCAGTGGGGCTAGGAGGCTTTGTACTTCACCTCAGGCTCTTAAGTAATTCCTCATAGAGTGCAGGATGTTCTGAAGTGTGATCTTTGTGTCTCGGTCTATAAAATGAAAATGCTAGTTCTTCCTGAGAAGGGTTACAGTGTCTCACACACACAAGAAAGGCAAGTGAAGTTCTTTCACTGTCTAAAGCACTGAACTCTGAGTCATCCAGAGCCTCTGAGGACTCTGGTTGAGTTTTTAAGGGTACCTCATTATGGCTGAGTCTCCAGCACTGTGTAGTCACAACCCAAAGTATTCATCTCACAAAGGACAAATGTTGAGAAATTAAGGGAACAAAGGAGTGCAGTCAACTACACTGAAGACCTGAGGAGTTTAATGTGATGGGAACTGGATTCCAAAACTAGCTGGAACATGCAGGAGGACAAACCCTGAAGGGAAACACTCTAAAACCAGTAGGATAAACAACCAGCCCCAAACACATGCAGGAGTTTGCTGAGAGCAGGCAAGGGATGGGCAGAAGGTCTGAGCAGCAATGGGGTGTTCAGTTCAGGTGCAGCCAGGGACTGAAATCAGAGGTCTGGAGGGGAACCACTGCAGGAAATGAGGACCTGCCTTTGGAGCCCATCACCCTGCACAGGGCTGAGCCCCCCTGCCAGGGACACGTTCAGCCCAGCACTTCTGGACCTGCTTTATGAGCTACTCTGTCATCTTTGCCAGGTGTGTGGCATCAGAGAAGAGTGTTGGGGCAAGACTGGAGGCACTGTTTGCCTCAGTCTTCCCATTTTAATTTGCTGAGGTTAGAAAATACAAGGGTAGAATGAGAAATGTCATAAGTAAAGTTGTGAATCAGATTTTGAAAAGGAAATGAAACAGATGGTAGAAGGTTTCAGTTAGATAAATACAGAAAAGGAAAAGAGGAGAAACATGGTCATTATATAGTGGAAATGGGATTGAGATTAGACCAGTCTACATATGGTCCAAAATGAATTAAAACCACTTTACCTATGTTTTCAATAGAGATGATTATATTGGACAATGGGCCAAAGATGTGATTTCTAGTAGGAACATACTTAAGTGAAAATGATCACATATAAGACAGAAGGAAAAGCTTAAAGAATATCATGTGCTCAGATCAAGGTGCCCTGGCAGATTTCCACCTCAGGATTTGGAAAGAACTGGCACATTGAAGGAGCTCAGGGTAACCTTGTATTTCTTTTTGATTTTTTTTTCCAAGACAAATGAAATACAGGTGATACACTCTATCCAGACATGAGTCTGAAGAATTTGATATTACACCACATGGGAAATTAGTAGTTGAAGTTGGGAAGATGGGGACTGGCATGGATGGCAAATGCTGAACTGCTAAAGTCAAGGACAGGGAGCTCTGTGGGAAGGAGAAATGCTGGAAAGAGAATGGAACTCCTCAAGGGTCAGTCTTGAGCCAGGTCTTACTTGTTCTGTTAATGACTCTGGCACAGCTGCAGGAATATCATAGAGAAATTTGCTGAGGACACAGGCTTTGCTAATAGAGAGAAGGATCAGAACATCAATCAGCAATAACTTAATGACAGAATTTGAGATAGAATAGACAAAGTATAAAGACAGGCAGTTAAAAATTAATCACCAGAGTATCACATTACTCACTTGAGAATGACAAAAGCAGGGTGGTAAAAAAAACACATAGAGAGAATTACTTGCTCTGAGGGATAACTGTGAGCCACCAATCTGATATGGAAAGGCAAACACAGTCCTAGAAGATACAGGTTCACTCATGTTCCAGGAAGATTAGCAGGTACAGAGGAGGGCATTAAGGATGATCAGAGGGTTTAGAACAAGAGGAGACTGGAAGATCTTCATTTGTTTAGTTCCTCAAAACAAAGACTAGAGCAGATAGGATTGTTTTTGCTAAATATATCTGATAGGTAAAGATCAGAGAAAAAAAGAGAATTATTTAAACTAAATTACGAAGCTGGCACAAGAACAAATGATATTAGGGTTGGAAATTCAAAATGAAGTGTTAGAATAGCCTGCCAAAAAGCATGATATGATGTAATTGATTGTGATAGTGGGAGACTGGCTCAGTAATGCTGAGCCCTGTGTTCCTAGAAACGTGCAGCAGACAGGATTTTGGCAAAGTGGGTGCTGGCCTCTAACGAGGAGGAGGAGCCCTGTGCTGCCTGTGTGAGCACAAGAAAGCGTAACTGGCCAGTCCCCAGCTTTGGAAATGGGGGGAAAAAAGGAAGCTTTGATTTCAACAGCTAAAGTGAGGTTCTTCCCTCCTCCTCCCCTATGGGAACTGGCAAACTCAGCTCTTTAATGGTTCAAGTTCATCTCAGCCTTGCCTATAAATAGATAAATGAGATTCCTCCTGTCCCAGTGAGTAATTCTGACATCCTCCTGCTGCCTCAGTGAGCTGAGTCACAGGCACTCTGCACTCCAGTCCCTGCATTACTTACACGGTCTCAAAGGAAATTTTAACACATCCAATGAATCATCAGGGATTGGATCATGTTTAAAGTTATTCCATTGGCATTTCCCTTCCATTGTAGCAAGTCTGCCAATACCTAAAACTTTGGCTAATCTGGACTCAAAACACATAGAGGAAATAGCATGTTGACATACACAGCTACTAATAAAAATAATAAGAAGAACTCTTTTAAAATTTGCACTGAAAAAAGTGACTCGTAGTGGATTTCTCTCTTGCTTTTGGACCTATTAATTTTGTCAGACTCTTTCTTTTTTTGTAGCTGCTTATTTAAAGGAACTCAAAATTTGAAATGTTTACTATTCAGTCATTAGGCCCATAATTTAATCTCCTGCAGATTTCCTGCCAAAATATTATTTGCACTGAGATGAAGCTTGCAGCCCCATATTCATTCTCTCTTAGAGAGACATTCCTGGTCATACCCATGATAAAAATAAAGTGCCTGCAAAGCAAAGACAAAACCAGAGCAGTGTTAAGTAAAGAACACAGGGCAGTGATGCATCACCTGTGAGAGCCTCATGGGGCATTGTCACTTGTCACCTTGCCTTCTCCCCAGTGGTACAGTGTGGTCTCACTGGCTTAGAAGCAACACAGCATTTGAAATCAGAACATCTGTCTCTCTCTCTCTCTGTCTCTCAGAAAACATCTGGAAGAGTGGAAAATTCTCCAGTAGAATTTGGGGGCTGTGAAACAAATACAGAAATATTTCTCTCTGTTGGTTTTCTGGCTTGCCTTTCATATCTTAGAACTGGTTGGGACATTTCATTCATTATTACCAGACTTGGTTTCAGTCAGTGAGAAATGCTAACATTTGCTGGTTTGCTGCTGTGGTTTGGTATTCTTAGACCTAAAACCTGATTTGTTCTTTTGATAACGCTAGGAAATCTGTTGTCTTCTTTAAAGAACATTTTTCTAGTACCCTTTCATCAGACATTTCTCTGCCTGTGCATAGATTGTCAGTCAGCATTTGCTCCACACATTCCAGCGTGAGCTGCAGTCACTCCATGGGACACTTCTGTTGCAAGGCTTGTTGGGTTATTTATCAGCCCAGCACAGCCTTCACTGCCAGTTTGCTGCCAGCTGTTAGCTATACAATAGCATTGGGAACAAAATCAGTTCTGGCTCTGCCAGCAGAGTTGGATATAATTCAGCTACCTGTTGGTAAATGATGATTTGTTTAACAGTATAAACTATAATATTTTTGTAGTCAACAGTTTTCACCCTCCTCTGCAGCTGGTAAAAAACCCTGAGGAATTCCCAGAAGTTCCTCACTTGTTTCTTTTTCAAGTTTTCTTACAGCAATGCCTTGTATTGTTGTCTCTATGCAGGAAAGACATCCTTAATGGGCAAAGCAGTGGAGTCTGCATGCTGCTGGAATAGGGCAGCTGCATTCCTTGGAGCCCCTTGGCTGCTTGGCTGTGCTGTGAAGCAGGAATGCCCACTGGACAGCTGGGCCATTGGGATGCTCCAGGACAAGCCAGAGGCCTGAAAACAAGCCAGGGTTTCTGTAAAGCATTAATCAGCCTGTGCAGGGCTGGGCACTGGGAACGGGGTGAGGGTGCTCTCTCACAGCACACACATGGTTTCTATCTAAGCTGGATCTTTCCCACTAACACATCCTTCTTTAACACCTTGTACTCATTTACTGTGGGGCTGTTTAGCAGCACAAATCAGTTAAGTGCTGCAGAAACCCCTGAGACAGGCAGAGTTCCCTATCTCTGGTTCAGCTGGGGGAGGCAGGCAGAGGTTAAGCCTGTGCTTTCTGCCACACAGGGAGCGAGGGTGGGGTGTGGAGCAGCCCCCAGCTCACCTCCTCTGTGGGTTTCAGCCCTCCCCAGCAGCCTCAGAAATACTCACAGCTGCTCCTGGAGCTCTGAGGGCCTCGGGGAGCTTCTCATTTGGCATCAAATAATCAGAGAACTGGAGAGTGCCAGCCCTGCTGCCATATCCCACTGGGATTGGCCAGGGAGCCTCACTGAACAGGGCTGAGCAGTCCTGTGGTACCCAGCTGTGCCCTGTACCAGGGACAGGGTACAGTGAGGGCCTCCAAGCTCACCTTCACGTGTCTCACAGGTTTGTCCATCAGGAAATTGCCTGTACCTGCTGGGAAAGTCACTGCTCAGTGCTTTAGCTGCCACTGGCCAGAGGGACATGCAGGGGTTTCGGAAGTAGCAAAGTCACAAAGTGGGAATGAGAACAGTCATAAAAAATGAGTGGCTTTAAAATAATCATTTGGTTGGTCTTGTTCCAAGTGTAGCACCAGCTCAGCGTGCCAAGCAGAGCTCAGGAAGTGCCTTCCAGCTGTTGGCCCCACGGGAATGGGATGCAGGGATGTGCCTCTGCTTCAGGCTGGGCTGGAGCTTCTCACAGCACAGGCTCCAGAAACAGGAGAGAGTCATTCAAGCCACATGATACAGCTGATCTACACAATGAAGGAAGATAAAGCCTAACCAAGCAGTTCCTGCTCGTTATGGGTGTCTCTCAGGAGGGCCTGAGGCTGTAGGACATTCCCTCAGCTTACAGAGACCATTAATCATGAGAGTGCCGTGGTCCCTGGCTATTTTAATCACTTTTGAAATACACACTCCTAAAAATGGTATTTGATTCCAATTCACATGATTTCCTTTGGCTTCCTTTCCCCCAGTTAAGTGGAAGCTGTAACTGCTTGCAAGTCTACACACTGGGATCCATAGATTTGCTTCTCACCTGTCATGGAGCAAAAACCACTTGGTTACTGCACATAGCATAAGATCCGTGACACCAGACATAAATATCAGAATCTGCTGTACTGGGGCTGTGGTCTCAGTGTGGTACCAACCTGTCCTGTGCAGTGACACACTGGAAATGTCACTGGGTCCTACTGGATCATCAGTCCTTCCCTGCTCCACTTCATTATGTAATGACTGAAAATGCTTCTTGTATATGCTAGCACTAATCAGGATATCTGTTGTCAGAGAAGTGAAAGAATCAAAAATAGATGAACTGGGGGTATATTTGTAGAGGGTAGGCTGTAGAAACCAGTAAGTCTTTAATTTTTCCTTTAAAAACAGTGAGCAAAAATCACAAGAAGTTTAAGCAGAAAACAAATTGCTCTTCCAGATTCAGAAGCACAGCAGAGTCCTTGTACTGCTCAGCTTCTCTCATGAGGCAGATGAGCAGCCTGAGGAGTCTGGGGGTGCCTTCCTTTAACTGCAGACTAAAGGCATTGTGCCCAGCTCCATGGGCTTACTGGTACCCTGCTTTACAAACTGGGTTGCTACAACTCTGAATTTCTCAGCATTTTTTGTCTATGAGGGTGTTGCTATTGAGCTTAAAGAACCAGTCTGAGTTTACAGATAGAAAGAAAAAGTAAAAAGTAATTTACAGGATTATCAACTTAAAAATATAAGGAACATTTTGCAGGTATGATAATCATCAGGGACCCTTTCAGTATTTGTCACACTGAGCCAGGTCATAGGGCCATGACACCAAGACAAATAGCCAAGAGGACTCCTCACAATTATAATCTGTGACTTAAATCATTACACCTGACAACATTATAAGTGTTTTTCTTGTATCCTTGGTATTCAGCACATTCATTTTTGTTTTTTTCTTAAAGCTGCATCAACCTCAGTAAGAAGAAGACTTTCTGTCTGTTAGGCTCCAGGTCAAGAAGATAAATCCTGCTCTAAAGATACAACTTTTCAGACTTCATGTTGCAGAGAAAGGCACAGTCATGCTGTTCTGATCAGCTAAAGAGTTTGTGTGCTGAACTTGGCACTCAGGGATGTCAGCTCACTTTGCTGGGGGATTGTTTTGGTTTGTCTCTTTAAATAAAGTACCAAGTATCAGCCTTTGAACCCAGGCAGTACAAACTGGGCACCAGAACAGGGTCCAGCTCATGTGAAGGTTGGCCCAGCCATCCCAATGGAGGACTTGCAGTTTCTTTCCTACCAACTCCAGCAAATGTTCTCTTGGTGAAACATGGCCAATTCTGGTCCAATTAAAAAGACAAAGCCCAGTAACCACCTGCTGAAGCTAAAGGTTCCTTGAAAGCTTGGGTTTATTCAGTCTTGCTGAAAATCAAATGTCTAAACTAGACAAAAGTTTGCCTAAATAACTGTATTTCCTCTGTGAAGTAGTTATTTATTCATCAGAAAGTACAGCAAAGTGCCACAAGGCTTCAATAAAAGAAACCAATACATTTGCCTGCAAAATGTATTTTCTGCTCTGATTTTATTCCATGTATGTGTCTGACATACAATTTCAGTTTGATTGAATGTACCTCATTAAACTGTTCTGGACAGGAGCTGTGCATTGAAAGCTGCTGATAACAGTGCAAGGCAAGCATCCCCTGCAGTGAGAGACTCCTTGCAGGCATTAACAGAATTACTTGTACTTGAAGAGAAATTTCTTGGTTTTTCCCCTTTTCCATGTTGGGATCTCAGGCTGCACCTTTTGCTCTGTGCTGCCTCAGGTCAGTTCTTTGTGGGCAGTGGTAATGCTGTCACCTGGTAATGCTCTGCACCTTCCAAGGATGGGCAAAGAGCATCAGTGGTGGCTCAGGCTCAGTTCATTTGCTGTTACCTGTTTTTCAGAGAAAAAATTGTGTGTGTGTGAGGACCAGAGTGTTTTATTTCAGCAGGATCTATTTTCATGTTCATGATGCTTAGCACAGACCAGGGATGGCCGCTTGAAGTCTGGGGCAGAGCTTAAGAGCCGTTGAAGCTAAGACACCGAGTCTGAAAAAAACCCTTAAGTGCCTGCATGTACTTCTCAGAACACTTTTATTTTAGGTATTTCTGCTTTTTTTTTCAAGCTAAATTGGAGGTACTAAGTGACACTGAACTGTAAAAAGAAAGAAAATTCAATCTAGTCTTTTGTTCTTGAAGTTTTAGTGGCTTAGTGTGGGCACTAAGAAATGGGCTTGGGTCTTCTGACAATGTCCTCAAGTGTTAAAAGGGACCAGCAGGGCTGGATCCCACTGCAGGATGTGCATGTGAGCCCTGGCCACGTACCAAGTGACTCTACAGACCTCTGCTGCACCAACCCTCCTCTCTGCCAGGCAGTGTGGCAACTTGGGGAGCTGCTTTGGGAACAGATATGACAAAAACAGCACCAAACCACAGTGCTCTCCTACTCCCCATGTGCAGTAACACACATGAAGGGTTTTGTCCACAGAGGCCAGGGTAAGCAGGCAACTTGCAGCTTGCCACAAGTTAAAAAACACAAGGTTATAAAGCCCTGGAGCAGCTTCTCAGACATTTCTATAGGCAGAGTTCCCACAGCACACAAGAAAATGATCCAAATCATCAGGGCCTGGGCTGCAGGATGAACTGCAGGAGTTGCTCTGTGCACATCCTCTGTTAGAAGTTCTGACTTGTCCTTCTGACCTTAAAATTCATGGGTGGGTTCTCTTCACAGTGGCAGAGCTGAGGTAGGAAGAGGCTGGGGAGGCGTATTCCAGGGCAAAAAATGTGTTTATTTTAACAAAGAAATATTCTTATTTAAAGTGTTGATATTAAAGATAAAAATTGTAACAGAAACTCATCCAAAAAAGTTACAAACCCCCATTCCTGATCCTCCTGTTTTCATCACAAAGAATATTCCACAGTGGTAGAGTGTTACCTTGCAGCCTGTTAGGAAAGGTGATTGGGTCAGTTTACTGTAGGTGTCAGAATCAGGAGATTAAACTAATTCCATCCAGTCATCTTGCCAAGGAAACATTGAAGCCCTTTCATCTCATTTCAGTATCCGAAAAAGAGGAGAGTTGCTGGATACAGAAATCCTTGTGGAGAGGAGCAGCAGGTCTGGAGTTTCTTATGATGAGGCAGTCTCAGAAATCAAAGGTATAAAAGCAGGAAGTCCCAACACAGTTCCAAAAGTGTCACATTCCTGGAATCAGCTGGCACAAAGGACACTCCCCTTTCTGTGGGGCCTTGAGCAGCCCAGGTTTCTCTGTTCCCTGTGGGGTGAAGAGTTTCCATCCTTCACTGATAGTGGTGCCTTCCTTGTGCCCATTGTCTGTCTTATCTGTCACACAGCCACTGGGACAAGGATTGTCCTTTAGGACTTGCTTACACAGCAGCTGCAGTAGCTATGGCAGGATGACTCCATGTGAACACTCATTCCACAGCCACGGGATCAGCTCCTGGTTCATACCATACCTTAAGTGGAGCAGCCTCAGTGTGTCAGTGTGCTTTACAAAGTAAAGCCAGACCTGGGACTCAGCTCAGGGTTTCTAGTCACTCCTCGTTTATAAAGAATTCAGCTTTAAGAAAAGCAGTTGAAATGCTCCTGAGAATGACAAATAACAATGAGTAAATCTTGCTCCAGAGCCATAAAACCCAATTTAAAAAAAAAACAACAAAACACAAAACCAAAACCAAAACAAATAAAAAAACCCACATGCATTTCTAATCTCTTGGCATCAATTAATTGATAAAATGCTAAAAGTCTTTTTAGAAAGGTAATGAATAAGGAATCCACACAGACAACATGAAAGGACTGCTACTGCTGTGGGGCCAGGGACCCATTAATTTGTCTATCCATACCCCTAGAGTTATTAAAGGATAAAAGCTTTGAACATTGCTGCAGAGTTCAATGAAAATAAAAACTTTTCCTCGGCTCTCAGAAATGCCAGTAAAGTATTAGAATGCATAAAGATGGCAAATAATTGAATATTATGGTCCTGTTTAACAAATTGCTTCTTTGCACGCAATTACTTCATCATGATCTGATCTATGAGAGCAGGAATGAAGCTCAGAGAAAGATTCTGTGGATGACCAGAGACCTGCAATGAGCTTGCTGAAAGAGGAATAAAACAGAATTGGGAGGAATGATTTGGGTAAGGGCTCTTTCAGTGGGCTTGGGGTGCATCTCTCTAGTTGCATTTATTTATGGTGGGGGGAAATGTCAGACAGATGCAACAGGGAGGGAAAGCACTCAGCTTGTTTAATTTCCCCATCTTTGTGCTCCAGTTCTCATACCCTGAGCATCATAAGCAGCACAGGCTCCACACCACAGGTGACAGCACCACATCCTTCTAGTTCCACTCCAACAGAAACCCTGTCCCCAGCCTGACACCCTGCTCCGACCTGCCAGCCCTCCTCCCCGAGGGCCGCCTGCCCTCGAGCTCTCCTCCCAGGCCTCCCCATGGCACAGTTGACTATTGCAAGAACAATAAGGATTTTTAGGGGCATTATGACTGGGTTAGTAAAACACAGCTGCCCCTGAAAGTCCCTCATTTTTCTTGCTGCCGCTCAGTCGGTCCCCAGGAGGGCAGGGTCTGACAGGTCCGTTCTCTCCCACGCGGCACACGCGGCTCTGCTGATGTGCCCAGGAGTGGCCCAGCCCCAGCTCCCAGCCCCCAGGGCAGGGGAAGGTGTGCAACTGCTCTGCCATCCCTGTGGGCTCCTCCTGACTGAACACCACGCCGAGTTTCAGCCTCATGCCACATGGCTCGTCTGTCACTCGCAGGGATGCCACCCAACGTGCCTGGCACAGCTCGCTGCAGGCAGCCCTGGAACACCCCAGGGCAAAAAGCAGGATTACCTTGGCCTGTGGGTACTCCTTGTTCTGGCACCCAGGTGAGCAGTTGTCTTTGGGAAGTGGAGATCCCAGGGCTGACTGGCTCCACACATCCCACACTGGGTCACAACTGCAACTCCTGGGGCACTTGGAGCTCCCCAAAGGACTCACAGCACCCAGGTCCCAGCAGGAAAGCTCGCACCCATCTGCAGTAGCAGTTGCCTTTAATTTATTGATAAAGGTGAGAATTTTAGGGAATTGCTTCTGATTTCTTAACAACTTTCAGCTAAACAAGATGTACACATTTCCAAATAAAAAGGGGTTAACTATTTGGCTGGGAATTTTCAACCTTCATTCACAACTCCTCCTGGAAATCCCAGCCCAGCCCTGCATGTTCTTAGACTTAACTGATCAGTGTTTTGATGGCAGTGGACTCAACAGAAAGTACAGGCAGATTCCCACAACTCTGCTCTGTTTTTCTATGAATTCTGACTGTAAAGGGCTGGGGTGAGCCCCATCCCATAATGGGCTTGCAAGCTGTTGCCCTTGAGAAGGACTTTGTGACATGTTCAAGGACTTCCAGGAGAGTTTGTGTCAAAGCAGGGAACCCCTAAGCATTCTCAGGGCTTTTCTTCTTTTCCTTCCCCATGCAGTAAATGCATCTCATTGGTGCCTCAGCAAGGGAGCCTTTGCCAGCACCAGGTTTGCAGGTGCTGCCATTCACACAAGCAGGGACACACACACAGCTGGTGTGACCAGGGATGCTTGAGGAGGCACAAAGGTCCCAGCCCTGTGCAACACAAGACAGATATCCTCACTGATCCCCCGTGGGATGATAACAGACAACCTGGCATCCAGAAACCCCAGAGACCCTCTCAGGACTGCATAGAGCCACACCTTATTTTCATTTACCATTTCTTCTGTAAGTCAACTGGAAGCAAACCCTACGCTCTGACTTGGTAATAAAACATGAGCCGTTATTCGGATCCAAATATTACTTGCATCTTTGAGAAAGTTAAAACAGCAGTGCAACAATAATAATAAAAAAAAGCAGCAGCTCTCTAAATGCTAATGACGTTGGTGTCCTAAATGAAGCATAAAACCCAGAGCCCACGAGAAGCAGAGCATGAGTCAGAGCATCAGCAGTCCCACTCTGAAAGCAGCACTCCTGGCTGCTTCATTCATTTAAGAAATCAATTCTTCTGGAATGAGCATCAAGTAGTTTTTAGGACTGAAATGAAAATGAGATGCATGTTGTTGTTATTTTCAAAAGTTTCTTTGGTTTGTTTTTTTTCTTCTTTGTGGATTGACAATAAGCAACTCTTTGTAGTTGAGGGGAGCCCCAGGCAGGACCAGGTCCCTGCAGCACTGGCTGCTGTACCAGCATGGAAAAAAATCTGATGAGCCCCTGCCCCAGGGAGAACACAACCTCCCCAGCAACCAGGACCCCACCAGGAGCAGGCAGAGCAGACCCAGGGCACAGAAAAGCAGGTAACTGGAGTTGTTGAAGCCTAGGCAGGCTGTCCTACCCCCAAGTGAATTTTACTGGCATTGGGTCATTGGCAGAATTGAGTGAGGATGGATATGTGCTGAAGGGGAACACCCTCCACAGGGGCTTTGCATGTTCCCTCTTGGACTGCAAAGCCTGCACGAGGCTGTGCACTACAAGAAGAGTGAATATTGCCCAAGCTGCTCTTGGCTCCCTGCTGCCCCTGTCCCACTTCTAAAGAACAATCAGATTCTGATGATCAAAGCACACATCTCTAGGTTACACTGATGTTAACTCAAGTTATTTTTGTTGTGCGGAATCTGAAACTTAGAAAATGCAAGAGCAGAACAAAACCAAAGTGAAGGTAAAAAATCATTGCAGTTTCTAGAATTCTTCCAGCTTTAGTCATGGAAGGGGATTGTTAGAAATGGACAAAGG
Organism: Anthoscopus minutus; assembly: GCA_013399455.1. NCBI lineage: Eukaryota > Metazoa > Chordata > Aves > Passeriformes > Paridae > Anthoscopus > Anthoscopus minutus. The sequence continues at coordinate 652,545 of VWYI01035346.1, read as the reverse complement.
GCTGTTTCCCTTAATTTTTTTAAGTGTGAATTTTGTCTTGACAGTTTCCTTTCAGAAACAAAAATTGAAAACAAATTGTCCCATACACAAAACAAAGGGACAGATCCTCAGCTGGAATGGACTGGTATTACCAAGTGAGTAACACCCACTCACAGGAGAGATTCTGAGCTTTTCAAACAGCAGCTGCTGATCCTGCTGTGCCCGGACAAGAGCTTCAGCCTCCGGGTTTAGATGGCAGCAGTGCTGGCTCTACGTAGCTTGGAAAAGACAAAGGGCTTCAGAGCAGCTGAAAGTACACCAAGGCTCTGAGGACTCTGGGACTGTGCACTTCCCAAATCTGGAGCTTGCTCCAGGTGCATGAGCCAGTGGACACAACACCAAGAGCACAACCCATATCAGCATGGCCCGGAAATTAATGAGCTGCTTTGGAGAAAAGCTGGCAAAACTTCCTGAAACTATTACATGTGGGGTTTGCCTTCTGGAACGAGGTGTGGCTCTGATTTTTGTCTCAAAACCAAGATTAGGCTGATCACCATCTTGAAAGTTACAGGAGCATTCCCCAAGAAAGCATTAACTGTACAGCATAAAAGGAATGCAGTGAGAACTGTAATCCATCCTGGACACTCCTGCCCCTGTCTCTCACCCACAAAAAATTACAGAAACACACATTGGGAGAATTCAGGAAGTGTCTCACTTTGCCAAGGAACAGACCATGTCCCCGTTGTCCCTGTCTCCAGCAGAGCTGCCCAGCTGAGCTCCAGTGCAGGAGAGCCAGTGCCCAGGGGGAGCTGCCTGGGACCTGAAAGTGCAGGAACACGTGAGCACTACTGGAGGAGCACCATCCTCAGGGGTGACAAGAGGTGGGTTTGACCACGTGCATTTGACATCTCCTCTCTCTTTACAATCCTCATTTTGGAGCATCACTGTTTTTTTCTGCCACTCAGAACATCAACAGAGGAGCTGGAAATCCAGTTATTTTTAGGAGATAGTACATGTAGGTTCTGTTCATCTTGACTGGGTCTCTTTGAAAATGGTAAGGTTGGATAATCAAACATATTACACAGACTTTCCGCAGAGGCTGCTTTGCAAACGAGCCTCCCACCATTCAGCCAATATTTCAGAGAAGAGCTTTTGATGCTGCCCTGGTTTGCCTCAGCATGGTGACCTCACTAGCGTTTATACACAGAGCCTTGGAGAACAAGCAGATTAAAGCAGCTGACTTTAAGTATATAAAATAAAACAATTAGTCATCAACAAGCTACTAGAGGCTGCCACATCACACTCATCTTGAGTGGCAAGAGACCATGGCCTGGCACAGGCTGGCAATGAAGATGGCAGTGCTGCCTGGCCAAATGGCCCATGTGTGGGCAAAGCACACCTAGAGCAGCTCAGGTGGGAGCTTGCTGCTGTGATGACTGACACATCAAACTGGCTGGCACCAGGACAGGGACAGGAAGGGAGAACAGTAGAGCAGTAGGAGAAAAATGCTAGGGGAGAAGTTGTGGCTGAAAGAGGCTCCTGCTTTGATTCCTAGCAAAATAACCCAGGCATGGCAACTGCTGTCCTGTTAGTCTCCAAAAGAAGGGGGGAAAGGGGACACATCCAACAGCCTCTTGATAATGGTCCACTGCTCATGCTGAGTTTCAGACAATGTCCAGGACTGGCTGGAGGAGTCCCAGGCCACAGTTCTGCCCAGGACCATGCTCAGTACCATGGGCAGGTGGGTTCAGAAGTGCAGCTGTAACCCAAGGCTGTGGCCCCAGCAGTGCTGGGGGCTATGGATAATGACCAGCAGTGCCCCTGTGCCTGCTGGCTCCAGAGGAGCTCCCACAGAGCCCTGCCCAGACTGAGCACTCACAGGAAACGTGGCCACACTGCTGGCCTTGACCTACCAGTGCTGCCCTCAGTGCTCAGCCTACCTAGACCCTGGGCACTGAGTTCAGAGAGGAGCTGCCAGCAAGAGGCTGCCTGGCCTGGGCTTTGCCCAGCACTAAGGGAAGCAAAGAGTTACTGGGGAGCAGCAGGGAATTACCAAGCAAAAGGGTTTTTAAAATCATTTCACTTAAAACAAAACTGAGGCATTACCATAAAGTAAACGGCCACACCTTGCTACTTACTCAGCTTTGCTGACAAGTCCAGCTCTTCCTTAGTTATTCAAACCTAACAAGTTCTGGGTGCCTAACTCACTCTTTTAACTAATTTTCAAACTCCAGCCAAAAATCACTTTCTGATTCACCACTTTCTCAGGCACAGTATTATTCAGAGAACGCCTGCAGGCTGGTACTGTGCTGTACAAAGTACATAAGCACAAGTTTAATTACTCCATGGACAAAGAATGTGATTAATTGTATGCTTTAAGTTAAGTATGTGCTTAAGCATGCTACTGACCTGGGCTTTAAGTAGATCTATCAGGTGTTCTGGTGCTCTCCATTTACCAGCTATCTGAGGTCAAATAATTGGAAAGAATATAAGAATATTCCTGTGCTCATACACTCCAAAGAATTCACACACAGTCCAGTTTCTGACTTTTTAAAAAATTGTAAGTTTGGACTTATTCTCCCCATTTTTGCACCAGTGCTGATTATGAGCATTACAATACTATGTGTATGGTCAGAATGTACTAGCATTAAAACATCAGCTAATTACTGTCATTTACAAGCTTTTAAAAAGCATTTGGCTTAGCTTTTTACTTTGCCTGGATACTGCTTCAGGTAAGAACTTAAGATTCACTTCATTTGCACAATTTATGGATTCGTTCCCTTATGTCTGAGCAGTGTACAAAGTCCTAAAAAAAGTATGGAGCATATAATTAAAACTATTGCCCCTGCTAGCAGTGGACTCATCGCATGGAAGAAGTCAAGCATAAAATGTGCATCAGCTATGGGTGCTCACGTAAATCCACATTTCATTAGCCACAGCTTACATGATCTTGGGTTGTTTTTTTTTTCCCTGCACTTTTCCACCTTTCCAGCAAAGACTTATTCCTAGTTCATAACAACTTAGGAAGGTCAAATTGTGTCCATACCCTGGGGAGGAGCAAGTAGAGAAGACTGGGATCTGAAAGCTCCACTTTTTTTTGTTAAAGACACAACTATCCCATTTGTGGTACTCGGGGAGCCTGGCTGGCCCAGACAGAGCCACTCCTCGAGGCAGGCGTGTGACCCATGTGCAGTGCCAGCATCCCAAGGGCAGGGAACACCCACGCCCAGCTACACCCACCAGCAGTGACATTTCATAGGGACAAGCCAGGAGATTTCCACTGGAGCAAAGCATGTGCAAATCAATTTTCAACAAGCAAGGGAGAGCACAGAGGGTTTGGTTACAAGTAAAGAGGCACGTGCCTCTGAAGGGAGCCCTCTTTGAGGAAGTAAACAGATATAATAATTGATAAGTGTTTTGGCTTTGCCTCATCACTAATCCCATCACATGCTGCTCTTTGCCAACACATTCATGAAAAAGTGTCTTATTTTGGATTCTGGGGCACAACAGAGAAGAGAAAAACCCCCACAGTTCCCAGAGAGAGAGCCAGCCGTGCCCAGGTGCACCCACTCTTCTTGAAGCACTAATACACTGACCTCGAGCTTTTAAACTGTATTGCTCTCTGCTTAAGATGTTGGCTGTTGTTGTAAGTTTAAGCTTTTTTTTTTTTTTTGTACAAAGTGCAGTAAAATCTTGCACAGAAAATGAATTTTACATTACTAGGGATCCCAGACTTAGTGCTGCAGGTGTGAGAGAATTTACTTTTCCCCCTCATTTCAGCTTTACTTCTTATGGGTAATGCTGAAATGGTTTTTTTTCAAAGGGAGCAGATTACCAGGTACAGGTTCAGAACACTGGTTACTGTGGAGGCTGCCCACACATTTTGTAGTCCAGCTCTATATATCCAGAAGCTCCTTACAGCATCAAGTCACAGGACAACCCCTGTCATTTGCTGAATGTCATTAATTAAACTAGACAGGATTTGGCAACATGAAGCTGAGCCCGGGGTCCTTAAAATTGCCAATAGTTTAGAGCCATAAGAATAGGTAAAACCCAGTTAACTTCCCATAGAGATTGAAAGAAAGTTACAGCAACATTCAGAACAGCTGGATGCTGCAGGCACACCCTGGTGCTGGTCCCTGCGGGTGTTCAGTGCCCAACCATCAGTCCCCTTGTTACAAGTGGAGCTTCTCATCTACAAGTTTTAGACCTCTCATACCAAAGCCATCAAGAAAATCTATGAGTTAACTGAAATACATGATTAAAAACCTTTCTATGTGCATCACTCGCTGGGGAGCCTTCATGTCTGTGACTCAAAACTGATTGTACAAACTTCCTGCTTAGTGGGGTAAGAGCATCAACTCGCCCAGTGAGACACCCTGACCCTGGAGCCATCTCCCCCTTTCCTCTGCCTGAGGGGAAGTCCAGACCAAGGACCCACTGTTTAGATTTATGAAGTTAACTGAACTCCATATTGGGTGAATTAGGACTCATTTTGCCAGATACTTCTAATGAGATACTTCAGTGAGAATGAGGTGTTATCAGTTAATGCTCTATGAGTGTCCAGGTTCATGACAACCCTTCAGTACTGCATGAAGCACAAGAAATGCTTGGCAAAAAGGGAAATTCTATTCCTTTAAAAATACTTTTAATGAACAAGAGGCTTCTGGCTGTCAAATAATAGCTCAGCAGTGCTGTTTACATTCAAAGCCATGCCTGGAATAGTCAAGTAACAGCAAATTCCATGAAAAGTAAAATCTTTAGTTGCTGTGGAAATCATTCAGATGGGAGACTATTTCTGGAGGCTGTATTGGGATGTACTACATTTCTTCCACGTGGAGTAAAAGTGTTTCCTTCCAGGTGTGAATTCACTCAGGTGGGACAGGAGACGAGAGAAGAGCTCAGCCTGGTGACTGATTCTGTTCACCTCTTCTGCACTGCACAGGCCACAGGCAAGAGCAGCACAGGTAACACAAAATCCTGACCACAGGTTTCAAAGAAACCCTTATGTTTGCAGCCCACCAGCTCAGAGCTTTAGGGCTTATAATCCCATCCACACCACCCCACAGCTCATCCTGTGCTTTGCAGCAGCCTCTTTAGATTTACTTTTAAACACTAAAACCCTGCTTTCTGCCTGCAAACAACTGAGCGTCATCTGGCATTAATGAACACTCGGAGATGACCAGGTATAAAATATTTCTGTTTGGAAAATACACTTCAAAGTCATAGAAGGTTTGAAAGTATCAGAATTTCCCAACAGTTCTGAGCACAGTGCTATAAAATGATAGTGTGCTTGTGACTGTTTGTCTGAAAACATTACCAGTCACCAAAATTAGAGCACGGGACAAATCCTGGGCTGGTGCAGATCAGGAGATCTCTGCTGGCTTACAGGAGATGTTTTATTTAGCACTGGGCACACCTGCTGTTTCTTTGGAGAGCTGTAAATTCATTCTGTGATGTAGCCACATCTACAAGTCAAATTTCTGTATTTTAAGACAAAACTACTATCAAATGCTTTGAAATTAAATTGCAGTTTGTGTTCTTTTTGAAGACAATAATACCTTAAAAGTATAAAGACATCCAAAACTTTATATAACTCGAATTACATAACACCTTAAACTGGCTCATAAGCATTTTCCTTACTCTGGATTTATTTTTATGCCCCCATTTTTATTTGGGACGTGTGAAACAATTCACTGTATCAGTGCAGTTACTCACATGGGGCTGGGCCAGGGAGGGGATCTAAAGTGAGAAACTTATTGCTATGTTTGCAAAGAAACACTGTCAGAAAAAAAAAATGTTTCATTGTTTCTCACTGCCCTTGATGGCCATCTTTACAAAATTAAATGAAGCCCTAGAAGGGGGCTAGAAGTCACATTAGTCTTAAAGGCTGACTGCACACAGCCCCCTCCGACTGCACAGAGCATTAATGCCATAAATATGTGTGAATGTTCTCATTCAGACTGTAATTTATTCCCCAAGGAGATGCAAAACTAGCTCAAATATGCTGCAAGAGAACCAAACTCTTCCAATGAAGCGAGTGCAGTATGTGAATCCTGGAGCTAAATTTAGGCTGGGACTTGGAGTAAAGTAATTCTAATCTCAGAGTAGTACTTTGAGTTGCAGTAACAAACACCATGCAAAGATTTGGGGAAGTTCTGCTCCTTTGTTACAAACTATTGTGCATGACATTTTGGGAGCTGTTTACTGACTCAGATTTAAGAAATTCAGCTTAAGTTACTCAGTTGAATTTTATTGTTCAGTGAAATTGTTTAAAACTCCCCTTCATTTAGGTTGTTTCTAAAATGTGGATTCAGGCTGGTTTTGGGGAGTGTATGAGAGCAGACATTCTTAATGTATTGAAAGCCTGATGTAAAACATCATGAACTGTAGTGCTGAATAATCCACAAGATGGAAAAAATGCATAAATAATGTCATTTGTAAGAAAACTCTAATCAGATATTTTTTTGGTGTTATGGTCCAAGGTAAATTAAAATGGGCAAGCTCATTTGTGATTAAGCACCTTTCTGTTTCTTGTTCTGTACAACTGTTATTTGCATGGGAGTGTTTTCCTTCTACAGATATATTTCCTTGAATATTAACAGATGAGATCACAATTATACCAAATATCTCTGTAGTCAAATCACATTTTTCAATAAAAAATACTTTAAATGCAACTGAGACTTCAAGTCTTTTATAGTATCTTTCAGGTGTAAAATACACCCATAATGCAAGAATTGAGGAAACCTTTCTCTCTCTTTAAAAAATCAAAATAGCATTTATAGTTTTAAATCAAGCATATTTTAACTGAACTACATTAAAATTCTTCACGAAACAATCTCTCATTTCATACAAGATTTTTCATGCATATTCTGGCTCCAGAGCTCAAAATCAGTTTGCCACAACTTGTTTCACTGGAATTCATCAAAAGACTAAAAAGCCAAGTGCCAAGGAGCCGAGTTCTGGCTGCAGCAGAATCTGTCCAACCAATCCCCACAGCCTGGAAAGCCCCATTTCTCAGAATTAGCTGATGCTTTAAACAAGAGATCATCATCAAAGTCATGATTCCTGACAAAGTCTCAATATTTCAGTCTATAAATTCTTAATTCATTTTCCAGCCATTTGTAGGTTACTGCTGGCTCCACCCTCTCAAATATCAGCAATTGCTGCTGCTCCTAAAGAAAATTCCACTTTGGGGAAATGTGATATTATTCCAGATGTTTCAGTCTATGGCAGTTCTGCCTAACCCAACCTGATCGTTGCTCTGTAATGCAGCTGAGCCTTGAACAGCTTCTGGAATTTATTCCTTAAACTACTGCACTTGCATATTTGAATTTAACCCTACCGACAGTCATAGACTCAAAAGCTCTGTTCTTTGTAACAACAGAGCCACCCCTAAAGAGTTTTTTTCCAAAAACATAAAACCATGACTAATTTTAGCAGGCCTTTGGGCCACTGCAGATTAGTTCTTACAGTCTGCTGATTGAATTAAAGTGTTTTAAATTGAGTTCCTCACCATACTTTAAAAGTTATCATGCAGAGAGATTTTTTTGAATCAAGCCCGTTTTCAAATTTTACAGCTTGAGGAAATTCCATACTTGGAATGGCAAAAGAAAAAAAAAAGTGAAGTCCATTTAGAGATTCAAACCAGTTGCGAGAACTGGAATGTCATTATTTTCTTTCATCAGATTTCACCAGGAAAAGGATGGGAAGAGATCCTGCCCTGCCTCCAGCCATCCAGAACTGACCCTTTCAGCAGAGTGGACAGTTCAGGTTATGTTTGCTCCTCAGAGTCCCACCCAGAGCAGTGGGCATTACTCCATGGCCCACATCTCTCTGCCACTGGCCAAGTTCTGCACAGAACTGCCTGAGCAGGACTCCAGAGCCTTGGTCAGGTGGGATGCTTTATAATTAAAATAATAATAAATGACAACTCCATTGTGCATGACCTAGGAGTCACAACTCCGGTCCTGGACCTATAAATGGTGTCACTAACAAATCTGTACTGGGAAAATACCGAAATCCTGCAGTAGGATTTCATGTGGGCACATCATCCACCCACATGGACATCAGGGACACTGTGAAGGACTTTCTCCCAAAGGGCACGAAGATCAAAGGCCTATTGCCTGCTGCCATAGAAGGGAAAACCCAACAGCCTAAGCCTTGTAAACTGACAGGCCAGCAACATCCAAATAAAATTCAGGAAGTCTATCCAAAATCAAATCTACCAAGCAATGTCTCGGAAATATTTTGATTTTTCAGTGCTAAAGAAATGTGCCATGAATCCAAAGCCCATGAGTTGGGAAGGGAAAGCTGTCCCCAGACCAGCATCACCCTGGCTCATTTTCTTCAGTCTGTAGCCACATGATTTCTTTTCCACACTGCTGCTGGCTCACACCAAGGTTCACACAAACACCCAGGCTGGCAGTGGGATCTGAAAGAGGTATTCTGCCCTCAGCAAGGAAGGGTTTCCCTACCCCAGCAATAAGACATTCCCCTCTTTGGGATCTGAGCAGTTGTAACCCTCCTGGTAGGACCATTACATAGACCCTCCTAAGCCCAGGAGAAACCCCTTTACCAAGCAAGGATCACACTGGCAAAAGGAGACAGCAAAGTGCTTTGGGAAAGTCACTCAGGTGCCACCAATTTACCTTTGACAGAGATGTCACTCAGACCATGGCAAGGAGGCAAAGCCTCAAGAGCTGTGTCCCACCTGTGGGCCAGCACCAGCCATCCTGCAGCCTCTCCCAGGCTCTCCTACCCTCTTCCCTTCTGCTCTGGGACCTGGCACTTTTGGGTCCTCACAAAGGGAAGTGATGAAATCAGCAGGAGCTGGTTTTCTCAAGTAGGCCAGCAGTGGGAAGGGAGAAGCACATTCCCTTCCCTGTCTGGTTTGCCTCTGTGTGCTGAAGAGCTGGCCTGGAGCAGGAGCTGGCACCGAGCACAGCCCGAGCTCGGCGTTTGCCTCCTGCAGACGGAGCCAAGAGCGGAGGAGAAAGTGTCTGCAAGCTGGGCACACACTCACTGCTCCACTCCTGAGCTTCAGTCCTCTCTGAGGGTGCAAGGCTCTAACACAAGCACGTCCAGGGTTCTGTACTGAACAGCAGAGCAGATCCCAGGCACGACCTGCCTCCAACCTGCCGCTGATTACACATATCTGTAACCCAGACACCAAAGGCTTGCTCTGCTCTGTGCCCTCCTGCAACTTAAAATACAGCCCTGGCTCGAAGGTCTCTATTTGCAAACATAGAGGAACGGTGGTTCTTAAATTGCAGGCAAACATTTGACTTCACTCAAGGCAATTCAAAGAATATCCTGCACGAACCCCACCCTTCTGCCTGACAACTCAAACCTTAATGCCTAGATAGTTTTCTTTCAGGCCTTATCACAGATAAAATATGGCCCTTTTTTTTTTTGCCCTTTTTTTTGAAGTAGTAAAACCTGCCAAATATTTACCAACTCTTTCAGAAGGCTGAAAATGTCACCCCTACAGTGTAATAAACTTCTCCGGAAAGGCCCTGATAAATAGAAAGCCTTGCTGTACTGCCCAGAACTAGTTTAGTGTGGCCTAAGTATTGCCAAGTCTGACTGACAAAGAAAGCATATTTGTACACACTGAAAGATTAGCAAGAGAGGCATAAAGTTTATAAGTGAAAATAAAACAAAGACCCATTATTAACTGGGGAGGGGGGAATAATTGAATCTGCATCCCAGAGAGCAGAGAACATTATGAAAGCCTCAGAGCTAAAACAATAATTTAAGAGCTTGTCCACAACTTGCAGCAGAAGCTTGAACCATCTTCTTTAACATTTGGAAAGTGCTAAACCATGGTCTACCCCCAACCCAGCCTTCAGAGCAATATTATTTAAAAATAAAATATTTTTACTTGGTAATTTGACCCACAAAAAGTCATTTGGGGCATGAGGGAATGTTCCCTTCCAGCCTGAACTTTAATTCAGAGAGAATGTTTAAACTTCACAGTGTAAACCAGATGCTGAGAAGTACATCTGCATTGTATGTTCTTTGGGACACAGACAGAAGTTGGAAAGTGTCTGTCAATGCAGTGTGTGTGGCTACGACCCAAATAATCCTAATAATGTAGATGAATGGAGAAAAACCCACATTCCTAGTACCAGCCAGTCTGTCAACAGAGTTCTCGCAGCTATAGACAACTATATCCACACTAGTGCAAACAGATGAATATTGCTTAAAAAATGTGTCCTTTCACCTTGGTAAATGCCATTAAGAAAAAAAAAAATCTAAAAGTGACTAGGGAGTTGGAAGCTCAAAGGTACACATTTAACAACCCTTGTGACCATAAAATGCTGAGCACTCACTCTCTACAGAAGCCAGGCTTCCACTGAGTCTTGACTGGTGCACTCAAATAAAAAGGTAATAACTCAAATTATGCCGTATAGTGCTCCAAAATAGGCTTCAGGAGGACAAAACTTGCCAGAGCTACTTAAAGGCAGGAAGAAACCAATTGTTGCTGGAAAAAAAGGAATCCAGATTATGTTAAACCTGCCGAAAGCTAAACTCAGCTGTTTACCCAGCTTAACAAAGAACAGCACAGTTAAGAAACTCCTGTGTGAAAGGGAAAACTTCACATTAGCCCACCAGCAAGTCCAGGAGCCTGACTAGCAACACAAGCAACCTCCACAGAAATCACTGCTTGCCAGAGATGCCTAATAAGTTGCACAAGTTGGAAGGAACAGGCTGAGGAGGCACAGGGATCTGCTGCCCGTCCTCCTTTCACACCATCAGGTTTTAATGTTAATGACACGGCTTCGTGTGCCTGAAGTATTTTTACACTATGCTTGTCTTCTTGTAGTGCCGACTTGTTCCAGGGTGGATGATTAGAATCAGATTTCTGTGATTTCACTGCAGATTAATTTCGTTAAGGGCTACAGATCTGCAGGGAGAAGACAGCTGCAAATATGCTTGGCAGAGTTGGCTCCAAGGGGATCTCTGCTAAACGGGTAACAGTATCTTTGCATTTACTTCGTACTTTCACAGAGTTTTCCTTTTTGTGGCCACTACACTGAGTTCTTTGGAAAAACAGGCAAACAGGGAAAAGAAACGTGCAAAAAGTTTTCAAAAAAATTTTGGTTTCAAAGAAAGCTCCCAACCAGAATAGGTTCATGAAGAGAACAGGCCCAAGTAAGACCTGACTGCATCCACTGTCCTCCAAGTCAAAAGAAGCACCTGAGGGACCACACATAGGAGATAATTCTGATCTGTCAAGGTCTGTATGTCCTGACATGTGTCAGAGCAACAGCTATTAATACACATGTTAGTGTGCGCATACAAGTGTTTGGATATGAAGGGCCAAAGGAGAAAAAAAAAACAAAAACGAAGAGGTCTGTAAGAGCATTTATAAATTTCTCCTAATTGCAAAAGAAATAACATTGTTATTTTTCATGGGCAACTGCTACAGAAAATTGTGCTGAAAATCAAGTTTGTTTGTAAAAATTTCATGGGAACAGAGTGTGTGAGTCTGTGTATACACACACAGAATGCAGACTCCTGCAATGCTACATCAGAGAGAAAATGATTCCAAGTGGCTCAAAAAAACACATAGGAAGATTTTAATTTTCCACTTGCTTTTATAGACCATTGCCATGAGAATACTGATGCCACTTGGCCTTTTTCTTTACTGGAGGTCAATACCGTTGACTTTTTACAAGAGAGAAGTAAAAACATCTCTACATAAATCAAAAAATTATGAGGACCCTCAAAATAATTCTAAGAACTTAAAATGTAACATAATGCAGAAGGGCACAGAAGTTATAAATACGACGCTATACAAGCCAAGAGTAATATACACAGCCAGAGTTGTATATACACTGTGCCCAAAGAAGGAGCACAAACCAGCGTCTGCAGACATGCCGAATCGAAATCCGACAAATAATAAGAAACTCTGGAATGCTGGGTGGTAAAAGCGCTTAGGTGAGTAAGAGAATTCCTGGGAGCCCGGCCGCTCCGTATGGATGGAACTAGAATTATTAAAAAAAAAAAAAAAAAGGAAATAGGAAAAAGAAAACAGAAAACGAAAACAGATTTGTTTTTTGAAAGTGAAAGCGGAGGGAAGGATGCACATGGTCCTGCGGGAGCGAAACCCAGCGCTCGCTCCGCGCCGAGGTAGAGCCGGGCACAGCCGGTCCGGGCCGCTGCGAAGCCGCGGGGACGGCCGCCAGCACCGGTAGGACGCGCACGTTTAGGGCCCTTTCCGAAGCAGAAGGATACAAAATGCACTTACGGTTCGCGGAGAACCAGCTCCGTCCTCTGCCCGCGGCGTGCCGGGACACCCGCCGGCCCCGGCGCCGGACAAGCNGTCTTCGCCCGCTGCGCGCCCGGCAGGTCCCGGGAGCCGAGAACTGGGACTTTGTAGGCCAGTTGAAGACACGAACCTCTCATCTCGCCCGCAAAGACCCAGCCCTCAGCTCGCCCATCAGGCGCAGGCGACCACTGCACACCGCTACCTTTAATTGAACCCCTTTTTCTGGCCGGTGCCCACTGCCAGCGCAGAGCCCCCGCCCCGGGGCCATCGGGGACCCCCGCCGGAGCGGAATCATTCCCCTGGCCGGGGGAGGCAGCGATCCGCGCCGCCCCCTCCCCGAACTTGAGAGCTGTCCCGGTCCCGACTCCCGGAGCCAGCCCCGCACCTCGGGCCGGGCCCCGACGCCCATCGTGACTCGGCACCGCCGATCGCGCTCCCGCTCCTGCGGGAACTTCGTGCGCGGAGAGGCGGGAGCGAAAACGCCAAATGGACAGAAAATCTCGAGCCCCTCCGTTACCTGCTGTGAGTAGGGGGGGCACGGGAAAGGGACTCGCGGGCCCCCGCGGCCGCCTCCCCGCCCAGAGCGCAGGTCCTCGGGAATCCGCACGGGAAGGGCTCGGGGGGAGCTACAGCTGAGCGGGGAGCGGCAGTGGCGGCGGCGGCGGGCGGCCGCGCTCCCCTCTCCTGCCTCCCGCAGCCCAGTGGCTCGCAGATGGATATTTAAGTCGGTATTGATCACGATGGGTTTTTTCATACCCTTCCTCTTTGCCCTTGCAAAAGGCAAAAATAAAAATAAATAAATAAAACGCGTTGCCACAAGGGACGTTGCAACATTTCTCTCGGCTTTTCAAACGCGGCGTTTGCCCCAGCGAGATTGAAGTGTCCCGACAAAAGAGCACCAGAGAACCAGGGGAAAGAGGGGAAAAATACCAAGACCACCCAAAAGCAGAAGAAAAAAAAAAACCCATTAATTAAAAAAAGCCAACATCCAACACCCAAAGCCATCAAACCGGAGAGAGACGAGCTGCTCCGTTCAGCGTTGCGGTCCCGGGCGGCGGGGCTCCCGTCCGGCGCAGACACGCGTCCCTCAAAAGTTCGCTCCACGTGTTGCGGCCGCGTCCCGGGCGGGTCAGCGCGGCCCGGCGCACCGGGGCGGTGCGGGCTCGCTCCGCCGCTCCCGCGCCGTTTAAGGAAGCGGCCAGTCCCCACCCCTGCGCCGGGCAGCTCCCGCCGCAGCCCGGCCCGGCGGCTCCGCCAGCTCTNCCGGGCCCGGGGGGACAAAGCCCGCGGCCACCCCGGCATGGCCCGGCGGCGACACCGCTCCGCACCCCGCGCCCAACGAGGCTGCTCGCAGCCGGCATCTCCTTACACTGCTGCCTGCGCTGCTCTGTGCGTATCTGCCCACACGCCTCCCTGCACTGCTCCCTGTATGTCCAGCTTCCCCCTGCACACCTTGAAGTGGGCACGGACACCTCGTCTGTATCACAGGTGTATCAGAGGACATCCTCCCATGTGTACCAAGTCTCTTCATTTACCTCTCCAGTAAAGCTGGGTGAATACACCTCTATGACCGAGAAAACCTGGGCACAAAGCACAGCTGTGCTGGGCATAGATAGATTGTGTCATTTCATTACAATATACTCAGTTGTGAATGTGTTTTAAGAAAATGCCACGAGGACCTGAAAAGTTTTTAGCTTCTTTTGGGACGACTTCTGTGCTCATACATTATGTAATTGTGTGTTCACATGTGACGTAATTGTGGGCCACTCTGTGACATAATTATGTGCTCATGCATGAGGTAATTGTGTGCTCATGCATGACATTATTGTGCCTTCATGCATGTGGTAATTGTGTGTTCATGCATGAGAAAATCAAAGCTAACAGCCAGAGGCCTCATCTTTTAAATCTTTGGGTTGAGCACCCAATGCATCTCTCTGTCACCTACACCCCATTTTTCCCTGTATCTATACTGAAGACAAGGCAGCCCCGTGTATGCATCGTTATGGATGTGGCAGGTGACTCTACCTGGCCTGCACGGATAGAGTGCCAGAGAGAGAACTTGAACTGAGCTGCCATGGAACTGCTCTCGATCAACACTGTGAAGCCATCCTCTACACAGAAGAACGTGTTCCTTGGCTGGAAGCCTGATGAATATGTAGAGCCAAGGAACATGTTGTTTAAAACTGATAGTAGAATGCAAAGTGAATCATGGACCATGGGCAAAAAGGTTGGAAGAGGGACAGAGCTCTATGGGCCTTTTGAAAATTAGACATTCTGGCAGAAGGTAGAGAAATGAAGTATTTCTTGACCATCTGGAAGGGCTCTGCCTAGAGAGTACGGCAGAAATCAAGACTTCCCAAAAAGGTGTAAAAGACACTAACCTTTTCTCTGGTGAAGGGAATAGATGCTGTCAAAATCACTTGGTTTGAACAAGAAAAGGCCTCAGCAGCTTTTAGGAAATAAGAGACTACTACTCTTACAGGATGCAAGTTACATCTGCCAACCTCTTACTCTCATTTTTTTCTTTTTTAATTTTTGCTCAGTTTCTATCATGTAGCTGCTCAAAACACTGCAGACCAATTCTGAGAACAACGAATTCACAGCAAAAAATGTACCTATGTGCATGGAAAGAAGAGCACGAGCCAGGGAACGGAGTTCCTCCCTAACTGAGCTGATGGCACATTGCTTCTCTGATGTCCTGACCAACTGCTTAATTTGCTATTTTCAGCAGCCTCAAAACATGTTGCCTCTTGTCTTGACCTGGCCCCCACTAGTACTGATGTGAAGCGGCTCTTAATTTTCATGAGAGCAGAGGAAGACTTTCACACAACGCTTGCCCAGCAGGAGCTCTTCTGCAGGGAGCCTGATCCCACGGGACATGCTCAGCTGCTGGCAGCCTGCTCCTACTTCCACTGACGCCCCTGGCAGCCCTGTGGTAGTAACAGGATAAGGCATATTTCAGGCAAGTCTTCACTTGGCAGGAGGTACTTCCATATCTGAGAAGGTCAGGTCTTAGGACTTCATCTCCTCTCACAAATACCTGCTGGCTGCCCTTCATGGTGTGCAGAATCCATGCACGGGGAATGCATGAGTACACTCCCTGCCTGGATGGGAGCTGGGAAGAGGATTAGCTCTGCATAGAGCTCAGATGTAATCACAAGCATATCAAATTGTAAAGCATCACAACTTACACAATTCTAAAAATAAACATAACCAGTTTGTTTCAAGCTGTTTGGCAGCCAAAAGGCTAATATATTAATAACATTTGACCAGCAATAGCCCAGAACAATAACTGTGGAACAACAGATTCTGTCACTTCTGAAAATAGCCTTCTTTGGAAAAAAACAAAACATTTTCTCAAGAGCCACGAACCAGATGGAGTAGCTTCTTTACAGGTGTTCACAAAGTGGAAGCCTGGTGTGAAACCTCTGCAGTCAGGAGGGATCTTCTGTGGGAGGGAGACTGTCCTGCCTGCTGCTGAGTGGGACATGGACCCTGTGGACACCGCTTGGCCCATTCATGTGTTCATTCAACACATGCATTAATCTGAGTCTGTCTTTCTCAATCCTGCCTGTGCTTATGAGTACCTTTCTTTGCCAGTAGATGCACTGATTTGTTAACTCTTGCATATGGCACGAAGCAGCATGTGAGCAAGGGCAGCTTGTAGCCAACAGCTTGGTATTTCAGCATCCAACCTTGTTGAGAAAGAGACTGGATTGTCAAAGATGTTAAACTTGAACACAGTATAATGATAAAAATAGTTGAAATCCACTGATGGCACAGGATGAAATTCACTGGTCTTCACCTGAAAATATGAATCTATGCCAGAGACCAGGGTCAGATCTCTCTTTATTTTTTTAAATCAGACCAGTAGGAATAGCAAGTTTGGGATTAAAAGTTCAGAAATGTGCAAAGATGACATACTGCAAGGAGCTGGCCTCACCCTGTGCAGGAACACCAAGCAGCCAGGTTCATCAAGGATGCATAGGAAACTGCAGCCCCTCCTCTGAGATCTTTACTAGAGCCTGGTGGTTCACCTCAGAGCACCCATGTAACACCAGTGAGCTGCAGCCTCCTGTCACTGCTCAGACATGCTCTGCTTCTCTGCTCACTGGCCAAGGCTCTGTCTGTCCAAAGAACCTCTGGCAAATTATTAATTCAAGATGAATGCCCTACCAAAAACTGGGCCTTTGTATTTAAAGCATGTGTGTAGATATTGGTAAAAGGAGAAAATCACAGAACTAATGAGCTATGATTAAGCACAAAAATAATGGTTTCCTGTTCAAACACAGAGCTCTGTCTCTTCTTAGTACAACTACCTCATCCCCAATTGTGTCTATTAAAGACAATTACTGGGGGAGACAGATATGTGTAACCAGATGTGGAAATAATGGTCAGGACCATATGCAGTTTAAATTCTTTGGGCCTGAACAAGTTACATAAAAAAATATTGTGTGTGTGTGTTTGTGCACTGTGGAGCAGCTGTCAATGGGGAAATCCCCTTAGCCCACTTTAATCCTACGTTCCACAATCCCCAGGGATTAAACAAATGCACTAACATTATTTACTGTAATGCTTCCTCCCTGGGGGGCTTCAGTCCATGAAATCCACTCCAGCATTTGCAAGTTCCAGTTGTGAAATAGGCTGTGCACATTCTATATTTGGTAGCTCACAAGTACTCTTTCAGTTGGGCCCAGAGTGTTGAAAGGACAGGAGTCAAGAATTCGGCCCAAGCAAGTCTCAAAGGGACCAGGCTCAGGCTTGGAGCTCATTTCTCACTGTTCAGGTCTTGTACAGGCACTGAGACATTGCAGTGACTGCTGAGAGGGGATAGTGATCACAGGACTGTGCAAAATGCTTTCCTAAAATTAAAGATGCTGCCACAGTGTGAGTCCTCCTATCTATATTCTGTGAGTATGAACTGAGGCTTTAAACCCAGCTACACCAGTGGAACCTCACACACCTCCTGCTTTCCTTTTCCTGTGATGTGTTTAAACTTGGGTACAATCCCTCTGAAATCAGTGACAGAGATGCCACCGATCCAGATGCACCATCCTAACAGTCCCAGTGCAGCTGTGACACTGCAAACTGCACAACACCATCGAGCCAGCGGGGTTCAATTGATGGCCACAGGGCCCAGCAATAACACAGACAAGATTCAGGCTCCCAAGGACCCTCTGACATACTTGCAAGGCCAGCTGATTGCTCCATCTCTTGCTTAAGCTTCTCATCCAAGTTTATTACAGCTTCTTCAAAGACAGTAAACATTACATTCTATATTAGGCTGTCCTTGCCTTGAATTCATATACAGTTTAAATTCTTTAACTTGGGTGATTGTACCAACTCAGCAGTAGTTTGAAACACCACTGCCACCAATGAGCTGGCAAGGCAGAGCCCCAGGGAGCACCCTCTGAGGCAGCCACTGCTCTTAGTGCAGAGGGTGGTTTGGCCCCATGTCCAGGCACAGCAAACAGTAAAACTTCAGAGGCAAAGGAGTTTCACAGAATAGCTGAGGCTGAACCCCTGGAGGTCACCTGGTCCCACCCCTGCTCAAGCAGGGTCACCTAAAGAAGGCTCAGATGGCTTTTGAATTTCTCCAAGGATGGAGATTTCACAGCCTGTTCCAGCATCAGTCCTGCTCACTTGGAAAACTGTTTCCTTCTGTTCAAATGGAACCTCCTGTGCTTCAGTGTGTGCCCTTTGTCTCCTGTCCTGTTTGTTGCTGAAGCTTTTGCACTGACCTGGTATCTCAGACTGGCCTCTGAGCCTGGCTTTGTGGCTGTAATCACCAGGCCTGTGCAGCTGTACTGTGCAGAATGCAAAGGCAATTCCTCTCCATGAGATTCAGAGAATTGCTTAGGTTGGAAAAGACCTTTCAGAGTCCAACATTAACCCAGCACTGTTAAGTCCACCACTAAGCCATGTCCCTAAGCAACACATCTTTTAAATCCCATCAGGGAGGGTGACTCAACTACTTCCCTGGGCAGCTCTTTCCAAGGCTTGGCATCCTTTTGGTAAAGAAATTTTTCCTACTATACAATCTAAGCCCTCCCTGGTGCAACTTGAGGCCATTTCCTCTTGTCCTATTGCTATATTAATCCAACACCTGACTCTGCTCCCATGGCACTGCATTTACAAACATATAATTCTGTCAGCTCAAATAGAAATTTTTTTCAAATTCACCAAAAGATGATCACAATAAAATCTATACTCATGTTGCTGCTCTTCATCCTGCAACAGCTTGCTCACTGCAGCAAACTTCATTCAGTGGTAAAGGCAAGAGTGTACACAGATAAGGAGAACCCTGCACACAAACCTTCCAGGCCTAGTGCCTGATACTATTTTAATTTTTTTTTTCATGTAGTTTACAGCCAGGAACATGACAAAGTACCTGAGAGGGAGTCAGGGAGAAGAGCAGGGCTTCTGTGAGCAGCAGGCTCTGTGCTGCTGAGGTTAAACAGGCTGTGAAGAAGGGATTAGTAATCTCCCATCCATCCATTTTCTTCCTCCTTCCCTGCATAATTGCTTCTCATTTGAGACACACTGCCTGGAGCGTCAGCTGGCGTTTTCTGGGCTCGCCAGAAGCAGTAGCTGCTATTCAGCACCACTTTTTAGATCTAAGACCTGTTTCACAGGTTCTCTCGGGACACTGCTCCTCTACACCAGCACAGCCAGGAGGATTCCCACTCACTCCCTCTCCTGGCCCTCAGAGTTCATTCACAAAATCCTGCAGCTGTCATTCCCACTGGTACCCCTGACTCCCAGAGGAGCAGCAGCATTGCTGTGCCCTGCATCCATCCTGGCCAGGTAGGAGTACAGGTGACAGCAGCAACCTCAGGGACCTGTGTAAGAGGTGCTACTCCTGCACCAAAGCAAAAGTACAACAGGGGAACTTCACAATTGCTCACCTCACATTTCTGGAGAAGGGGACACCAGTAACTCTGCTCCTTACACACACAATAAGGATTCTCACTCTGCCTTTCCTATAGTGCTATAAACAGAATTTTCAAGGGGGAATAAAAATGTGTATTTCCTATCTCACTGTCATTTTAAAAATTATTAAATTCTGCAGCATTCAATGGATTACTATTCACAAACACGTACCTGCTCCTCTTGCAGAACAAATTGAGTAATTTCTGTTTCTGCTGGAGCCTTTGGCATGCAGACAAAAACATTTTTTATTCATCAGTGGTAAAAGGCTACAGCCATTTGACTTTAAACACAGACATACTTCTGGGCTGTCTTCCAGGAAGTCTGTGTCACCCAGGTTTCAGATCGATATGTTTGTCTGCAAAGTCACCCTTTTGATCTGTAATTTTTCATTTTGACACAAGAAATGCCTTTTGGTCAAACTTCAGCAGTCCATTAAATTCCAGGCATAACAGAAATGGGAATCACATTGCTGTGGCAGTGCAAAGATTTCCACAGTTTGGGGTTTATTTACTCATGGGTTAATTTACTCTGCCATTTATTTGAGACTCAGATAATGCTGCAAATACTGTTCTCCTGCCTCATCTGAGCTCACTGCCTCCTGCCCAGTTTGGGGTGGTCTCACTGGCACTGGCAGCTTTACAAAACATTCTGTATGTTTAGCTGTCCAACCTGCAGGAAATGTTGTGGTTTTGGACTGAGGACATGGAGCATCCTCCTGTTGTTCAGCTCACAAAGAGGGGTCTGGGCTGCTGGGACAGCCCCCACAGTGGGAAGGGAGCTGTGCCTGGTTCATGGCCCAGCTGGCTCAGACTGGTCACCCCTGGCACACCACGCTCTGTTTGCACAACTCAGCATAGCCCTTTTCTTTCCAAGGTCAAGGTTTCTTGGGTGGCTGATTTTTTTTTCTCCTCTCCCCGCCTCCTTTTTTTTTTTTTTTTTTTTTTTTAAGGTGCCAGCCATCCCATGGAAGGATAACCCAAAAAGAGGACAGGTGGGAAACCAATCCAACACATTATTAATGTGAGAAGCAGGTCTGCCCAGCCTTTGGGACAATCCTCCTGCCTGGCTCCAAACAGCAAGGTCCAAGCAAGGCTTTCCACTGATCTCACTGCTATTTCTGACCCAGACACAGCTCCTGCCGTGTTCCCAACACACTGGTTTTTGGTTGCTGAAGTTTGACCCAAGGGAAGATGCAACAGACACTCAGGAGAGTTGCAAAGCACTGAAAATGTTACTATAATCTGAACAAACCCCATTATTTTTAGTCCCCATTCACATCTTACCTTTCAAAAGCAAACATTTTCTGTCAGCCCCTCAAAAGTACATAACTCAGAAATACTGCTAAAATTGAAAGTTTACAAGAAGTACTGTTAAAATCAATTCATTTTTACATTTATTTTAAAGCAGTCAGGAAAATGTCTGGATTCTGAATAACTGGTTTGTCAAGCCAGAGAGGTCAGGGAATTCTCTACTTAAATATAGCCAAGATTTTCAGCAGTAACACATCTTTTAAGTACATTATTTGTAATATGTTTTTATTAGGTAATTAAAAGGGGCCTCATTTTAATTCTCATTTAATAGCTCCTAATTTCATAGAGGTGTTATATTCAGAACAAGGCAGCTCAGTATTTCCTGGAAAAAAAAAATCAAAGATCTTAAAGCAACTCAAAAAGGTCACCTAAAAATTTGCATGTTTTTAGTCAGGACTTGTGTTCAAAATAAATCACTCTTTCCTCAACCCACCAAAAAAAACCCAAGCCAAACCCATCTCCACCACAGCTATGATCAGATCATAAATGTCTTGATTAAAGTTCATTGGCTGGCACTTCAGGACCTTAGCTATTAATTAAAGCCAAAATCAAATTTATTGCCTGAGTGAGTAAGAAAGGGGGTGGGAATTTGGGAGGTGAGTGAACACGTAACCTGCCCAAAGCATCCCTGCCCTGAAGACAGCAACAAGGGCAGGATGGCACACACAGAACTGCTGCCTGAGGAACAGAAAGGGTCTGGTCTTGTTGTTCCAGGTGTGTTGTTCCAGAAGTGAAGATGCACAACAGCAATCCTGGGACAAGGCTCTCCTGTGGGCCTCTCCCTGGGAATTCACATGGAGCCTGTGAAGGACCTTCCTCACAGACACCCAGGAGCTAGAAGGGAATATTCCAGTTCTGCAGAGACTGAAGTTAAGCAACGGGTGAGCTGCCTGAATGTGTTATGGCCAGAGAACAGCGATGCCAGAGCTTTATTAAAATACCTGGTTCACAGTCCTGGGTTTGTGGCACACGTTTGGGCAGGACCCAACTGCTCGAGTTTACAGGATGGAAAACCTGCTTCAGGGAGAACCTCAGTTTCACAACTGGTTTCGACCAGAAACAAACCCACAGAATTCTGAAAATCTCTGCAAAAGCTGCAAGGTGGCTTTTGAACCAGTAGAAACATTTTGGTTTGACATTCCACTGTGAAACAATGGGGGAAGGGGGGGAATAAATCAAAATGGGGTGTTTCAAAGCTGGAACTTTCGCCCTCAAAAGCCTCCAACAAAGATGATGGGATTTTGACAGCACTCTATTTTACAAGTAAAATAGTGTCTGCATTTTTCTAAACAAGTTCTAAACTGTATTTCCTGTTGTTATATCAAAACATACTATGGCTTGTTTTGTGGCTTGCAAATAACATCCTGCACAACCATTTTGTACGGACCTCCCCAAACACTTCACGCACTCACACTTCCAGCCCCTGCTGAGAAAGGCAAACAGCCTCCTGCCCAGTCAGGTCCAGGCCAAGCGTGGCACAGGAAACAGCAAAACCAGCTTTCTTTTAAGCATCAAAGGAAGCAGCAAGTTGTTTGGAAGAGGCTTCTCTGCTCTGCTCAGATATCTGGCTATTGCTGATTTTGCATTATAATGTCTCTACATATTTTAAGCTTTCTGGAAGCAGCAGTGACCAAAGTGATGTTATACAGAGGCAGCAGAAATGCCCTCGCATGTGTGTCATGCTTTGCACAGACGGATCAAGAACCAAGCAATCCGGCTGAATTCTGGTGTGAATGGTACAATCTCACAGAAAGGGTGGCCAGACATTGGAACAGGCTGCCCTGAAAGCGGCGGAATCGCCATCTCTTAAAGGGTTAAAAGATGTGGGTGTGGCAGTTGAGGACCGAGGTTTGGCGGTGAACGCGGCAGCGCTGGGTTGATGGTTGGGCTCGATCTACAGTGCTTGTCCAGCCTTAGCAATTGTGTGATTCTAACTGCACTAGGCACTTGTTTATTCCAGGATTCGGCCTGTCTGTCTGTGAGAAGTGCATCAAACCCAGCACCTACAGAAAAAGCACCAGAAAGAGGACTCCTCACACCGGAGCGCTCCCAAGACTTGGCCTGCCGCATCACAGCGCAAACACCTGCTTTGTTTTAGCTGTGATTCACCCAGTTTAGGTCATGGGTCCTGAAGCAAAACCCCGGGAAGTGTCCTCTGCAAGGGTGTTTCTGGATGCAGAGTGCTGAGGGAACATCGGGGGGTGCGCACCCACTGCCTGCACGACACGCGGGCTCTCAACCCAGTTCTGCGGCGCCGACACGTGTGCGGGAGTCGGGGACACCCGGCCGGGTGCACGGTGAAATTTTCCCTGTGCTCCGCAGCTTCCTCGCAGGGCTCTGGGGCCGCATCTCCGACACTGACAGCAAAAATAACCCGCAAACGAGGCGGCGTCCGCGGCCTCCCCGCAGCGGGGCTGCCAGCGCACCGCGCTGCCTCGGCAGGCACGGACGGGGTTCGAACCCGCGATCTTCGNCCGGGAGCGGGAGCGCGGGCGGGCCCTGCTCCGCCGGCACCGCTCGGCATCCCCTGCCCCGTGCCCTGGCTGCGGCTCTCCTCGGAAAGCCCTTCCCGCTGCCGCCATCCCCTCGGGGGAGCGCCGCTGCTCCGACACCGCGGAATCCCTGGGGAAGCTTTGCTTTCCTTCCTCCCGGTGTTTCTCACTGCGAAATCGCAGGGCTGCCTCTGGAAACAAGCAGCAGCTGTTCGGAACGAGGAAAGTCCTGCCAAGCTCACACCTCCAGCTCTGCCGCTCGGCAGTGCTCCGGCACCTGGGGCCGGGGAGGATGCCCCGGGACAGGAGCCAGCTCTGCTAGCTCTCGCCGAGCGGCACCGGGACACATTTCCCAGGGCACGGCGCACCGGGAACAGCGGGGACTGTCCCGGCACGGCACGGCTCCATTCCGGCACTGCCGCCCGCTCTTCCCGTCTCCCTGAGAGCCAAACAGCGGCGTTTCCACCCCTTCCCTTGGGATGGTATCAGGCAGTCTATGTTTCCTGATATTCAA
This sequence comes from Anthoscopus minutus, assembly GCA_013399455.1. Lineage (NCBI taxonomy): Eukaryota > Metazoa > Chordata > Aves > Passeriformes > Paridae > Anthoscopus > Anthoscopus minutus. Next base: position 629,037 of record VWYI01035346.1, on the reverse strand, counting down.
ACTGAATTTTCACGTTTCACTTCAAACCCATTATGTTCTGTTTACATAGTCAAATCATAAGAGCATAAATCATAAATACAATACTGCATTATTAATATTTCCTCCTTTGGGTTTCCAGCTACCAAATATTTAGTCTTAGGGCTAACACTTGGTTAAAATCCAGGAAATTAAGCAGCTCTCATTTTTATCACCACCAGCTGTAGGACAGGAGGGAAGAATTTGAAGGTTGTGGTTTTGAACCACTACTTAGTGGTAGTTTTCATCCTGGTTTCTAGTTTTGAACCAAAGTTGGGCAGCAGAAAGTAATCTGGTATTTTTTTGGCTTACATACTCCTCCTGAAAACTACAAGCCAAACCAAACAAACAAAAGGCAAAAAAATCCAGGCACCGTTAGAACCAATCTAACATAGTGGAATCACTATTTTTACTTTATGCTATGAATTTGTAACCAGGCCCCACTCTCTGCTGAATCAGATCTTAGTTATACAACGTTTATTACAGGCATGCATCCTAAATTCACAATGTGCTCCTTGCTCAAACAAACCAACCACGTGAGACCTCATCAACCCATTCCAGACAGAAACAGTTGCTTTCCGGAGGGTCCCATTTTTAGCTCTTCATATAAATACAGCACCGAATCTATCCAAAAAAGTAAGGTTTACTTTTTGAGGCTACAGTCATTTGGGAAGTCCGCATCCCAGCGATATTCAGAGCCTGAAAACAGCAGGATGGCGGGGGCTGCTGGGGTTGCAGAACTCGCAGATGTTTTTCAGCCATGTCCTGCACCCTCTGTGGCCCTGGACTTTGCATTTCAGACAGCGAGTGTTGAACCACATTCCTGTGTACAGGACAGCCCTGGCAAGGCTCCTCCTCTCTCCCCAGCTCTGGCAGAGTGATGGGAAGAGCCCAGCTGTTTTCTGCTGCAGGGAAGTTCTGCTGTGCCCATGGCCCAGCCTTGCTGCTCCCTGGAATGGGGCCACTGAGAGGAGGCTTCAGGGCTGCACCTTTAATCCAGATTTACACAGTATTTCCAAGAATGAAAGCAAACGTCTCTGCTGCTGCTGCTTTTCTTCAGGGTATCCCCCCATCCATTGCTGTGCACAGCCAGGGCTAAAGGACAGGCTTGGTCAGGGGTTATTTCCCTGTCATGTGGGACAGGTGCTTAGGCTGACCAGAGGATTCCTGAAGGGCTGAGAGCAGCCCTGCTCAGTGACAGTGTGGGTTTCAAATAAAAGCCTGAGCATGTTAAGAAAAGCCAAAGGGTGGCCAAGAGAGACAGCTTTTCACAAAACACTACCAGCAATTTTCTCTAGTACAACAGGGAGAGAGCAAGCACAGCCTTTCAGCAGCTAAGTTCCATTACCTCTGTTGGTGACACAGCCCAGCTCGTCTCTATGTTTTCAGCAACAGTCTGTACTTGAGTCATAACCCCTGTTACACACTACCACATAAAAATACAAACTGCATCATAGTCCGTCTGCTAAGGCACAAAGATCTCAGTGTGATGGAAATTCAGATTTAAGCACTATGCCAGAGGACATGCTGACATATTATCATTGCATTTAAAATCACCATTAACCCAAATAGTTATGGTTATACATCTGGGACAGTATTCAATTTACTGGTCATATAGGCTAGCCTTTATTTGCATCCAAAAAGCAGTTGGCTCTAAGGACAAATTTCACCCTGAGTTACGCAAGCTATGAGAGTCCCCAGTGCATTGCATGTGTCAAAAGACATTTAGAGTGGAGTGACACATCCCAGATCCCAGTCTGCCATCAGAGATTCAGGACAACGTTGAAATGTGGGCCATCACAAGCAGTGAACAGAGCAAGGGAAAACATCAAAGTCAGGGCTTTGAGACTGCTTTGTTGAAGAAAATGTGTCAGCCAAGACAACCTGAGCAGATCAGAGCCTGCTGCCAGACTACAGGAGTTGGCTGATGTACTCCCTTGGTGCTCCTATGAGATTTTATTTCCTCTTTGTAGCAGTTCTCCTTGTCACCTGCCAAGTTCTTGGGAGTCAGAACTCCTGAAATCTATTTCCTACTTGCTACTACCCCATTTAGCCTCTGTCTGCCTCCAAATCCACTTTTCCCCCCAAATGACCTGAGCAAGACAACAATCACCTCCCAGGAGTTCTGAGCTTTAATTCCTGATTATAAAATGACCAAAGGGTCTTGTGTTTCCCCAGCCCAGGAAGAACAGTACAATTTGCTAGAAACTATTACAGACTTTGTGATACATGGTGTTGATGATTCCCGCCCCTAGAGTAACATGTGATTTGCTTTCCCACCACGTCTTTCTCATGTACTGCTCTGCAAGTAGGTCAGCAGTACAGCACATTAGACTGAGCTGCTGAGATTTGGGACAAAACTGCCTATCTCTTTGGTGAAGCGGTTTAGCATACACAGTAGGGAGTTTTCTTTGAGCCCGCTGTTACAAATGTGAATATCTAACATCTTGTTGCTGGGAGGAATCTGGGGACGGGGAAGCCTGAGAAGATAACACGTGTTGCTTCATGGATTATTCATACAGTATCTTTGCTCTGATTCCCCAAATATCTGTACCCACTGTGAGAAAAGCTACCTCACAGCCTCACAGGATGATACTCTAAAAGACATATACCAGGTTTAGAGACTACTGTCAGTCAAATGAAAACTGTTTGGTGTAGTATGATCACTTGAAGATCATAAAAATGTTTTTGAAAGGAAAAAAATTGCCCTGCAAGGCTTGAACTGATTAGTGAAGTCTTTTCAAAATTCCCTTTCCTCTTCTGCCTTCCTCTAAGCCCAGCTGGAGGGAGAGATCTTACCATCTTAAACTCTGCTTTGTATTCTAAATGATATGCCACAGGCTTGGTTCCCTGGCTTTACACCCTTCACTATCTTTCACACAGCTGCAAAATGGTCTTATTTTGTTAGCCCACGGACACGAGTTGACACTGGAAGTGCCAGCTGGGGTGGAAGCAGCAGCTTTTCAGGAGGCAAACTTCAAATCCACTGTGGTTTGAAGGATGAACACATCCCTGAACCACCTGCACCCTGTGGCTATGTCAGGCTGGGCTTTGCTGATGTTCCCAGGCCAACCCTGATGGTTTCATCTGAGATGCTGCAGGGCAGGTAGGACAGGGCAGGGAACTGCACCAGGCTGCTTGAGGGGACACCTCACCCTGGAGTATCCCCAACACATAACAAAAAGGCTCAATTTTTCCCAAATAAGGAGCATCCAGCATTTCTCTGGGCTGACAGTGTCTGCCCCTCTGTCAGCAGCATTTTCATAGAGCATTGGACCCCTCTGTGGGCAACGTGCCCCCAGACACCAACTCAGGACTGGCCTGAGGGGACCTGCCTACAGTGCACTCCCCTCACCACACACATCTTGCAAAAAGCAGCCTGGAACCTAAGCTGCTCCTCACTCGTTATTCTTTTCACTCCAGCAGTTAAAATAAAACGCAGAGAAGAGGCCAGCAGGCCTGGTAGCTCAAACTGGAGATTAAAAGAAAAAAAGTTACCTCAGAGTGTCGGTCGAGCAGGCCCTGGGTGCGTCCTCCACCATGGCGCCTCACACAGTGCCGGCTGTGCCAGCCATGGGGCCGTGGTGAGTCCTGGCCTGAGCCACAGCGGCCTGAGGGTCTCCTCTGGGCTGCACACCTGGCACCTGTGACAGGTCCCAGCTCCCAGTCAGGCCAGAGGTGTCCCAGCACTGTCCTGGTCCCTCACGGACAAAGCAGTGGTGCTGCTCCCAGGATGGCCGCTCCAGGCACACCCGGGAGCCTCGGCCTCTCCCGGGCGCTGCCCATGGCAGAGCTGTCCCTCAGGACTCCCGGGGAAGCTGCTGCCTTGGGCTGAAGTGTGAAACTCTCTCAGCACCTGCCCTGGGTCACTGCTGGCCAGGCCAGGTCAGGCTGCCCCAGCACCAGATCCCTGCAGGACACAGCTCCAGGCTGTGCCCTCCTCACAAACAGCTCACTGCTCCTCAAGGAGGGAGCCACAGCACTGCTCATCAGCTACACGGGTCAGAAAATCATTACTTTTAAGTCACATTAAAAAGCTGGAGCCAAAAAGCTGCCAACAGCTCCCAGCTGGAGTTGCCATCAGTTGAGAAGGGCAGCATGGTGGGTGAAGACATTAATGGGTTGGTCCTGTGAAGCTTTGGCTCGGAAATTTAACACGACTGTGGATGTCAGGTAGGGCATGTACTGAGCAAACTCCTTCCCTGGTGCCATCTGTGTAACTTATGCATGGCTAATGAAGCTGGTGCTTGGGAGGTGAGCACAGAACTGGGCAATCCTTCTTTAATTGAAGCACAGAAATAGAGGTGGACTAGAGAGGAAGGTAAAGAGAGACATTGAATCAGTCACTCACCACAGACAATGTTTTAGTCATGCAGGGAAGACAAATAATTTATTTACATATCTGATTGTACATTACAGCTACCTGAAGGATCCACAGAAGCAAGGACAACCACATTGTCCCCAGAAAATATTTCAAGAAAATACAGAGAAAATAGTGCAATGGCACATCGCAACAGGACTGACATCACTTCAATGATGTTATAAATTACAGAATGAGATTAAAAATAGTCATATGCTACTTCTGCTGGCTGCTTTTTTTTCAGTAACAATGAAGCAAGTGAACTTTGCTCATTTTCATACCAAGCAGCATTTCAAATAAAAAATAAAACCACCTCCTTGCTTCTAAGGCAGCTTTATGTTCTGTGAAATGGGTGTCAAATTCAGTCAAAAAATTTCTGTTCTGTGAGAGTGTAACATATTATTTTATAGATAAATGTTTGTTTTTGGGAAGATTTAGGGATTATTGGTGATTTTATTCCTTGAGACTTACCACAGTTTCTTATCTCACTGTGTCTGGGGGCTGGTTAGCGTGGTATTGATAACAAGGTGGAGCAAGGGAACAATTTGAGGCAGGGTCAAAACTCCAGAAATGAAACCACCAGCTCAAGAAGAGGCTGGAGGGAGGGAAGGACACTTCTAGGACCAAGTCCCTGGTTGCCAGAGTTACAGATGTCCAGGCTCACAATGCATCTACACAGCTTCCCAAATGCTGTGGGAGAGTGCTGTGCTACAAACCGCCAGAAAAGGAGTTTATTCAACATTTGCCAAAATATGAAGAGCAAGACACCCAATCTCTCACATCTACAAGAGGAAGATCTCCAGTCATGCAGATCCAGGGTTTGTCCTTAGGAAACACTGCCACAGAAGCCAGGGAGGGAAGAGAAGGATTAACTAAAGCATTTTAGGCACTCTAAAATGGAGAGTCTATGAACTGGTAATGCTATTTCTCTTTCCATTTCAATGGGGAAAGTCAGTCACTTGCCTGGTCCCATAAAAATAATCCCAGAATGGAAGTTAACCTGAAATGGGCAATGTGTTCAAATGAGGTTTTGGTCTGGTGCCCATTTCAAGTATAAAAGGAAGCATATTGGCTTTAATGGAAATAAAAACTATAATCACCAAGTCAGGACTGTAACATTTAATTGTTTTATTATTTTGAATTAACTGAAGCCAACAAGTGGATAAAATTGGTCTCATAGTAATACTAAAACAATAAATTTGCAGAATGTGTGTGACATTGCCTTACAAGAGACCAACCATCTGATACAACATTCCTAAAAGAAGACAAAGAACTGCTAATTATGTTCAATTTCATTTGCTACGTAATTTAGACCATGACCTAGTGTTCCTAAAAAAACCTGTACAAAATGAGTATTTTTTACATCTCAGAGGCACATGAATACAAATCTGATCTATTTTATATATACACATGTACATTACAAGAAACCAGATGATTAAAGAAGTGTATATAAAAAGTGTCAAAAACCAGATGATAAAATGTGAAAATAAAATGTATCCTCACAACAGAGAAGTAAAAGGCACAAGTACTAAAATATGTAACCATGCAAAAAAATGTGACTAGTCTGTGCAACAGAGAAAAACAAATGGCTCTCACAACTGATTTTACAGTAATTCTCAAAATGTCTCAGTATTTAAATATATATCAGTGCAACATTTACTGCCCTGTAGTGTACTGAAGCGTTCACAGGATATGAAATTCTTGGTTCTCCTTCTGATGTCCTTTCTCCAAAGCCAGAATAATTTAGCTATGGATAAGGTAGTAAATAAAACAGGGCTGATGCTGTGGAGTGTAAGATCACCACTGGGAGGAGCAGTGTCTGCAGCCCTCCTTGCCATCTGCACCATGTGTCCCCCAGAGCCATCACTCTCAGAGCAGCTCTGAGGGGTTTCCAGCATGTCCAGAACAGAGACAGCCAAGCTGCCAGCTCAGGTGTCACAGCTGCTCCACTCACAGCACCTCCACTCCAGGCCTAGGTGTCCAAATTACACTGCAGAAGCCCATGTTTGTTAATGTTCTCATTAGTATACCTAGTTTAAGTGAAAGTAAGTTTAAGTAAAAACGAATCTCTCTAACAGTGTGTTTGAGCAGGTACTACAGCTGAACAGGAGCCCCAGACTGAAGCCAGCAAGCTGCTGCCCAGGGTGCAGAGAACACCAGGAGCTCTGTCAGCTGGCTCCACACTGTGGCAAACCAATGTAGTGTGGCCCTCTCTGCCTCCAGATCCTCACTGGCTGTGACCTCTGTGATGTGCTGGCCATGCTGAGCTGCAGGCCTGAGCCTCCCAGTGTCAGCAGAGCATGCAGTGGGACACGTGGACAGAACTGAGGCACATCCCAGGGATCCCTCACCTGGCATCACCTTCAGGTTTGCTCACCCCACCTGCTTGTACACCATGAGAATCAGCTACAGTGTTTTGTCATGTACATGGGACACAACCAATTTTCATGACCACAGAAAAGGCAAGGACAGGACTGGTCTGATATGAAGACAGGATTGAGATTCTTGCCTTGGTAGCTAAAGTCACACTGAAGCCAAGAATATTGAATTTGTCCTCCCTTCTGCTCCAAATGCTACCCCAAGGCACACAGACACCTGACAGTGGCTGGGGACAAGACCAAGAGTAAATGTCAACAGAACACTGAGGAAGAGTCCCAGAAACAACTCTCTTGCACATCAGAGCAACTCCCAGTGCATTATGCAGAATGACAGGATTCAGACCCAACACCGACTGCAATCCTCAGGCAAATGCAGAGTTTCATTAACTAGAAACTCATGCATGATTTAACAGCAAACTGCTCCTAGGATCAATATTTTGAATTCAAAAATACTGAAATGCAAAGGAACAAAATGTCAGAACTGTGGAACTATGTCCTTTAAAACCAACCAGCTGTTTTACATCACCTGTCATGATTTCTTGACAATGTTTCTTGAGTAACAAATGACTTGACAAGAATATGAGCATTGCTACTTACACCAGGAACTGCTCATGTAAGGTCTGAGTCAAGTTTTCACTTAAATCAGTATAAGCCAAGCCACTGATCTGGCAAGTGTTTGATCAGCTGCTACTTCCTTCCTTCCTTGGAAAAAAATCCCTCAGACCACACCGTACAGTATTTGTTTTAAGAGAAAACCACTGTATATTCACTGCCATTAAAGAATGTAAAAAAAGCATTCTTTTATTTGTAAATTCCAGTTCTTAGACTCATCACATGTCACGGGCACTATGATACACAGACCACTGAGCAGTGCCTCGTGTAGCAGCCCACAATGTGTGTTTATATATCAGCTTCCAAGCCCTCATTTACAAACCAGATTAGGGAGTCTAAATACTGTTGGTCTAGATCCTCTCTGGAGAGCAATGCAGTTCTACCAAAGTAAATGGAGCATTGCTGCACTCAGACAGCAAAATATTTGTTGATACACATCTTTGAGAATTAATAATGCTGTATTCAACTCCCTACAGAACTGGCTGAGAAATATCTGAATTTTTCCCAAAGACCATGAAAGAAAAGTTGGCAACAAAAGTGCACTGGATGCTGGGGGTTTTTTGAAACTTCTTACATATTTGCATATTAAAAATTTCTTAAAAATAGATGGGATGGTTACAGTTCACCAATGTTACACTTCATGACAAATTCTCAAACAGCTTCAGTCTTAAATAGAAGCTATTCAAAAAGCTGAAAAATCTTCTTTTGATGTCAAAGCAGTTTTGAATCAGCATCATTCTGAAATCAGAACAAGGCAGCAGCTGAAAACTGGTCTGGATGGAAGCAGCCAGTACCAAAAAAATTGTGAGAGACTACATTTCAGGTACTCTTTAAGTGCAAGTTTTGAAAGAGGTAATTTTTCTGCAGTACCTTGTGTGGGACTAGCCTGACCAAGGGCAGCTTCTAGCCAAAAGCCAGTCTTTTTTTTTTTTTTTCACTGTCCAGAAATACCTGGAGTGGTTTGCAACAGGTTTGACCAGAATATCATTTAACTTTTCAGAATGTAAGGTCAAATGAACCAAGGAACAGATCAAGATACAGTACCTGGGATTGTGTTTACATCCCCAAGGGTTAAATAGAACCTTGGGTTTGACACAGGAGTGTTTACTGCATTTGTGTATTGCTAGAAGGAGATGATACCACATTTCTGCATCTGAAGTGATTAACCCAAGGAAGGGAGGCCCTTGTTCCACCAACAATAACACTGACAGAGGCAGGCTGTACTGCCTGTATTTCCTGGCCAGCCTGAGAACACAAAGGATGTCCACAGCGAAGAAATAAGAAATTTATCAGAGAACAGACACCAAAATTAGTTGTCTCTCTATTTGCAACATCTGCTGTCTGTTCTGTCAGTGTGTGTCTGACACTCGATCAAAATACTCACTCTGCAACACTGATATCAGATCACTCTCCTCCCTGCCCCAGTGAGCCATCAAGTGATCCTTTATTACCAAATTACCTGCATGTCATAAAACATATGACTTCTTTTCTGGGATAAAATAGTTCTCCGGGGCTTGAGTTGCAAGACAAGTTGGTCTAATATCTGCAGTTACTCAGTTTAAAAATACAATTGCTAATTAGTATTTTTAGAGGTGGATACCTTAGAGGAAAAGATATCTGCCAGTGAAATGCCTCTCCCACCTCCAACTCACATTATTTGTTAAACAGAGCAAGTATCTGGATCTGATTTATACAGTAACAGATGGCAGCATGACACTGAGGGCCCCACAGGAGCAGACAGATACCTCCTTTACACAATAAAACACAGCTACAAACACCACCAACATGGTGGTAAGACATCTCTTCAAATGCAAACACTGGAGCAAGGAAGAGCTTCTAAATACTAACACAGCTGGGTACAGAGCTGAACAAGAAGTCCTGCAAGTTTTAAGAAATTTCCACTGCTGGGTACCCTTGGCTAGAATATCTCTTTTGGGATATCAGCCAGATTTGGTGACTTTGTCACTACCAGTGACTATTCACCTCCTACATACAATTATCTGTACAAAAACTTGGCTATCACTGTAGTCATGTCTTCTATTCAAGCCCACGGGCTTTGCTTTCAGTGGAACAGACCTCAACATTTGCTGATGTTCCACCCTAATGGGAATGGACCTTAGATCATTGATATTTTAAAGCCGAGTCCAGTTTACTTAAAAATAATTAGGGGAAAACATTCAGTCACCAGCCTAAGCTGCAACAGCTTCACTCTTATTGAAAATCACTCCATGAGAGCAGGACAGCAGCGCAAGTTCCCAAAACCAGTGAGCTCCAGAAGCAGGGCTGCTGGGTCACCCCAAGCTTGTCACAGCAGGTTTGCATCAGCCCCCTGACAGTGTGGAAGAGCTCCCTGTGGCCTACAAAAAGAGTGAAGTCCCTGGCACTACCCACAGACAGCACCAGGCAGAGGGAAATGCCATCACTAAAGTGCAAGTGAGGAGTCCTGCAGGCAGGAAGCACCGAGCTGGCTGAACTGTTCCTCTCCCACCTTCTGGGTGGCACATGCAGAAGAAGCATCAGGTGGGAAAGGTGGATGTGTGGGATTTCCATTGGGTTCCACCTACTCCTACACAAACAGAAGCTGCTGCAGTGTTACATCTTACACCACTCCCAGATGGCAAAGGAGTGGTCTTTAAATCTTTTGCTCCACATTATCCCAGAGCCCCAGGAACACAGCCCTGTGACATCACTGTTTGAACCAGACTGTCTCATTTCTCCCAGAGCACTGCAGACCTTTGTGCACTGGGGTGTTGTGTCCCTCAGTTATTCCTCTGGTCCCTCTCTCTTTCCACTTACTTTACACCTGCCTATGCAGATACATAGAAACAAACTGTTTTTATTTTCTTGCCTTCAAGAAAGCCTCGTTTCTGTACGTCCCCTGCTTCCTATCACTCCAGTAACACATCACTGAAGGCAAGAGCACAGAGATTGCAGAAAAAAAATATTTACACCCATAACCGAATACAGTTTTATGTATTCAAATTCAGGAAAAATGCATCACATATACACACCAAGATACATCAAGAGAATACTAGGGGCAAGACACTGCCAACAGCAAGAAATACACAGAAAAGCACAGTCATTGCTACTGTAACATTCTTCTGGGGAGTGTATTCAATAGAGGAAACATCTCTATGCACTGGGGAAAGCCAGATACTCAGCTGATTTTTCTCTGCCAGTTGGTGTGAATCAAAAGTGTGAAACTTTTACTTTTAAAAAAAGTGCATGGAATAAAATTCGTTTTTAGCATTCAACTACCCAAACAATTCCATAAGCTCCTTATATAAGCTACATTATTAATTAAAAACGTCTTAGCTCTACAGTATAGATCCAGTTCTGGAGAACACAGGCACATGTTGAAGTCATCCCTATTTAAGGCAGCATTTAAGCATATGCTCAACTTTAAAGCTTAATATTCTGTCCCACTGATGCCCATGAGCAGATGCAGCACAGACTTAAGCACCTGCACAACTGCTCATCTAAATCAGGATGTGTTCCCTACTCAGAGCTTTAGATATGCACATGTGTACTCAGTCTGGACTGGCAACTCCTGCAAGATAAAACTTTTTCTTTTTCCTGCCCTATAGGTAAAAGCCACTCTGTATCAGACTGTCCTCCTCTGCTGTGCCAGGAACCAGCCGTTCCTCTGCACAGCCTGCCCAAAAAATGCCATCCTCAAAGGAGTGCAGCTGTCTGGGGTGGGAAAGCAACTCAGCACATTGTGATGAGGGCAGGTCCTCCTCCTTCCCCTGAAGTCAGATATTTCATGCAAATTTTTTGTTGTTGTTGTTGTTGTCCTTGTTCTGTTTCTTTTTATTATTTCTTTTTTTTTTTTGTTTGGTAAGAATTGGAATGTGTTCCTTCAGTGAAATCTTTAAAACTGGGTTGAGGGGAAGGGGCAGAATCCCAGAATTCATCTTAATGGCCCATGATATACCCCTGAAAATAGGGGAACAGATTTGAAAAGCTCTTTGCCTCAATGCTACAGGGACCCTGGCATAAAAAACATACATGCACACACACTAGAGGGCAGGCTCAGAGCATCTCAAAGCAGGCTCCAAAGTGATCTTACATCAAAAACACTTTGTGCTGACAGTGGCAAACAAGTGGATGGTGATTTTTCATAAATAGCAAAAATTCTGCAATATCTTCCTTTTCTTCCCATTTACTTTGTGTCTTTTCCCAAAGTTTGTTCTTTGTTGTGTTTTTGTCTTTTTTTTTTTTTTTTTTTAAATCTGATGTGTGGTTTAAGTACTAAAACTAAATCAAATAGGAAATTACAGTCAGCACCAGTCAGGAACTGAACCTGGGTATGTCAATTGATTTGTGGTACCCAAATTCCTGGAAGAACGAAGAAAAAAATTCTTGCTCCTAAAGTTAGGGCCACATCCATATGTTTCCATTGTCTTCTTTTACCTTTACAACTAGAGGTAGAGTCATTTTGTCCAGTATCTAAAACAGCATGATCCAGTTATATTGTTATTACATTAATATACAGTATCAATCGCATCACAGGTATTGAAAGTGCATGGAAAAGGTCTAACCAAGCCAACTCAAGGACAAGTAACAGTGTACCAAACATCATATAAACACACCCACGCACCCACACTCACACCTAGTGTGTATATATATTTATAGATTCATTTACAGTATCAGAGTGCTGCTTAGATCCAGTGGCATGTGCAGAAATATCAGGCAGTTGCTGCTTTTCCTTCTCATATCCTCTTCAATTCTTTATTTCCAAGATAGATGGATTGTGGTCCAGGATTGCCAAAATTATCTTGTCCATATACTGTCGCAATCTGTAATTTATCTCTTCCTGTTCTTTGAGGGCTTCCATGAGCTAAAACACAACATTTCCAAGTTACTCCTGAAATATTCTCAGTAGTTTATGTAACAGACTGAAATGAAGACAGGTGAGAGACCAGTGCCTGCTCAGGATCACCAATTCCTTTTGTAACAGGTTTTCTAACTCAAGCTCCTCTCTGTATCTGTATTAGAAACAATTCTGCATGTTACAGATCTTTGCTACCAAAGAAGGTGGTGAACATTCATCTCCAGGGATCTTCTGGCAGGTCATTTGAAACAAGTTCCCCATCTAACATGCCAATCCATCCTGCATGCAAGACCATGGATCAACTGCTTCATCTCATAGCAAGATCTTCCATGATACTTGTAACTACTGAAATCTAAACGTCTTTGCATGAAAGGCTGCTGAACAGAGCAAGTATTTCAGTGTTTTCCACCAGGAAAATAGGAGCTTCCTCTGAATTATGTGCATTACTTTCTCAAAAAAACCCCAAACCAACCACTACATACTCCACAAGAACAACCCACTTTCTATTCAATGTTCTATATTAAATACATGCATTTCACCAGAATTTTGGGCTGTAAAAGGTCCCTCAACCTCTCCAAAGATGAAGACTGCTTTGTTTTTTATCTCTGAATGTTTAAAGCCAAACTGACAAAGCTGCCAAGATGCATCAGAGCCCCAGATCCTCCTAAATCTCATGTTATTTACCTGTCCATTTTCATATGACTTCACAGAAATCCTACCCCAAATCTGCAGATTCTTACATTTGTTCTGGTCATACAGAAAAAAATGCACAATGGGAACAGTTTGTGAAGGTCTGTGAGGTTTTGCTGAGTCTGGGCCACAGCTTTCACTTTCCTCCTTGGAAGGGGGAGTGCTGGATATTCCTCTCATGAACCGCGAGATTGAGAGGGACAGATTTTTCTTGGCAATAGAAAAAGCCAGTTTGCTTTTACCTAATTAGAGATGAACAAGTAAACAGCCTTTCTTCACAGTGCTCTGGTTCAGCAAGAAATTAATTTTCAAGTATATAATTCAAGGGCCTTCACTTCAAGGGCCTGCCCAGGAGCTAAGGCTGACAGGTCAGTCCAGTACAGACTGGGTAAAAAGGACTTTTCTGTCTCACAACTCCTTGATGAAAAATGGGGAGTTCTGTCTGGAAGAGATAGAGCATCAAGGACAAACAATTCCTTTGATCTCCTTCACCACTAACCCATCTTCTTCCCCGGGAGCTCTTGTGTATCCATTGGCCTGATCTCACAATCTGTCCTGGAGCTCAGAGGAAGCTACAGCAGCTGGACTCAGCCCACATACAAATGGGGCTCCCAAAATATTTTTCAAAGCATTACCAATTTATTATTTGCACATAAGTTACTTTCTCCAAGAATTCAGCTCTGCTACACGGAACATATAGCTAAAATACATATCCAAGTGAGAGCTTGTAACTGAAGTAACTTAGAACTAAATCTAAAACAGAAAATAAAAATTAAAGTAGCTAGCAGTGGCTATTTTTGTATGAAATTAATGTCATATTCTCACATTACTCTGCAAGATTCAAGATGTTAGAACTACAAAACATTTCGCTGAGATTCTAATAATTCCAATTTTTTTTGAGAAAAATGGGAGAGTTATAAGGATATCAAAACAGCGTTAGATTTAAGGCAATCTTCTAACACACTTGAGCTCCTAGCAAAGCAGATTTTTTCTGCTGTTCATTTGTCAACTTCAGATAGTTCAACCTTGACAGTTAATTACATTGAAAATCGCATATTCTTGGATGTAGTAGCTGATTAGAAAAGCACATTACCTCATCTCTTGATGCAGAATCAATTTCAGCAGCCAGTGACTGGGCTTTTGTTTGTGTTGCAAAGAGGTTTTTAGCTTCATAAAGACTGAGACTTAGAATCTGTCCATTAAGATCATCATTTTGGTCACGAAGTTTCTGATTCTCCTATTTAAGGATGAAAAGACATTGGTTTTTAAGTTCTTCCTAGAAAGTTTCATTAAAAAAAAATTAACATCACAGGTAGCTTGGATGCCATACAGTGAGGCTGAAGCTGACAATAACTCTTCCCTCCAGTGACAAGGCCTCCCTGCCTGAGTTTTCCTGGGGCATAATTTATATCACCAGTGCAAAGAAGTCCTGCACAGATGCAATGAGAGTCTTGTGCTTGTGTGAGAAGGGGGGACAAAATCTGAAGGCAGGGTGCTTGGGCCTGCATTTTTCAAGGTATTCCTGCACATTTGATGTGGATTGAGAGGTCCTTCCCTGCTCACCTGCTTCAGCCGTTTTATTTCATGCTCCATTTCCACCTCTCTGGTTTTGGCATTGAATTCACTCAGGCTGGAGGAAGAGCTTCTCCCACGTCCAGGACGTTCACATTCCAGCTTGTACAGCTGCAGGTGCTCCAGTTCCTTCCGCAGGTCTTCAATGAGCTGTGGGCAGCAAACGGGTCTTGTCTGTGCAGGCCTCCCTGCAAACAGCCCCCTCTGCACTCAGCAAACACTTCCTGAGCCTGGCTGAGGCCACAGTCCTACAACACAGCCTTCCTGTTCTTCCTTTGCAAGCACGGCTCCCCTGAACTGCCCCATAGCTGGAAATGGCTGTGACTGCTAAGCTTCATGCCTGAGAAGCAAAATTTCCCTTGCAAAGAGAGTACAGGAAACATTAGGGCACACAGTTCTCAAAGAGCTGCAAACCCTTTGGGTCAGGGATTGGCACTTGCTAAGAACTCTTGCAGCATCCATTGCTCTGTGGGCGCCCTTCCCACAGAAACCAATCCAGCAACAGCTTCACGGGATGCAGTGCTCTCAGTGTTCATCCTGTCTGCCCATTCTTTCTCAGTGGGTCTGCCATGCAGGTGCTGTGTGACTGCCTGGTCTTACATCCCTTTTCACACTTACCTCCTGTGTGGCTTCCCTCTCCTTGTTGAATTCCAGCCTGTTCTGCCGCAGCTTGTCCATCATCCTCTTGTACAAATCCATCTCATCCTTCAGTCGCAGACTTGTGTCTTCCAACCGATCAGACATGCGCTGCCTCTCCTGGAACACACGGGGAGCTTCAGAACAGGCTGGCAGGAGCAGGACACAGCCTCAGCTTCACAACATGAACCTACAGACACAGCTGCTCATAAACTGGCTTGTGTCTCAGGACGTTCCTGCCTCTAAAAGTGAGCAATGTTCCAATTCCATTAATAATCTTGTTTAGGGAAGGAAAATTAAGGAGGCTGGGCTGAGCACTGTAGGAGTTTGCTCTTATATAAACTGCTGTTAAATTGCTCACAGATTCAGGAGTTTTGTTACCTCATCCAATCTCTCTGTTTGGGATTTCAGCCGTGTGACAGTGGTTTTCAGGTCACCATTTTCTTCTTCCAGTTGCTGAACCCTGTGTTAGTAACAAAAATCTTACAGCAAATACCTCCTCATGAATGCAGACATGCAAAACAGTGTGCTCTAAAAAGCCATCTCATTTGCACTTGATAGACCAAATAGGGAAAATCTTTCTAATCACACCATTTTTTCACATGAGTTTTTGCTTGTTCGTTTCAAGATTCATTTTTCCCAAAATGCTACACTGGCCCTTAGATTCTTGTGCTCCTAACAACAGGTAGCTGAAAAAAAAAAAAAAAGTTGGAAAAAACAAAAGCAGGCACAAATGACCAGCTAGAAGTTGTCACAATTTCCTCCTTGAATCCATGCCACATTTCCAGCTAAGCTGTTTACATGGGCCACGTGGATTAAAGCATTAATGTAAAGCATCCTCCAAGCTTTTGGGCATTAGACATGTGACTGCAGAGTTACCCTACAGAGCTGCCAACCTGCCACCATCTGTGCACTGTCTGCTGGTGAACAGCCTACATTTACAAGCAAAGCAAAAGCAAAGCAAAGAAGACCTTCCCGTTCAGGATGGCACCAAGGTGTTTGTTACCTGGTATTTAGCAGTTCAATTTCAGTGCCTTTCTCTTTTTCATACTTGCTGTAAGCTTCTCTGTGTCTCTTTATTTCTTCTTCTAGAGTCTGTTCTGCTGATGTTTCTTGGTCTTTCAGTAGCTCCTCTAGCTCATGAACTCTAAGGAAATCAGATCTCATTTCAGTTACAGCTTCAGAAGCAAATTCATTGCCTCTCTCCTGCCTACTACTTTGTTTCATCATAATTCACCATCTCTTTTGGCATTTAACCTCTCCCAGTATCTCTCATATTTACTAATAAACACAGAATTGAGCAGTATCAGTTAATCTTTTATTCTTTCAGTCTTAAGAATATGAGACTAAGACCCAGGTTTTTGTTCTTCTACATGTAAGGAAAAAACCCCAAACACCAGGGTAACCTCTCTTACAGCAGAAGAGTTTTCTCTGTACAAGTCAGTAACACAGTCAAAACTACTTGTCTGGAGGCCTCTTCTTGCTGAAAATTCAGCAAGGCAGCCCTATTCCACCTGAACTTTTCAGATGAAGCCTTATTTCATCTGTCAGCATTAAGGAAGAAGACTTGGTCATACTCTACAGGTAGAAATACTCCTTCCCCACAGCTGTGCTCTAGGTTTGCTTTGACATGGTGAAGAGACCTCTGTGCTTTGTTACCTGTGAACCAGCTGTGTGTTTTCTTGTTTCAGTTTGCTCTTCAGGTCACCATTTGTCAGGCTATCATTCTCCAATTCTGTCACCTTCTTCTCTAGGTATGTTACCTGGAAGGACAAGCAGAGAAAACTGACTTTGAATCTCTCTTCAAACACCCCTTCACTGTTCCTAACTGGCATTTAGCTACTCTACCATTTTAAAAGGGGGCATATTTCTCTGCAAAGCCAGTAGCAAAACTATACTTTACAATTCTGAGTTCCCCAGACCTTGCATGTTCCTTGAAGGTGATCACTGCAAATACACCATAAAGAAGTCCCAATACAATGCCTAGATCTGTGCTTGCTCAGTTCTTGCATTACTGCCAAGCAAGGCAATCTAACATCAAGGACATTTTGAGTATGCTACTTCAGATCATGGGTAGTTCTGAGCAAAATCTTGATCCCCTGATGCAGGGCTCCAGCAGGATTTGGTTGGGTACATTACTCACAGGGCACAGAGGTTCTCACCTTTTCAGTGATATCATTATCACAGGAGTCTATACTATCTCTGAACAAGTCTTCTGTGCTGCCATTACTGCTGCTGAAGTTACTGTTGTGGAAGAGTTGTCTGAAAGATCAGAAGGATTAATTATTTTGCTTGATGAAGAGGGAGAACAAAGAGTTTGGCTTCAGACTTTGAACATCCAATGGTAAAATCTGTGCAATCATTTCAGTGACAATTACAACTGTTTAAACCCAAGTCTTACAAGAGACTGGTAGCTAAATGAAGTCATACTGAGCACAGTCAATGACATTAGTTCTGTGGAGTGAGTTCTTTGTTGCTTTTGATAGGATCTGCCACCAGCATTAACATATTTAAAAAATACTTAAGTTTTATTCACACTGTGCACTGAATTGTATTTGCCTTACTACAAATTTAAAGTAAGGTCACTACTGCACATTGGTTGGTACAGTTAAGCTGGAAAATTTCATACAGTAAGAACTTTAAAAAAAGACAGAAAAAAAGAAATCTCAAGCAGTTTCCACTGCAGAATAGTGTCAGAATATGTAACACTGGAGATTATCTAAAATGTCCTTGAGCCCTCCCCAGCCCAGGGCTGGTTCACTCAGTCAAAGGAAGATGACAACTCTGATGTCCTTTTTAAAGGGGTGCTCTTGCTTTCCTTCACATTTTGGCAACAGCAGCAAGGCCCACACCATGAGGGTTAAAGAAGCAGTAGCTGGATTGATGGAATAGCAGCACAAAGGAATAGATTTGGCAGAAAAGGAAGCAAAAACTACCTGTATTTTTAACAGAGCTCTTTCCAGTTCAGGAACCTGCTCCAAGAGTAGCAGGAGCTTCTATATTCTGCAACATACACACCCAAACACAGGCCCCTTCCCTTAAAAACTTATCTTGGTACAGTTCTGTTTTTCTAAAACAGTAATATTATTATCATTTATTATTTCGTCTCCCACTCCCACTTATGGAATTGTTATGGCTGATTCCACAAATATTCATTGAAAACTTGAAGACTCTTACCTTCCGAAAGCTGTGCTTGATATTTTCCTGTTAGGGCTACATGGATACAGAAGGAATGATACAGGAATTAAACACTTACTTGATTCAATTTTAATTGCACAATGAAATAAAATAGACTTTCTTAGCCAGATCAGAATATGATGCTGTGAATCAGAAGCTGCAATTACTAAGAACACAAAGATGAGTGAAGTCACAAATGACTGTGATAATTAATAAGTCAATTTCCAAATACTGTTATATTTAGCAGAGATTTGTCAGTGTAAATCAGAGTGAAACTAACATTAGAAACACCACAAAGGGACACCAAGTTAGTGATGAACATTTATTCTGGATTTCCAGTTTTTAGATGATTTTATGAACAGTTAGTTTATCCTTCCCCATAATGCTTCCCAGTTCAGCACAGGAACTGAGGTCCTTCCATTTTTACAGTTCCCTTGTGCAGCCAGAGACTGGTGCTGTTGAAATGAAGACCCCTTGCTGCAGACAAGAGCACTGGAACCAGACCAAAACATCCTGCTGCATCTCTCAGTAAGAGGATATCACACCTCTGTGTGCACAGACACAGCTCTTGGTCAGGCATGTCCCGCCTCTCTCAGAAAATTCCCAAAACCCTGTCTGGTCACAGTCTGGCTGTTGGCAGACTCCTTGCTAGGGCAGGAACATTGCTCATGACAAGTTCTACACTGCTGTGCATCATTAGAAGCAGCAGTGAGCACAGCATGCTCTGTCCCAATGATTATGCCGACAGGCAGGACTCACATCCAGTTTCTAGGGGGAGCTAAAATCCCACCAAATAATTCCCTTCAAAAACTAGGTGATTGTTAGAAGCACTTTCTAAGTGCTCAGCACAGCTTAGGAGTGATGGAGTGGCAGAGAGAGAAATGTAATTGAAAGGCTGAAATTGCAAAGAACTCCAAAAAGTAACTTCTGCCACAGGAGTCATCATTTTTCCAGGTTCTCTCAATATCACAGAAAGATCCCACAGGAGCCAAGTACCTCTGCTGACCAGTAGCTTTAGGAGAGGTGTATGTAAGGTTATGTGCATTAGCCAAGGATCTGGAGATCCCTCCTTCCCACCTGGAGAAAGCAGTAGCTAACTGTAGATCTGCACTAAGCAGCACAACAGATCCCATCTCCTGGGAAAAATTCCTTGAAATATCACTCTCACTCTGCAATCAAAGAGCTCATTGGTTAAAATATTTGAGTTTAGTAATAATGTCTGCACCTTAAATCAGAAAAATATTTAACACCTGAAGAACAGCATTTGGTTTGGGCTATATATCCAAGTCTAAATTTCTTACTGTTTTTTAAGAACAACACATGTGTAAGATGGAATGGGATACAGAACAGAGAGGGGCTCGCTCCCCCTCTCCTCCTGCAATAGCCAGTCCCATGTCAAGGCAGCACTGCCAACGTGCAATAGGCTGCTTACCTGTTTGCTTTCAAATTTTTCAGCCTGGCTTCCAAATCGTTGAGGAGATTTATCTTTTTGCAGCACTGTGAGCAGTAAACATCCAGTAACTCGCTGTTATAAACATGTCTCATTTTTCGGGGGGTTTGGCCAGCACTGTTTGCAGGAAAGGAGAGATGTTACTGGCTTTAGTAACCAACCCACAACAGGTTTTCCTCATGTCTGTGTGTCAGAATCACAGATGAGGGATTTGAAGAACCATCTCTAACCACAGCTCATCTACATCAGAGCTGATGATGGCCAGTGCTACTCTTCGGGCAAGTCCACCTGTTGGAGCTGAGGCCTTGCAGAGGATGTGGAAGTTTCTGAGTGGCAGTGGAAAGAATCAGTGTGGGTGACCAGAAGAACAGCAAAAGTTACACGGGGTTCACTGTGATGCACATAGCAAAGGCAGCTACATGAGTGTATTCAACCTCAGCAATGCCCCCCTCTCAACTTGTCCATCTTCCCACTAGAGCCTGGCATGCAACCTGAAGTGTCCTCTCCAAGAGAAAGGCAGGAAGATGAAAAACAGAGAGGTCTGGTAAGAAGCCACACAAACCCCCTCAGATGGTAGGATGAAAGGAGCCCTGGAATGAGGAGGAAGGGAGAAGGGGACACAGGTCTATAGAGGAGATAACAGTACCCCTTGGCATGATAAAGAGCAAATAAACTCAAATAAAAGAGAGCAATCATGGCATGATGTGCACTGAGCCCCGGGAATGAGAATGGGAAGTGCTGCATAAACCTGAGGAAAGAGGGGATGAAAGACACGAGCCATCATCATGAAGGGGCAGTGGAGAGGGGTCTGGCTCTGCATGCAGAAGAGGGGTGGCCAGGCTGGATTGCAGAAATGCTGGAAACAGAGGGGAGCACGTGGGGATCGCATGCAGAACAGAAGGATGCAGTGAGCTTGTCCTGTGTTAGCAGTGAAGACAAGACCTCTGTGTGCTATTGATCCAAGCAGACCAATCCTAGAGAATCTTCATGCTCAGCTCTTCCCAACCCTGCTCACCCCTTCCCTTGCTTGGGGGAAGGAATGTAAAATCTGCACCTGCCTTGGCCACAGGACATAAGAGCTGCAGACACTGAGGATATGTGCAGGAGGCAAGTGCACTGCTGTGGTATTTCTAGCTCCTAACAGACAGCAGCTACAGCTTATGTTTCCCAAGACATCCCAAGTCATTATGATGCTTGTTTCAAATATAATTGCAGTAGTTCCCCTCATAGATTAATGCTAAGGATTTGCAGTATCAGAACACTAAAAGGAAACAGCTCTCTTGTAACTCTTCCCTGTATCAGGGCAGGTACACAATTCTAAGTTGGTTTCCTTTGCAGCAGATCCCTCCTAATACCAGCCCTGAACTGTGGAATTATTGTCTGCAATAGAAAGAAATCTCTACAAGCAAAATAGCCCAGTTATTTCAACAGAACCCAACAGAGGTTATCAGAAATAACATATTTGCTATAGCTCTCATTATTAAATGCAATCTGTCAATCAGAGGGCAGGAAATGAACTGGTAACACTTTGCTTTTAAGGCCAGTCTAACCAGTGTAAATTCTGCTATGGTCAGAGAAGAATAAAAATGAAAAATTGTTTGTTAATGAATAAGGAGCAACCTGGAAGATACAGATGAGCCAAGGTCAGAGTAGGCGTTGGTTCTGGTCTCATCATCAGGGCATGGGCTACTGGGAGTAAAATCCACATCATCTCCTTCCCCATAGTCTTCAAACTGTTCTTCATTACTGATCAGGGAGGCGGTGGAATAAGTGGAGAGATCAGATGCTGCAGAAGGGTTGTGAGGACTTGACCTGAAACAAGAGGTCAAAACATCTCGAAGGCCGACTTTGACAGCACCTCACCTCTTATGGAACCTTCCACCTTCACAGGCTGTCCCCTCTTTGAAGCTGTAACCCACCTTTGTGCTAAACCCCTGAAGTGCTAAGTGTACCTGATGTGCAGCTGACAAAGTGCCTTGAGAGACGAGAGCATGAGAATCTATGAACAAGGCACCTGTGTGACAAGTTTGGATCAACACAAATCATTTTGCTTTGAAGAGCACACTTGGATGATCCTCAGCTACCACTTCCATGTGAAGTCCACATGGGGATTTCTGTTCTGAATGCAGGAACCATGCAGACAGCTCCGAAATGCATGGGATAGTGAGGGGAACATGTATAAGACAGAGGCTGTCACTCTATTCCACAATCTGAAAGTTTCCCAGTAATCCAGAAACGCCCTCTCCCACACCCCAGGAATTCCAGCCACTCTCTTTTGTGTGGTCAAAAAGAAACCTCAGCTCACGCTTACCAGAGAGTCACTAAAGCTACTGACATGACTAATGGAGGGTGGGTTCCTGCCCTTCCTTCCATCAGGGCAAATTCTGTCTTTCAGAGGAGATATGGACCACAAGAAAATGCTGTCTAACTACCAGGGAAGTACCTAAAATGATGTTAAATGGGAAGGGAATGGCAGGACCCTGTGACCTCAGAGAAAGAGGACACATAGGTAAACAGAGCAGCAGAGTCAGGCACCACAGGAAAGCAGCTGGCAGAGCAGTTCTGAGCATATCAAATCTAATAAAATAGAGCAAGGTAGCTGCAGAGGGTGCACAGGGCTCACCTGCCCAGAGTCCAGAAGGCCCTGTGCAATGCACCTGCAGAGTGCAGGTGTTTTACACAGGTTTGCTCAGCTCCCACCTTGGTGAGGCATTCAAACAGACAAGCCAGTAAATTCACAAAGAAGTTCTTACAAACTTGTCCCTATGGAAAACACACCTGGAACAGACGCTTCAGTTGTGAGGCCCTGGCATTGCCCAACTGTTCCCTCTCCAGCAGAGTCCAAGGCCTCTGCAGTACAGACCAGGCACTAGTGGAATCTGCTGGCACTTTATGCAGATCAGGTTATGTTTTTTCTCCCTTTGTTTCAGTGCACAGTGTTTGTATCTCCAGCTCCACCAGCTGAGCCACAGGGCAGTAGCTCCCAGGTGACACTGTTCTCCTACAGTTTAACAATATTTTCTCCTAAATTTCTTCTGAGTCTACCTTGAGCCTCTCAACCTCTCGACAGGGAAAGCCCTCTTCCTGTAATACTCCACTTGTGAGCTGTAAACAAGAGATGTGCCAGTGTTCCTTTGCTGGATGGTGCAAGCATCATTTGCATATCCCTTCCCTCCAAAAGCAATTAGTAGCAGAGGAAGCCTGCCAACATTTCAGATGTATGCTCTTTTGTTTCCCCTGTTTTGATGAGATCCATTTATAACCTGCAACTCATTTATCTAATCCACATTAACAGAAATTAGGGCAAGTCAAGCCAGGCACACTATTGAAGAATGAAGGTAGGAATACTAGAAATAGATCAAACTTACCTAACAAGGCTCCTTGGCTGAGGGATTTGTGAGAAGCTCAACATATTTACTCATAACCTGCTGCTGTGCCATGGACATACTGTGTATTGATAAGTTTTTGGGAGATCTTACAATCCTACTGCTGTTTGCATCTCAACTGCAGTTATACCACATCAATTTGGGAAGAAGCTCCTTGTAACCACCAAGATTAGAGGCCTAGGAATTGCACAGTCATTTGCAAAGGAGTTGCTAAAACCAACCTATTTTCCTCATTCTAACACTTTCTGAAGGGGACTTTCAAGTGTTTGGTGCTTTTTTGTTCGGATTTTTTGTTTGTTTGGGTTTTCTTGGGTTTTTTGTAGGTTTTGTTTGTTTTTGTAGGTAATCTGTTCTTCAGAGCAGGATTTCAGGAGGCTGACACACGTTATATACAACACACCTGCTCCTTCAGCATGCAATACAGTAAACCTCTCTATTGCCCAAAGTAAATAGCTCTATTGCCTCCTTTAACAGAAAAGCATGAAGCTCTAAGACTTATCAAAGCTGAAGAGGTCTCAGAGGATAAATCAAGGTCCATCTCTAGTAGCACAGTAGCTCTTGGTAGTTCCTGCCTGCCCTAGGAGGAGGGTACAGGAGGCACAATGCCTTGCCCACCCCCTTCACAAGAGCCTGACCGGCACAGCTGGGAGGAAAAACATTTCAAACACAGCATGGGAAAGTCAGTCACCACAAGGATGGGGCTTTGGAGAACTGGGAATGCCAAGCACAGGAGACAGGTTTGATAAAGAGCTGATGGAAACTGTAATTATCTTGATAAAGTCTCTGAGGTTGCTTGGGCAAATGGGAGAAGGACAGAACTCAGGTAGCTGAGAAATTCAGGAGGGAGGAATGAGGCAGCACAGGGAGCATCCGAGGAGGCCCAGGAGAGAGAAGAAAGACTGCCTTGGTAATGAGCAAAGCTCAAGAGGCACAAATCAAGATGACAGGCCAAAAATAAAGAAGACAAGGCAGAGGCTTACAAATCAAGCCCAGCTGAGCTCTGTCCTGTGGTAACTGCATTAATTCAGTTCAAAGCAGGATTAAACCAAACTGGGTCCTTTCCCCCCACTGTCATCTTTAACCAGCACTCCCAGGTACACACCTGGAAGAGTCAAGTTAGGGTTACAGACACTGGTGTTAACAGCAAGCTATGGTTACACATGCACATGCCAGGACATCCAGTATTAAACACAACTTACTGCTGCACATTAAAGGTTATGGAAAATTAGAAACACAAAGAATTAACTTGGTACATTAAGTTGCAAAGCAAATCAGCAGAGCCCACAACGATCAGGTAATCAGATGTACAAAAGACTACAGCAGTATTCCCCATACTGAACTGCTCTGCGGGAAGTATTCGTTTTAATTCCAACACATAAAGCTTATTGCAACAGAGAAGCATTTATGTTTTGGGGGATGCTGATGCAGTGATCTGTACTGGAGAGACCCAATGCTTTCACTTCAACACACAAGTCCTGTGAACAGTCACAGAACATGCCAGAAGGAGCCAGGACTGAGACTATCTAAGCCACTTAAGAGGACCTGGACACCCATCCCCCTTATGTAGTAAATGGATGTAAAATTTCTAAATCCATCAGCCATTCTCAGCCTCCCTCAGTAGGGATTAGCCACATAAGGGCTCCTTCCTCCCCGGCACACGGCTGGGAGCGGAGCAGCCATGGAGCAAAAGCAGCACTCACTTGTCCCCGGGCAGGAAGAGGCCACCGAGCCCCCGGTCCTTGTCCTCGCTCCGGCAGACGTCCGAGGCCTCGGAGCTCTGGGCACTCTCGATGGCACTGTCCATGTCAGACTCATGGTGAACCTCCTGCTGTGCCAGAGTCATCACGTCCTCATCAGGAAACAGCTCCGGCTCGCTGCAGGCGCTTTCGTTGTCCAAGTAGGCACAGTCCTGGATTCCACCGCCCTGGCACAAGCAGAACTGGGAGTCAGTTCAGATCATCCCTTAAGGCAGTTCAGCACACACAGGAGAAGCAATAAGACACTCTCTGAATGCCCTGGTAAGCAAGAGTGATACTGAATAAAAGCCATGAAACAAAAAGCTGACCTGCTTTACAAAGCCAGTTCCTGCAAGCCAATATAAAGTAGCTTGTACCTTCCAGACGGGCTCAGGTACTGTCTCTGACTTCACAGGAGAGAAGGACACAGCATCCAGCTATAAAATGCAGTCAGTTTTACCCTAATTCACTAACAAAATTTACTTGAAGTAGTAAATATCCTCGAAGTTTTATAATAAAAGTAGGCATCTTTTGAGAGATAATAATACCTTAGTCAGCAGGAGTTAGTGCTCTGGTTAATATTACAGATTAAAAAAAGCAAAACAGATAAACCTAACAGTTTAGTCTGTCTTTAAGGATGGACAAGAATTTTTAAGATGAAAAAAGAACTGTCAGGTGTTAAATTGTTTAGGGTAAGTCTTGGTGATAATCAAAGATATATAAGAGCAGGGGGAAAAAAAGGCAAAATCATCTCTTCCTGCTTCCTGGAACCACATGTCTTGATTATGTACCAACTAAAATAAGACATCATTCACATGACTGCAACTCTTGCTGTTGCTGTTTGCCCTTTTTCTCCCCTTTCTGCCCCACAAATACTAAGATTAGCCAAGACAAGCTGGGTTGTATTTGCTTGTCCCTGAGGCACAAGTTAAAATTCTTAATTGAAAAAATAAAGGCTAAGATTTTACTCCATCCTTTGATAAGCAGCCACACAATGCTGCTTTGACAATTTCCATCCAGCATGATACAAATACCTCAGAGCTGCAGAGCAAGTCCTGGCTCAGAGCTCTACTCCAAAGCTCATCTGGAAGCTCCACAGGCAACCTGACCACTGAGCTACTGCTGGCAAGTGAAGCTGTTAAAGCTGACTTCACTGGCACAAGGAGTGGAGCATTTCATTCAGGGATATACCTCATGTTTAGGTACAACTCTCATCCCTCCCAGGAATCCCAAGGTGCTGGCACTATCACCAGCACTCGCTGCCCTACTGCTGAGCGCGTTTGCTGGGACATTGGCCCAGTGGCACCACTTGCCACAGCTCAGCTTCAAGTCTGCCCCCACAGCCTCTGGACACTCTTCTGCTGGAGCCAAGGAGACTCTAACCCCCTTTACAGAACCAGTGATGCTCTGTGCTGATGACAGAAATTTTCTTTTCCACTTCAAGAGGAAAAGAGTCAGGCAGAGGCTGCAGCTTTTCAAGATTTGCAGAAACTCCTATTAGAAATGCAGGTCTCACCATCCACCTTCTTCCTGAAATACCGACTTATATAACTGTGAAATCTGGCATATGGAGGCTGAAGGAATTCCAAACAACCCCACCTGCTCAAACCTCATTAACTAATGAATACCCCAGCAGGGAAAGGACAGCACTGCCTGCTGTGTTTGAAGCTCTGGGTATACACTCAGAGCAGACACCCGGATGCTCTTCTAGCTGAGCTTTCAACAGACCTTCCAGATTAACAAGCAAGGTCAGTGAGACACCTGGAACTACTCAAAAAGCCTTTTCCTGCTTTTCTGTGTCAGCTTTATTATGCCTGAAACTTTCCTGAGGTATTGCTTCAAGAGATGTCCCAAAGGATTCAACCTTGGTATATGCCACGTAGTACTTATTGAAGCCAGGCTGCCTCATGCAATCAAATTTACAGCTCTGAGCCACAGCCCCTCATCCCCTGTGAGCCTGTGGTTTGGCAGGTCAATCACCAGCCCTGGAACCTGCCCTACCTTAGCCCCAGGTTCTTCAGCATATCTGACTTGCACCTTGCACCCTCCCAAAGCAAGCAGGGACAACGCCACTGTTGCTTTTTGCAAAGTACCTTGGGACCTAGAAATAGCAGGAGCAGTAAGTCCTTTTTAGTAGGTGTTGAAAAAGCAAATATTGCTAGGAGCAATTACAATGTTTCAGAAGTACCCAGAAGTGTTTGTTTATTTTACATTTTCCTGAAGTTTCATCCCCCACGCTGACCCCACAGGCACAGACCTCCTGTTTTCTTAACCAGTTTAATGCAATAAAGCCTGACTGCTATTAAGGAACTGCACCAGCTGTAAAAGTCTGATCCAGGAGGGAAAGAGAGGGGCAAGGAGTACACAGTGGATCACCGAAGCTCCCAATTAGCACGACTTTTTCCGAAGTCCTGGAGAAGTCTCTGCTTAAGCAAGTTTTTACAGCAGGAAAATCTCCCTGGTATTAAACAAATTAACACAAGAAAGTAAAGGTCAAGAAGATCACAAAGACTCCCTTTTTGCTCCCTGTAGGTAACACCACACATTAGCTTTTTCTAGTAATAGCAGCTGAGGTGCTTTTTCAAGAGTCCATTAGCAATGAAATGTGCAGTGTTATCTCTATGGGCTGAGCGCTCATTTCTCGCTGTCACTTTCTGACAACCTTCACATTTAATTGTATGGGAGAGCTGATCCACACCTACAGCACCCACTGCACTGTCCCCAGCCTGCTCAGCACCAGGGATTCTTTTCCAAAGTGCAATTCCTCTATTCCTGCACTTCAAACCCCCTGGAAAGATTGAAGAAATGAGTTTTTAGAGGCAATGATCTGTGATCCATCACAAGCCTCAACAACTGCCTTACATCTTCTGAAATGCCTCACTGCAAGACCTGGAACTCCTCCTGTGGAAGCACATCCTCCCTTCTGCTGATCCCACCCTTGAGCAGTGTGCAGCTCGGGGACTGATGGGGACTGGATAAATGGAGAACTCAGACCAGTCAAGCTCCTTGGAGGAGCTCCCCTCGGCTGCTCCCTCACAGAGGGAGCGTGGATGCCACATCCCAGGTTGCCAAGGTCCCTCTTCAGAAACCTGGCCCGACCCCACTGCCCAAGGCAAACAAAGTGGATGTTTAGGCAGCACATGTCAGCTGCTCTCCTGAGCACCCAGCAGCCAAATTACACACTGCACACCTCAGCCCTGTCACAGCCAGCAGCACAGTGCATGACCATGCCAGGAGCAGGAGGGCTTAGCTCCAGTAGCTAGAATTAGCTAAAATTCATGCTTTTAAGTGCTCAAGGTCCACCTCCAGTCGGTGCTAACACAGGTGATGTACAGCAGCCAGGGCCAGTGACAGCCACTGTGCTCCAGCCTGCGCGCCTGCTCCCTGTGGGTAGGAACTACACACTCCACTGCTGAGCTTTGAATGCTTAGGGGTGTGGAATCCCTGCCCCCTGATAATGCAATATTCCTGGCACATGGAGACCCCTCGTGCAGATCCTGTACAGTGTGGAACTCGGGTAACACCACCTGGGTGAAACCAGCCTCCAGTGCAAATGTCACAATCATATATTTAATTAAAACTTTTCCTTCTGTGGCTTAAGTAGGAGTATGAGAATACAGACAAAGCATCTTTAAAACAACTAATACAGGTTAAGTAAGCTATTATAAGACAACAGGATTGGGGCATGTGCCTTGTAAACAATATACAGGCACCCACACCTTCCTGAGTAAAGCTGTAAGTTATTTGAAGCTGTAATTGTTCAGTGATGGTGGTTTCTCACAGAACTATGCTTCCAGTGATGACATCTAGCACAAGCTGCTTACAAACCACACCTAAAGAAATTAAACTGAAAAAACAAGAAAAAAAAAAAAAGGCTGATTGCACACATTAGCCTCTTAAATTATTCCTTCATAGTTTAGCTCTACATTAGTTCATGTACAAAATTAGAGGTTGGCAAGAGTGTTATTCAGGTAGCCTTAAGAGAGCTAACTTGAGATTAAGGAGAGTTTAAGAAGTTTAAAGATGAATAGACACTTCTAGCCTGAGTCATTTGTTTCCAGTGCACATGTCATTAGCAGAAACCAGCAAGAGAATGAGGTTCTGACGACTTGAACATGAATCACTGGGGTTGTCATTCTCCTAGGCAGCTCCCTTCTTTGTTGGCTGAGTCAAAAGAGATAAAGCTGCTGCTGCTTATGATCTTGGAAGATTCTCATAAAAAGAAAACCCAACCCTGAACATTAAAATACCACCAACACAACATAGCTGCGGGTAGCTTTAAAGCCCTAAGTGGTTTGCACTTTATCTAATCGGATGCTCAAGATAACTCCAAGTGCTTCACAGGCAGCCGGCCAGACGTTTGTATAGCAACTGTTGAATATTCAGCAACAGTTTGCTCTATAGAAGCACCTGCTGCCTACAGATCCACGGCCACTTCACAAAAACTAATGAATTCCCTTCCTCGGAAAGGGCATTGTGTGGCTGCATTGAAGGCAGATGAGTAAGCCCAGCCTGCCTTTGCAACAACCACCCCAAACAGAAGCAGGAGCCAGAAGACACCGATTCCCATGGATTCCTTCTGATCCTTGTGGGGCAGGAAAGCAGTGTCAGCGTTAGGTGGGTATGGGAACAGAGCTCTGCCTTGCCCTGCAGTGACCTGACAGGGCTTTCCCAGGTTGGAAGCAATCTCCAAAATATGCATATAAAGCGGCTGAAAGCTAGAAACTTGGCTGAAAGACAGGCTGCATGACATGCCTACATCAATACATTCATGCTGAAGAGCAAGCCTCGTTAAAATTCACTCCCATCACAGCCAAATCACCACCACCCCTGACATTTAGACAGCCTCACAGTATGCCGGAGGAGACAGGGAAGAAAAGAGGATCCAAGTACCCCGCCACTGTGCAATCTGATTAGTAAGAGCTGGACTCATCACACACGACCAGAAACAAGAAATGCCACATGCAGATGGGCCATGGCCCTTCCCTCACCAGGATCATGCCTCTGACCCCTCTGACAAGCTGAATACAAGATACAAGTCTGATACGAGTCCCTGCACCTTCCCCAGCCACTTTCTTCCCAGTAAAAGCACAGGAGAAGTCACCTCACCACAACTGGAAGGGAAGAGGCTCCAGGTTTTGGTCTGGTGGAGGTGTGCCACGCTTGATCTCAGATGAAAATTACTTAACTGCTGTACTCCATCATAAGAGAAAATCCAGGCTCTCTCATCGTTATTTAAGCAGCCACTAGTTGGAAGGCAAGGATTCTCTTAATTACCGACTGACAAAGAAGGGTGTGAAGCATTTCTCACTAATGTGTTTCAGAAACAGCCACTCCTCTACAAATATTTGCATTTTTACACCAAGCAGGCTATGAACATATTTTAAAAGCACAGGTTTTTCCCAGGTATTTCCTTTCCTTTTCAGTTGTCAGGCAGAGGTGGGGAGGTGCTGATCCACCCTTTGATCTGGCTGACAGGAACTGGAGAGACGAGGAAGATACAGAAGAGGAAAATGTAGGAGCACTAAGTGAGACCACACAAGTGCATCTGTTGTCCATGATGTCAGTGAGCTCTCACCCATGGCCAGCTCCCTCTTGCCCACATCTGGCTCTCACCCACAGCTTTCCCTCTCTTGCCCAGGCTGCTGCGGCTGTGCACAGGGGAGAGCAGGCTGCTCACAGGTAGGCTGATGGGGGAGGGAGGAAGTCACAGAAACCACTTCCATCTCCTGCAGCAGAACACAGCAGAATACCCAGTCTCCCCATAAAAATGAGAATATAAAACCTGTCCGAGTTCAACAACAGGGTGCAGAGAACTATTCTACTAAGCTGTTCAAATAAGAAGCTCTTTAGGGCCACAGGTTAGCCTGGTCAATGCAATAGCTTCCTGTGATTGTTCAGTTACTCAAATCTAATATTTGAACCTCTGTTTAGGGCAAAGCTTCACACGCTGATGTGGGTATTGGAAGGAACTTCTAGGGGCAAAATTATTCCTAAGATCCAGATGTTGGATCGAGCACTGGACAGCACCCTGGAAAGGCAGTGGAGAGTCCCCAGAGAGAGAGCAAGCCTGTGCTGCAGTGCACTGCCAGCCTTGCTTCCCTCTGCAGGATTACATCTGTCTCTCGTACAATTGTGCAGTTCAAGGACAACAGGTTTCCACTGGAAGGCCAAGCTTCAGCCTCTGGGCTGTTCCTGCTGAACCCATGAGGAGAGGGCACAGGGGTTCTGAAAGGCTGCTCTGTGCTCTGGCTGGCTGGGAAGTTCAAAGTGACATCGTGGCTTTTCCAAGGCAGAGGAGAAAGGCCGTGTACAGCCAGGAGCCAGCCAGGGAATGCAGGAGTCAGGAGTGTTTATACTCTGCTGTCACTTTAATTGGCCATAATGGAGATGCCAGACTTCATCATATGCAGGGTCCAGATCCAAGCACTCCTTCTCACAGGTCATTGTTTATGCTCTGAAAGTTTTAACATTAAAAGGCTTTAGCAGACTGCTAATTTGATCCTCTAAAGAAAGTAAAAAAATAAAAAGCTCTTCCCTTTACTTTGAAGTTGTGTCCCATCACTCCCTGGGCTGCTCCCCTCTACTAGACTATCATACACATTCATCAGCCATCACTGGAGGGTCATCAAAGCCAGGAGAATCCCTTTGCAGATGAAAAAGCATCCTAATCTGCAGGTTTAGGAACAAGAGTAGTTACCTTCAGCACGGATGGGGCCAGCACATCAACACATAGCTCCGATTTAAATCCACCACATCATTTGGCACCTTGTTCCAGCATTGCTAAAGGCACTTTTACCTCTGAGCTGCAGGTTTCCTTTTTCTTCCACGTATCTAGAAAAAGTGGTGCAAAGTGGCACCATGCTGACACACCACCACCGTGTTACAAACATCACTCAGGAAACTCCCAAGGTGTCCACTCTGGCAAGAGCAGAAACAAGATCTAATAACCTGAAAAGTCTCTGATAACATTTCTAGAGTGAAATGCTTGTGACTATGCAAGCTGCCAGACCTCCTCAGACTGGTAACAAGGCCCTTGCCAAAGGGTGAACTGCTGGGACAGCCCACAGCAGGTACCCTCTGCCACCCCCTCCTCCCAGACAGGGCACTCTGGTCAGGGAGCTGTATGCTGAAATGAGCTGTGGGCAACCCAGCATCACCTTCATGCTGCGTGTGGGAGTGCTGCAGACCTTGGTTTATAAAAGCTGGTACACAGCTTTAAAAAAAAAATCGTATTTGCCTAAAAAGATCTGCAGAGCAGATAATAAATGTGACATAATTAACCCTCTTGAGAAGCCTTTGCCTTGAGATCTCATTCTATTTTTAAAGTCAGAACAGCAGTAACACGGAGGGAGGACAGAAAACGTCAAACTCTCACCAGGGTTTGTTGCCTGGGACTGTGGCTGAGCCCCTGCTGAACCTGCCAGCAGGGCCAGGGGTGGCAGCTCTGGCACAGTGTGGGCAGCAGCATTCACCATTCCTTTGGCAGGAACACTTGGTGGCCAAACTGCCCTGGCTTGTGTCCTGGGTGCTCTGGCCAGATGTCACAGGCTCCTCACACAGCAAACACAGAGCTGCAGCTCATGGTCAAAGGCACCTCAAAGACCCCCCAGTACAGAGCAGCCTCAAGACCATGGGTCACAGGAACGCTCAGATTACCTCACTCTGAAGCAATGCTCTAAGGGAACACCTATGCTGTGACAAAGAGAGCTGGAGGCTGCTTTCAAAAACATCTCCTTATGCCTAAGGCAGAGTTCAGCACTCACTTCGCAGTTCAGACCTCTACTTAACCAACTCCAAGTTACAAGATGCTCTTTGCCAGTGGTGTTCGCTGCTCAGGGGACAGCTGAGCTCACATGCCAACCTGTTTTCCTTGACAAACCTCAAGGTCACGCGGCGGGGACTCAACAAGCAGCAAAACCCTCGCACCACACTTGCCCGCAGGTGCTGCAGGCACACGGGTGAAAAGTTCCCTGAGACGATTTAGTGCTGCCCCAGCCCCTGGGTGAGGAGGAGGCACCTCCT
This sequence comes from Anthoscopus minutus, assembly GCA_013399455.1. NCBI lineage: Eukaryota > Metazoa > Chordata > Aves > Passeriformes > Paridae > Anthoscopus > Anthoscopus minutus. Next base: position 596,163 of record VWYI01035346.1, on the reverse strand, counting down.
GGCACCTCCACAGCACCATTAGGCACAAACAGCTCGAAGAACAGGAAGAAGCTGTCCCAGGCAGGAACAGTTCTGCCTGTGTCTGAGCTAATTATTCACAGGAACACTGGTCAAACTCCCTTCCCCCCAAGGAATCTGGAAACTACAATTTTTGCATTTTTTTTTTCTATACTACTGCAAGTCTGGTCTCCAGCAAATACCAGAAAATAAAGCCATTTAAAGAAAAACAAAGAAAAGAAAAGATTTTTACCTCACAACTTATACTTCTGTCTTGCCACCCACCCAGGTTAGATTACACTGCAGTCTCCAGCAGGGAGGGATGCTTGGGGAATGGGAACAATTTCTGACCCCAAGAGGCAGAGAAACATCTCGAGTTTCTCCAACACAGTAAGAAATCCAGCCATGCTTGATGAGGAGTAGTTTATGTTGGCAAGCACAGGGAAAGCATTAAGGATGTGGCTTTGCTGTAGTTTACACAGAAACACTTCCCAGAGCTCATTGGTCACTCTGAATGCAGACAAGCCTAAAAGGTAATTTACTTCATATTTAAGAAATACTGAAGTAGCTCTGAAGTGTTCCTCATTAGGAGAAGAAAGGAGCTGCAGAACCCTGTCTGCTCTTCATCTGGTGGCTGGGCAAACCACAGGTTAAGGCATTTCTGCTGCAGGAATAACTGGAATTGCAGGCTTTACCCAGCAAAGATTGCAAGTACTGATTTAAAAAAAATTTTAGTCTCCCCATCTATTTATAAAAGACATTTCTTTTTAAACAGAGAGTCTCACATACCAGCTCTTTTTTCCACTTTCCACAGTGAAGTTAAAGCACTTAATTGCAAAAGGGCTGCTAAGAATATCATCAAGCTCCACACCACAAACATGAACTAAGAACCCACTGATCATGAACCCTAGCTTGGTCAATAAGCTGGGCTTTTTTTCATTTACACAGTAAAATACACATAGGCTGGAGATATCCTTGAACCTGCACAGACAAAGCAGATGGGAACCAAGCAGAAATCATTTATAAGATTAGGCTGCACACTGAAAACACAAGTCAAAGCAGAGCCAGATGCAGAGACCCCCTACTACTAAGAAGCAGCATTCAGTATCAGCTGCTACACAGCGCCCAAAGCACTGTTCTGTATTGTCAGGAAGCACTTACAGAGTCTGTCCTGTGTTTGTGCACCAATCAACCTAAATGACTAAAGAAAGAACAAAAGGAGTGACTTTATTATACTGCAATTCAAAATTTTAAGGGGTCAGCTACATAAACATGGTGAGCATTTGAAGACATTAATATTAGGATAATTGTTAATTCAGTAACAACCTATGATGACATTAATAACCACTTAAAATATTTCACTAAGACACTGTATTTAAAAGAAAAAGATCAAGCTATGCCCGACAGATGTAACAGCACTGGTTAATCAATAACTGGAGCAAAGCAATTCCATTCCCCCTGCTGTTTTGGCATGGGAAGTGTTTTGTTTTGCACATGGCAAAGATTCCCCAACTACCCTGGTGGTAAGAGCCCTGTCAAGACAACCACAGCTGAGAAACATCTGCACATCAGGTGGCTTCTGGGAGACTTGCTGCTGTTTGCAGCAATTCTTCAAATAACAAACTTAAAAGAAGCCCATTAAAAATGGTTTTAAAACTCCTTAGAGGCTGCCACATCTTGTGTTGGGTACAGCTCAAGCTCCTCTCAGTTTGGGCAGATGCTGCCAAACAGCCAGTAGAAATTCCACGCTCCTTCTGTGTCCGGTTTTAAGAATTATATTCCCCACTCCTGCACATATTTGGTGGTGACACCAAGTTATTCTCCACCTTCCCCAAAAATCAGTAGGGTTATAGGCAGAAAAATAACTTATGCTGGGAAAGGGCAATCCAGTCCCATCACCAGTCCCATGTCATCTGAATGGAATAAAACTATTTTCAACAGAAGTAGTTATGATAACACAGCAAAAGGGATCAAAACAATCACTAATTATACTGGTATACAGGTAATAATATAACATTCTGGATAAAGGCACCATGGAGTTCACATTTAGGGAGTCTATTCTGAACCCATTTCAGAAGTTTTCTCCCATCTGCCTCCTCCTTACCCTAAGTCGATAAATCAGCCGAATACCATAAGAATAAATCTTTCTCTCTGCCCCCAAGGCCACCAACCTTACAAATCTGCCACAAGCAGTGAAAATATTGCTACTACCAAAGCAGCAATATTAATATTCCACCTCAAAATCAGCACAGCACAAAAGGAGGAGGGCGCCTGCCTGCCCCGGGATCGCTAACCACACGTCACTTCTGCCGAACAGAAAAGCACAATTGCCCTTCTCCATTTCAGGGACGCCACAAACTCCAGGCCAGGAACTGCTCACATCTACAAGATCTCTGCTGTGAGCTGCTTTCATATGCTGCCAAACACATCTCACACAGGCCCATTGGGGGCAGAACCACTTCACTCAGCAGGGCACCACCGCATCAGGGCAATGCTGGTCCCACACGAGGGCTACAGGCAGCATCTGTAGTTCCAGCACAGGCTGTCGTGACAGCCACACACCAACCACAAATCATTTTTTTCTGCCTATGTCACCAGCATCCTGGAGCCAGCAGATGCATTCAGAACCACATTTGGGTATTAAAAACATTCAACAATAAGTAATGGTAATCCAAACACATCACCAGTGCCACAGAAAGTAATTACAGAGCAAGCCCCCTGCTTGCACTCATCCTTAAAAAGTACTTTTTTTTCCCTCCTCTTTCCCTTTTAAAGGTTTAAATCCCAGGTATTTGGGCACCTCCAGGTTACAGAACTGAGGGCTTTAAGAAGCTCAGCTATGCAGGAAGACATGCCCTTCTTCCCCAACACCCGCATTTCACTCCACACAGCAGCTGACAGACACCTACGGTTTTAGATCTTCCCATAAAACAATATTCCCAGGACCCGCTCACTTCCACAACGACCCAACCTTCCACCACACACAACTCTGGAGCGAAAATCCCCTCCTTTAGCAAACAAGAAAAAAACCCCAGCAGGGTTTCGCTCTACCTACAATTTCATGCATTTCACGGAAACGCCAATACCGCACCAAAAACCCCAGAGATGCTTTCCCCCCTCGCTTCTGGATCCCCACCGGAGCGGAGTGGCCTCAAGGATCCCCCTTCCATCACGGATCCCCCTCTCCTAACGCCGCAGCCCCGGCGCGGGCTCCCCGGAGGAAACCCCCAAAACCCCGCCGCAAACTTCCTCCTTACCCCGCAGGAGAGACCGGCCGGCTCCCTCCTTCTCCTTCTCCTTTTCCTTTTCCTCCTCCTCCTCCTGCGGGGCTGCCCGTACCTGGCTCGGCGCCGGGAGGTCGGTGCTGTCCCCACGCCCCGTCCCCGCCCCGCAGCGAGGGCGGGCGGAGCGCGGGGGGCGGCGGCCCCGCGNGTCACTCGGTTTTGCTCAAAACTAATAAGGTGTTGCTCAAAATTATCTGTAATTAAAAATATCTGCAATTGCTGGTGAGAGGGGAAGATGCCTGGGGTTCACGAGGAATGAAATGGGGCTTAAAAACCAGATTAACACCCGATTAATTCCCTCTATATTATATAATATATTATATAATTTTATATTGTATAATTGTTATTGTATATAAAATAGAACAGTATGCAATTGTATGTTTGTTATTTATATGTTTTTAATATAACTATGTGTGTGTATGTGGCACAGCTTGCCCAAAGAAGTTGGAAGTGCTCACTCTGGAAGTGCTAAAGGCCAGGTGGACAGGGCCTCCCCACCCCAGAGTCATGGACAATCTTCCTGCAGGTGTTGAGTGTGCATGAACACATCTGAGATGGAACAGAATAATTTTTACAGACTGATTTTGGGTTTCTGATATTTTGTAAGTGAAAGGGTTGCAGTGGCAGGTGCTGAAGGCTGTCAGGTCCCCAGGAAGGGACAATCTCTGGGGACATTGGGGTTCACAGGGGACAGCCTCACCTGCCTGGTGCACCCTCATTCCTACAACAGAGTCACAACCAAGCACATGTATGGCCTCCCTGGGATGGTGGAGTCAGCCTAAAGCACCCTCAGTGTGCTCAAAGCAAAACAGATCCTGTTAGGAAGTGATGTCTGTTTTGTCCTTGATTGGAATCCCTTTAGTTACAAGATAATGAGAAGCAAAACAAAAAGGCTGAGAACAGTCACACTGACTTCGTTATTTTATACTTGCTTCACTTCTTAGAAGTTGTGTAACTTCCTTTTTCACAACACCTCGTAAGAGCTGTGTTTACTGTGCTGTTTGTGCTAATAAAGGAAAAAAATAAAGAAAATCTGTTTCTGTGGCTTTGCACAGAAGACTACAAGGCAGAAATGGGAACACAAAAAAACATTTTCCATAAAATTCCTATCTGGGAGCCAAACCCTGCCCTTACTGACTGTCACAGTTGTCACTGCTGTGTCACACTTGGAAGGAAACACCATCCTACAGGATTCAGCCAGCAAACAAACACATCCCTCCCAACTGTAATGTCACTGAAAGACCTGGAAAAGGGAAGACTCCCCAGCCTTTACCCTGCCAGTTGATCTGGCCATATTCCAAACCCAGGAATACCTCCAGGTATTTCAGAAAGAGCAAAGCTCTTTGGGGTGTACTTTTGTGACGGTGTTCATACACAGAGTGACAAAGATGCTGCAAATGTAGATCACTGAAAGATCACTTAAGTACTTTATACTTCTAGAATATTTTGGACTGTATTGTGTCCAAAGAGAGGGCATTTTCCAGAGAGGCCTAAATGTTACTTGAAGCAAGGGATAAGGAAATTCTCAGAAAACAGAGCAAAGCAGGCAGACACAAACCCATCTACCAGCAGAACATCTCATGTCCCATGTATTCCCTGAGCCTGCCCTCATTTCCATCACATCCAGTGACTCCTAAGTGTAAAACATTGCTGTTCAAAAAGCAAAAGAAGAGAAAGAAATTAATCAGCCCCAATTCTTATATATATGCAATGCTTAAAGCAATTCACTGAACTTGACCCTTTTTACAGTTCATTGAAAGAAAATTAAAAGAATTCTGTCTTTGCTGAGCACAGAACTTTTGGAAGGGTGGGGGATGCCTGAGGTTTAGTGTAACAAAGCGTAACAGCAACAGATGAAACCCAAGTGCAGCTTCAGCCAGCACAGACTGCTGTCCCCACGTGTGCAAGGAGGTCACTGGGGCTCAGCAGGGCACAGCTCGGGGCAGGTCCCTGCACACAGGGGACCCAGCAGACCTTGGGCTCCCTGTGATGGCTGTGGGGCTTCAGACCCTTCCTGTTCAGGAGCTCTCCCAGGAAGCTGAGAAGCTGATAATGAACAGTACTACAGGAATCAAAAACCCCTCCCCGACATCCTCCTATTCATTAATGTAAATGAACGGGAAAGCAATTTCTACAGGTTTAGGGACAGACAACTTCACTGCTTTTTAAATAGGACACTTCTAAAATCTGCTTTTTCTTTCAGTATTCAGTTTGAGAGAGTTGTGTGTCAGGGACTCACTGCAGAATAAACAACAATCATATATGAAATAATTACCTGCACGGTACATTTCGTCATTTTTTCCTGAAAGATGCAAGTCAGAAGTGTTTGCATTGTACATATCAGGCACTACTACGGACATTGTGAAACTTGACAATTACAGAGCCATTCCCTGACACAGATCTACTTTCAACAACTTGTGATGAGAAAAACGTAAAATAAGCATTAAACAGATAAAGCAGCAATAGTTAAAATGAGTATTATAATAGAGATGTTAAGAACATATGACAACTGTGTGGTACACCTGCTGGTTGCATTACTCAGCTTGCTACCCAGGGCTTTGACATTTATTACACAGTAATAATTAGGAAGGCACAAATCTCTCATTGATAGATGCATTTCTCATAAAGGTCCCTGAAAATATAAAGAGTTTAGACAATCACTCCTCATTAAGGAGTATAAAAACTTTATTAAGACTAAGACTAAGATAACCCTTGCTGTAATACAGGTCCATTTCTCACTTCATTAAAGCTAAGCCTGATTAAGAGATTGTTATAAGCTGCTGTTGATCTCCATCAAGACAAAAACCTTATTTTTACACATTTCATGGAAAAGAGATAATTTTATGTTTAATATGACGTACGATTTGTTTCCCACACAGGGAAAGGCAGAGCACACTGTGATGGCTGAGGGAAGGCAGGTGACCATCACTGCCTTCTCTGGGAGGAATGAGGATTAATTTTGGGAGTAACACAGGCCTTTCAGTGCTTCATGCCTAAGAGCAGCAAGGGTGCAGAGGAAGGGTGTCTGCCTGCCTGCCTGCCCGGGACAGCAGCTTCCGCCTGCTGCAGCTGCAGCTCAACTGAGTCAGCGCCACGGAAGGAGAGCTTGCGTGATACATTTTTCCCTTCTGAGACTGGAGCCTATTCTCCTGTCATGATTTCAGACAGCTGAGGAATTTGTGCAGGTTAGTGACGGCTCAGATGGCCACAGACACTGAACTACGCCCCAGGCTTTGTGCGGTTTGCATGAGCAGGCTCTGCACATTGAGACCACCCTGAGCACGGCATTTGTGACCCCAGCAGCAGCAGACTCGCTGCTTTTCAGAGGGAAGCTGCTCAATGCTGGATACACTCTGCCAGTGCCAGAACAGCTGGACCCTGGCAGGGCGTTCCTTCACACTCAGTTTGCACCTTAATTCATCTTTTTTCCTAAATCCCACCCTCCACATGCCATTAAAGTGTACCAGCAAAGTACCTGGGCTGTCCAGGGTTTGGGGATGGTGACAAGTAGATGTCAATGGAGACTAAACTTTTATCTTCCTTACCACAGGAAAGAAAAGAGATAAGTACATTGGCAAAAGGATGCTTGGCATGGCTGGATCCCACAGATCTCTTGAATGCTATGCATCCTGAAAAAGGTGCTTGCAGAAGCATGCCAGAGAAAATCTGGGAAAAATAATCGTTATTTGGGTGATTAGAAGGTTGCTGAACACCTCACTGAGTGCCTAAATCACACATTGCTGTCCCCTTCTGTGAGGGTGGTGAGGCATGGCAGGGGGTTGGAATGAGATAACCTTCAAGGTCCCTTCCAACCCAAACCTTTCTATGGTTCCTCAGTGATTTCCAGTAGCACCCAGAGTGCCTGCTGAAACCAGGGGCTCCTGGCTGGAAACACTGAGCAGGGCACATCTCTGAAAGGTTTATGGCAGGGAAACCTGCTGATCTGGTATAAAGCACTGCAGTTTCTCTGGAGCAGTTCTGAACAAAGGCTGGCACCTCCTCTGCTGCTCCAGAGGCAGAATCCTTCCCCTGCATTTCACTAAGGCATCGCTCAAAGGCAAGTCACCCTAATGACAAGAAACTGGAGCTGAAATGTGAAGAACAGAAACTAATTAATAATGAAGATAATGAGATCACCAGAATATATATACACACCAAACCTGCATCTTAATTATCTCATGAAAACTGGCAACTCCAATCATGCTTCAAAAGCCTTTAATCATGCTCTCTCTGATGAATATTGGTGGCTGTTTTACAGAGACTTACGTAAAAATACCTTTTGTGTGGGTTTTTCCCCTACAATAAGAGCCAGCCAAGTTACTACTGCATATAACTGCTCTGCTCCAAAATGAGATATCGCAGACTTGTAATTACAGCTGCTCTGATCTTCATCTCATCTACTCTCATCTTATTTTGGAGTGCTTCCTTTGAAGGAAATGCAGTAAGGCTGGCATGAGTTGCTGCAGTATTATTATGAATCCCTTTTATTATGACAGAACAAACCAAGAATGGTCCCTAATTAAGGCCGTTTCTGCCAAAACACAGGGAGCAGGCAGTCCCTGCCCCAAAGACCTTGCAATCAGAACTGGCAAAGACACTTTGAGGTAGAGAAAAGAGGACAGAATGAACTTGGTCCCAACTACAACTTGTTCCCATGATTTAAGGGGAAGTCAGGAGGACGCTGAGATAGGATGAACTCAGGACAAGTGTGGAGCAGGTGAGCTGAAGACTGCAGAGGGAGCAGAAACAGTCTGCTTTTGCAGCTGGCAGAGCCTTTCCAAAACTTTCTGCAGTTTCTTCCCTGCCCTCTCCATCCCTTCATCCCTGAACAGGGTGAAGTGGTCAGCTCCAAACTACAGCTGCAGGGGAACACTGCACTGGGGGCAGAAGGCACAGCTCAACCCCTGCTCCCACTCCCAAAATACAAAACCCCAAGTTCCTGCAGAGAGAGAGGCTTATTTTAGTAACTAAGGAGCAGCAATTTACACCACTGGGGTCTGCTCTCCCCATGCCCTTCAAGGCAGAGAGCTTGTGTGCTATCCCCAGGAACAGGGTGGGCAGCCAGGCACATCAAACAGCTCTAGCCAAGCACAGGAGAAGGTCTCAGTGCAAGATGAGAGCACCAAAGGCAGGACAGGGCTGGCTGAGGGCCCATTAGCATCGATCCCTTGGGCCTGTAATGAAGCTGGATCCAACTCTGTGACAGGCAATTACAGCACAAACACATTTCAGGGGACTCAGCCACGGCTCTCTCCAGAGATGAGCTACTTGTAACCTCTCTGCCATCATGGGTTACACTTTGGTTGCTTAATGAGGCATTTGGAGGGGTTTTTCTGTGTTCCTCTCCAAAACCCCTCATGAGGGACAAGTAGCCAAGAGCTGTAGGAACAAAGGCCAAATAACAGCACAGGATACACATACCCCTCTGAAAAGCAGTTTATGTTTTGTTCATCACTGCAACTGTACCATTAGGTTTTTCATGTCCAGCTCTGAAGGACGACATGTTTTTAAGCTTTTGGTCCCTTCTCTGTGTAATACAACTTGTTAGTAGAGGAAAGGAGAATAAAAAGAATCAGTTGGCCAGGATGAGAATAATTCATGCTCACCAGAGGCTAGTATTTCTCTCATAGCATATAGCAAGGCTGCAGAACAGAACATCCAGAAGCAAGGACAAACCTGCACTGAGCTCATGGGTGGAACTTCACTTTGGTCCTATTGCTCATTTGCATTAACACACCTCTTTAATCACACAATTACACACTACTTCCCACTGGTCTGGATGTGTTCAGGACTCTGGCTGGCTGGTGCTCAGCTTATCAGCAACTATTCAATATCTGCTTTAGTCTCTTGATCAAAGTGCAGCTTCATACCTTATTTATGGCTACTACTAACAGCCTGCTCTGCAGACAGAACTATTTATTTTCCCCCAAGCTTTTCTGTGGTGTTCATCACTCTGACATCTGAGTGCTCTGCAACGATTAATTTATCTTCATAAAGTCTCTTCAAAATGAGAGAAGATGGTATTTCCATTTTACAGATCAGGAGCTGCTGCACAGACAGATTGAGGTCAAGCATTTCCACTCATGATAGGTTCTAGTATGAAATGTCTCAGATCTAAATTTTTTTAGATGCCTTCAAATACTATGCCAAAAAAATATAAACAAACCAACTTCAGGTTTGCGTGTTGAAATAAAACTCTGACTGGCTTCTTAGAAAGTCAGGTACAAGAACAGGAGAGGATAAGGGACTGGAAATGTTGGTTACCAGGAAGAAGGACGGAAACTTTCTTACCACCAGTCTCAGGAACACTGAAAACCAGTACAGATAACCCATGTGAATGTAAAATGCATTATGAGACTTTGATGAAGCAGCAAAGTATACCTTAAAAAACTAAACACACAGGGATGTCCTCAGCAGTTTAGGACACAGGACCAGAACCTGAGAACACAGGCTAAGGTAGAATGAATTGCAGGTTCTCTCCACTTCTTGGCCCATTCAGCACAAAAATCCAGAAAGCTCTGTTGTGTAGAAGACCACCCTGGGAAGGAAAGCTTTTGTTTTATCACTGTGTTAAAAGCATCTGTGGATCAAATATGCCAGTATCACTTTACAGCATGAAAATGCTGCCCAGGGGACTCTCAAGACTCATCTTTTCAAATGCTGCTACCTCTTTGTCAGTTTTGATAAAAAACAGCTACAAAAACAAAGTGGGCCATGTGGTCTCAATGAAGCAGAGACCGTGGCAATCAATAATAGAAACAATCTGCACTTACTCTGGGAGAATTTGCTTTTAGCAGCAGCATCTCTATAATAAGACATCATTCAAGAGCTCCCTTCTAATTTTTCTTGGGACAATGAGCCCACTGTGCCCAAAGCACATCTATGCTTATGGAGATTTGCAAACCAGGGCAGTGTTTAAACTGATACCTTGACCGTGCACCCTATGATGATCACAGCTTGCAGAATGTTTGATCCTTCCTCTTCTGCCCAAATGGACAGTTTTCTCTCTCAAAATGTTGACTCCTAATGCAACATAGACATCAGTTTCTGCTTCACCTCATGACCTCTTTCAAAGAAGGCCTGAGAAGTGCTCACAGGTCTGCCCAATACAAGCTCCTGTCTCCAGTCCTGTTTTTTAGCAGATGAATGAGGGAATGAGTTTAGGAAAGAAAACAAAACCTGGGGAGGAGAAAGCCTTTTTCATTTGTTATCCCTGATGGCACCAAACTGTGCCACAGGAAATGCTTTTTAGTTGAGAATCCTTATACATCTCAGGCCCCAGATTGTTTAGGATTTAGATAACATAAATTACATTGCAGATCAAAGTTTTATTTGTTTGGAAAATTGCATCCAAGACCATTAACCTTTTCTGTCTTATCAATCCAGCACCATCTTCATGTAGCACATACCTAGTAATGGGACTCCTGAAACAGCAGGTCACCTATCCCAGTGCCACCAGTATAGGACCTGGCTGCCACCAGGGTAAAAACACCCATAGGCACGAGGTGGCCTTGGCTCAGCCCCTGGCACTGATAGCTCTGGTCTCTCCATCCAGGCAAAGTGAAGAGTTGTTGGTCAGAGGGATGAGAAGGTTTCAAAGTGCAGGAGCTGAACTGTTGGCTGTGTTTGGCCATTTCCACCAGGTCAAGATGTGGCTCTGCCTGGGCTCTGCTGTCTCACAGTGACCTGTGACCTCTCCAGTGCCAGCACTGACCCCTGCAGAGCCCTCCCTGCCAGCTGAGCTTCATCTTCCTGTCACCTGTGGCCACGTGGTGACAGCAGAGTGACAGACCCCAGTCCCTGCAGTCCCCGGGTCTCCATGGATACAAGAGAGCCATGAACTGCTCTGGTTACTGTGGCTCTGCACCTCAGTGACATTGTGGCACTCGGCTGCTGCATCCCTTATCTTTCACTTTTGGCTCTCTGCTTCACCAAATGAGGAACCAGATGTTTCCAGTTCCCTCTGACAGACAGACACTGCCACAGTTGTGAGCAGGGAGCTGGATTGTCAGGCTAAACCTGTTTCAGTAAGTAATGTTCATAAAATCATTTCAGTCCAAATTGCAGCTTGGCAAATTTGTACATGCCTGGTTCAAGAGTACTTTTGGGTTTATGATCTTGGATCATGCAGAATGTCAGGAATGGGCTCAATCAGCAGCTCTATCCAGAAACAGAATTCTCATCCTTGGATATGGTTAAAAAATAGCAACCACTAAAATATTAATGTACAGATGGAAAACCCCCACTACTTCCTATAATATATATATTATATATAATGCCTACAAAGCATTTCAGAGGCATGGTTGGATATCACAAAGAGAAGTTCAATCTCAGTAAGAAACATACAGATTTTAATTTAAAAGTTACAGGGACATCATCTTATCACCTGGAACATGAATTCTAGCCTTAACAACTCAGCACAGACATCAAAATCATCCAATTTCCAACCTGGGCCATCCCTAGCACATTCCTTTACCTTTGTGATTTGTGGCTCCTATCCATCACCCCATTCATATTGAAATATAGCAAGCCAGGTACTTCCATCAGCTCTGCAAGGGAAAGCAAGTCAATTTTCTGTGGCACCAGAGAATGACAACTCAATGCTCTCCATGACATCTCATTTTGGTGGATCTTAATCTTGTCTCTGAGAGACAGCAGCTGCTGTAGCCACTGCTGATTTGAGGCTCTTTTTTGCAACTCACAGATGTATAATAAGCAGAAGTTCAGTGGGGAGAGAGAAAAGAAAGAGGATTTTTGCAGTGGAAGTGGTGCTTTGGAAAAAGCTTGCACAACTCCAGTGAGACAAAACCAGAAAGTAAATGAGAAAAGGTAAATTTTCTATCAAACCTTGCAACCAGAATTACACCCTCTTCCTCCACACCACCCTTGCCCAGCCAGACCCAGTCAGATCCCTCAGTATTTTGTTCTGGTCTAAGCCAAGACCCAGATTTGAGGCTCCCAGGGGCACAGCACTGTACAGAGATAAGCCAGCTGTGTAAAAACCTGGAGTTAGATCAACAGAGTTCAGTGAGCATTGAAAGAGTGAGCAGCAGAGGGGATTTACCTAGAAATGGAGCATCTGTGAACCACCAGTTGTTCATAGGGACTAATGGCCTTGCCTTGCTCCCCGGGTATTTTCACTTCAAAGGTACATAAAAACACTTAGAAAACTCTGTCTTGATACTACAGCAAACAGCCCTACAATGACTTTGACAAACTAGCCCCTAATGCATATGAGAAAGCAACAGGGATTTTTCTTGCACAGTCATTTAATGTTCTGCCCTTTGCTCTGACCCAGCTAGCTAGAGACAGAGCCTCTCAGGGCACAAAATCCCCAAGATCCCAGACCATAAGACATAAAAACATTTCTGTGCACTGATTGCCTCCTCACAATAACCTCATTATCACAGCTGTCAGTCACCAGGACAAACCAGTCACCAGCACAAGAACCACTGATAAGGTATGCTCACCCTCAAATGCATTTGCTGCCTGGAACAACACAAGGGATGGCAGCTTCAGCACCTCAACAGGCTCCTCCAGGCCAAAGCAGCTGGAGCTGTCCTGTCCCTCCACTGCAAGGGACTGGAGAGGTCAAAGAGATTTCCTTTGGCTTTTTCACACCATGGGGCTGGCTTAGTGTGGAATTGTTCAGCCCCTTCAATTCCATGCTGAGCCAGCACCCACATGGAGATAACTGTATATATATTCTAGATTTATATCCCACAATGGTGATGTCCTGTGATCAGGCTGGAGAATGTAAGGGCCTTTTTTCTTACAGATTTTGCAGCACATAAATCTTGTATCCATGTGCTATCCTGTGTTAAGTAGCTATCCAAAACCATCATTATTAATCATTCACCTGGTACATGATCCCTTGATTTTACCCAAGTCCTTGATGTACTGATAAGGGGTGGACACAGTCCTGATCATGCTGGATCCAGCTCTGATCTCATATATATATATATAATATTCCTCAGCCACTGCTCAATACAGTGGTGTTACAGTAAGAATTTGATCATGATTTATAACCCTGAGTAAGTAAAACATTTTTAACAAATTTCAGAAAAATGATATTAACATTTTAAAGTCAGCAAAAAATTTTTCCCATGGCAGGAATTTTCAAAAACTTAGCCTGAACATACATTCCCTGAGTCAGACACTTTAACAGATAGACTCGGAGAGCTTTTTTAATATTGGCTATTAATAAGTGCAAATTCACAATGATAAATGCAATGTATTTTTAGTCTGCACTGGGACAGCAGCCTGGTCTTCATCAGCACTTTCTGTCCAACTTTCCTCTTTGACACAAACCCCACCTGTAAGCCTGAATGTGCAGGCACACAACCATGACTTCTTTCCAGCCTTGCTCCCTGTTTCACAGTAAGGTCTGTAAACACTCACACTGCTCTGCCTGCCTGCCAGATGTGTCTGTGCTTCCACCTTGTCTTATTTCTCTCCTAGCACTCAAGAATGTTCCTATAACTAACTGGGAGTGCTCAGTGGCTGTAGCTTAGTTAACCTGGAATTATCCAGTGTAAATCAACTCAGCATCAGGCTTTGCTGCTGAAATGAATGGATTAACTCATGATACAGTTAAGTAGGAGGACCAGGCTCTGTACTATAAACATCCTAAATGCAGATGTCTTTCATAATGTCAATTCTTTTGTTGTTATTTTTCAGAGTATACACTGTGCAGCAGTGAGGAGGGAAGGGGTGGCTGTGAGCCATCTGTCCTCAGCAGCACATGAACAGGGGCCCAGTCACCTTCTGCCCTTGCAGTGTCTTTAATTCCAAGCTCAATACCTGGGGCACAGCTACACCAACACCTCCAAAATCCCAGCACCCTGAACTGCCCTTGCCATGCTGTGAACCCTGACTGCAAGCAATGCAAATATTTTGAATCTGATTCCTGTGGCCTTTTCCCTGGGTGACACACACAGTCTTAATGGTCCCCAAAAGAACACTGTGGTAAACATAAACTGTGATGAGTCTGACAAATGCCAGCTGACGTAAAATAGACCCATTGTGTGTGTTTAACTGGAAGCAGTCAGAAATTCATGTCTTGAGTTTGTGGTTTCTTCTGGGATCACTGCAATAGTTTCTGCATATCACAAGTTTATTCCAATAGAGGATCATTTCTAGACAGAGAGCACCAGAGAGGACATAAGAAGACCTGGGGTTATTGCAGAGGGAGCCTGCACAGGTGGCTCAGCGCCGCTCAGCTGCAACGCTGCTGTTATGTGAACAAGCAGCTGCACTCATTTCCCCAAATCGCCCAGGAGAAGCTACACTTCATTAACACCTCTGTTGCTTTAAGCTCCCTGCTAGGTGCTGTTGTGCCCTGCCTGGGGACAGCACTGACCCCATGAGTGCCTCCAGGCAGGCCAAGGTGCCCCAAGGCCAGAAGACAAGGCTGGAAACTTCTGGTGCCCTTCATCCACCAAGCTTACAGGTGTGTTCTACCAGACTCTCTGCTCCTACAGCTTTCTGAATGCTGCCAGCCCCTCCTTGCCAGGAATAATTTCTATCTTCCAGGCTCATAGAGAATAAATGCTGTATTTTGGCACTTTCAGCAACTGATAGGAAGTAAATGCTTCAGATAACAGCTGAGTGGCAGCTCTGCCAGGAGAGTTTGCATTTGTACCTGTCCTGCAGACACAACTGCTCTGCCAGGAAACAGCCTGGACACTGCAGGTGTGATTTAAGGTTTCATGCAACTCCTGGGGGAGAAGCACCCTTCACCCCAGAGATAAACCTGCCCTCTTCCATCCCCTTTGCAGAGCTGGCTCTGACCAGACTTCCACGTCCATCTTCCAGATCTTTTCACTTCTCACATGTTTTAATTGCTTCTGTTTTACATCTGGCTGACCAAAGCTCAAGGGAAACAAGTTCAAAGGCTTTCTCAAATCACAGTATAACAGTCCCCCCTATGGCAATCACACATCTTACAATTAGGAAAAAGGAAAATGAATGAAATAATTGCAGTGTCCACACAGGGCTCCTGCTGTCAGTTATTCTTAATGGGGAATGTCTGCTCCCTGTTTCCTTCCTGGTGGCCCAGCCCCAGGCAGGCAGAGGCAGCACTGACAGCCCAGGGATGGATCAGCATCATCAGTCACTCCTATCTGGTGTCCAGCATGACTGAAGATTGCCTTCATCTGCCTAAACATTTAATGCAATTCCAAAACCTCGAGATATTCAGGGCACTCACATTGATGTGACACAACCACTCCAGGAGCCCACACCACAGCACCACAAACACTGGGCACAGGAGAGAGGGTGAGAGGAGCTACAGCCTCCACGGGGGCTGGGCTCCTCCTCTCCTGTGTTGAGATGTGAACACCAATTCACTCCTGCTGCAGTTTGCTGGGCTTCTTACACTGCCTGTGTGGCTGGAGCTAAGGATACTCCAGTCAGAGCCATCAGCCTTTCAATCACCTGAGCACACCCTGAGCTGTGGGACAAATCCTTCCCTCAGCTCCTTCTGCAAAGTACAACTGTCTTTCACCACTCCAAACTCAGAGGAATGCAAAAGACCCAGGGGATTGTCCTTTGAGGCTGCAGACTCACCTGGGAACACCTCAAAGGCTACACAGGCTCCTCTCAAGACAGTTATTGGATTACTGCTTCTGGCTCAATGCTTTGTGCTTTGGGATCTGCCAGACTGGTTTAATCAGCTGGTAATGTGACACTTCCTTCTATAAAGACCTGAGATCTACCTTCTGGCTGCATGCCTTTTCCTCCAGGAGGTCAGCCTGCATCCCTGATTTCTCACGTGTTGGAACAGGGAGATGAAGAAAAAAGAAATAATTTATTAAGGCAGTTGTAATTTCCATGTAAACCTTACAGGACATCCTGCTCAAAAAGGATATCTCAAGGACCTCTAGAGTCTGTCTCAATTCAGCTCAGACAGCAGGAGAGACTGAGCTCAAAACTCTTGACTTACTCCAAATTCCCACTGGGTTTAAGTGCTTGAGGTGATTAAGGAATGAGAAGTGAATCTCAAAAGGAATCAGAGGTGACATAACAAACTGTGGCTACAAATTTGAGCAGAAATGCACTGCAAAGGAGATGTTATCTACTAGTCCAGAAAGTTTACTGAAGAATCTACCTTATGAGATTTCTGGAGACAGGAATGGTGCTCAGATTACTTTCTTTACTTTTTATGTAGTTTTCTTGTCTCCCTCATCCAACCCCCATCTTTCAGCATCTTTCGACTCTTTTGCTAAACCACATTTATAAAGCAGTCAATGTCAAAAAATGCCACAGGAAAAAAGCCAGCCTAAGTGGTCCCTGCACAGCCATATGTGATCTTCACTTTGGAAAGTGTTACAAAGCATCCTGAGCAAAGTATTTACTCAGGCTAAAAACTTGGGCACCACCATCTCACCTGGATGCACTGGTACCTTGCTTGAAGAAGAAGCTGGAAGCACCTCCAGTCCCTCTTTTTATCCAGCAGACAACAGGATGAAAATTTCTGGACAGTCTCTTAGGCTGCACGTGACCAGGCAAAGCCAGTCTTGTTATTTCCAGCATGCAAACTCTGGCTTTGTCACTGCTTGCTATAAAAAAGTTTTAGTTGGGCATGAATGAAAGGCAATGACTAAAACATTGTATGAAATTGATTTAATAAGGTTCAATGATTGAAACAGGAAAGATTTTCCTTGACAAATTGTTACAGGCCAGATTCAGCCTTCTGTGACCAGCTCTGCTGTCAGCTTAATTGAAATTTGTGCAGTAAAGGGGCAACAGCCTTTGCTCTCAATTAACTCAGAAGAAAAGTAGAAATCTTTTCAATCCTTCTGAATTATCAGCCCTTCTTTCATCTGTTTGGGTTAGGACTTTTTTTTCCTGTATTTATACAGCTATTAAGAATATTTGGGGATACCATAATTCACAACCATAATTTAGAAAAG
Source organism: Anthoscopus minutus (assembly GCA_013399455.1). NCBI lineage: Eukaryota > Metazoa > Chordata > Aves > Passeriformes > Paridae > Anthoscopus > Anthoscopus minutus. The sequence goes on along the minus strand of VWYI01035346.1, from coordinate 578,966 downwards.
GTATTAAATTGCTTTAAAAATCAGGATTGGAGAAAAGGAGAAAAATGGTATTTTATTTTGAGGAAGGAAGTAGCAATCTGTACAAATACCCATTGTAAAAGGGCTGCATCTAGGCCCAGCTCATCCTGTCACAGACTTCTGGCTGCAGATTCATCTGGATGCATCGAGTGTTTCCTACACTCAATCCTACAGATTTTGGTTACAGATATTAAAAAAAATCCAGTTCTGCCACTCTTGATTATACTAAAAAATCCAGTTCTGCCACTCTTGATTATACTGACCAGCACATCCTTTGGAATTATTCCTTAAGGCTTAAATGAACTTCGTTTGGAGTTAAAAATAACACCTCTTGGTAAAAGAATCTTTGAATCTGGATACAACAAAATTGGGGGCCAAGCACACCTTGGATTAGGTTTGTTTCATATGAGCTAAAGGCCATACTCCCAGGTATGTCTCAACATGCTGCTGGCCCCTGCTCGTCCTGAAAGCAGCAACGTGTGTGGTGTTACCCAGATGGGGATCCCAACATCTTGAGCAGGCAGGAGGCATTATTTGGGCTCCAGGGAGGAGCAGCCACTGAAGCTGCAAGCAGCTTTACATGAGAATCTCCTTCTCAGGAAAATATTCTTATTAATAAAACAGTAGGGAATGCAGAAAAGCAGATTTATCTCAGAGTAAAACGTTTCTTTGGGAGTTCCCCGAGGAGTCAGTAACAGCTTGTTATGGAACTAGCATGGCTTTTACTGCTGCAGCCGTGTGAATGAGAAATATTTCAGTGTCAGGAGCAGTTAGTGGGGGCACAAAGCAGGAAAGCTGGGCAAGCAGAACCACTGCCTTGAGTAACAAAACCCACAGCTACTGGAAAACCTCCTGAAAGGTTCTGAGTATGAAACAATCCATGACCTAATTAGGTGGCACTGTAACTGAAGAATAGAGGAAGGAACAGAAAGAAAGCAGGAGGAAGATTAAGGCGAGAGAGACAGAGAGTCCTTAATACTCAGGAGATGAGTCCAAGCTGGAGCTGACCAACGCTGACGCTTTATTTAACACACACAAACACGCTGGGAGGGAGGAGGGAGGCACAGATGAAAGGAGACTTGCCCCATGCTCATGCGAAGTCTCCTCATGGAGCACATTTATACACTGAGATGAATCAGGGAAACAGACAGGAAACACCACAGTATGTTGAGATTTGGAATTAACTAATATCCATGCTGGTTTCTGCTACTAAAATACCACATTTTTCTCCAAGGGAAAAAAAATGGGTTAGGAATCCCTAAGCAGCCTTGTAAGAAACAAGTATTACAGTGAACTGGGCCACAACATGATATGATCTATTCTGCATCTCTCCCAAGATGATTCCCAATCAGCCATGGCAGAAGCACAGTTCAGAGGCAAACTGGCACCTCTGAGCCAGACACAGAGCACAGGTCATGTGCACAGCTTACTTGGGTGACACAAAGCAGTCCTGTGCAGAAACAGGCTCAGCAATGCCATAGCTACACTAAACCCTTGAGGCCATCACACGAGGCTGCAGGAGAGTAATCAGAAATATCCATATGGATACTGCTGGCCAGTGCATGGCCTTTGACAAGGCAGGAGGAGAACCCAAACCATCTAATCAATAACAGACTACATCTAAGGAGTTCACCACATACCACCTGAACCACCTTCTGCCCAAGGGAGCACAGGACATTCCTCTAACTCGCCAGGGCTGTCAGATTCTTTCTGAAACAACCCGACTCTTAATTAGGGTGAACAGCCCCAGTGCTGACTTCAGTGAGCTCTGCTGATTTAAATGGCAAGGTTCTGGTGTCTCCTATGTGATACTGGAAGTGGAGAAGAGTGGGGCCAGCCAAATCCTTGTCACCTCTCAGCCCAAGAGGTCCCCAGCTCTGTCACAGCTGGCTTCCCACAGCCACTGCTGTGAGCAGTTCTGGGCCAAGGAGAGCTGATGAGGTGCAGCAGCCTCATCTGGCTGCCAGTCAAGTATAACAGCCTGCACTTGAACTACATGTTCATTCCAACAGGGAGCCAAAGCTACAGGGATCTGGCCGGAGCATCAGATGTGTGAAGTCTTTGAACTAAGTTCCTTTAAACTCAAGAGTGCCCTCACAGAAAGCATTTGTACAACTGCCTGATCAAAAAGCATTGATGAATTGAGTCGTGACTTCCCTTCTCCTCACTGCAGTGCTCACTATTCCCAAAGGATCAGATCTGAATCTTTCACTTACTGTAGTCTGTGTCTAATCTGTTTCATCCCCATGGCAGGAGCTGCTGCCAAGTGCTGCTGTCTCGGGCCGGGTGGCACAGAGGGTCCCTGTCCCCAGCTGAAGGACAAGCAGACACACTCAGATCCCTGGCAGCAGCCTGAGTCACCACCCAGCACTGCTGGGAGATGTGTTACTCAGGATGCAGTTTTAGGCAGCTGAGCTGTGAGAGAACTTCACGTGAGGAGCTGTGCCACTGCCCTGGCCTTTCCCTACAGCAACACAGGTACCACTGAGAGAGCTGGGCCAGCCCAGCCCTCTGCTGTGCCTGAGTCCCACAGCTCTAGCCTGACAGGTACCTCAGAGGTGCTTCTTCACAGGATGTGCCGCAGTCTGTGCACAGCTCTGCCCCAAAACGCTTCAAGCAGGAGTGCAGACATCCCTGCAGTGACTGCTGTTTGCAGCAAAGGCATGGGGAGAGGTTGCCATGAACAACGAGGCAGCCAGTCATGCCCACCCACCCCAGTGCAGCCCACGCAGGCACATCACATGCCAGGGAGAAAGGCTCTGTGTGGGCTCACTTCAAGTGCTCAGGGAGATCAGCTCCTTCCCTGAGGCCACACTGAGGTTGTAACAGAGGCTAGAGATGGATGCAGACACCCCTAACCTAAACCAGCGATAAAACCACAATCATATAGCATCTCCTCTGATTTTAGATATATCTCCAGGTTTTCCATAATCACTTCTTACTCCACTAAAAGCAAACACAAACACTAAAGAAAGCAGAAAAGCTCGGTGGGAACAAAACCTCACAGTACATTCCAGCTCTGCCTAAGAAAACAAACACCTTGGAAAACAGGGAACAGCTCAGCTCAGTTTTTCTCTTCAAGCCTGCTGCATCACAGTCTCTGCCTTCAGTGCCCAAGGAGTGGGAATGGCTCGCTGTGCACTGCAGGGCTCCTGTTGCATCAGCCGTGCAGGGGGAGCTGTGCAGAGCCCACGGGGCTGCTCCTGCTCTGCTGTAGGTACCGCTGCACACACAATGCCACGGGCTCGCCCTGAAAAGAACAAGCTGACAAAGGGGTAAGGGTCAGGCTCTGCTTTCCAAGTCTCTAAGGTTTTCTAACTCGGCTCCTTCGGTCCCATACCACTCAGTTAATGGCTAGTTAAAGCAGCTTCATGCTAATTGAAAGCAGGCTTCTGTATATTTTAGCTGCACGCTTTAGCCTGATTTACATCCCTGAACTACTGCACGCTTAACAAAGATGACTTAAGAGGGAAGAAAACATTCTTTAATTTAAAATTGTACTTACTGAGAGTGACTGTGAAAGTCTCTACGGGAACTGCAGTGTCTCTAAAGCCCGTCTCGGCAGCAGCAAAGTTTTCTCTCTTGCCTTGCACAAGTGAGATGTGAAGCCAGACTTGGGACACGCTCTGTGTCTGTGCTGATGTGGGCTCTCAACTGCGTATCGTTGCCAAGACAGCCGGGGCAGACTCCAAAGCTTCCAGATCTCGCCCTGGCCAAGGCATTCTTAATCAAATGCTCCTTTCAGCACGGCCACGGGCATCACACAGCACTGCAAACAGCATCGTTCTCTTTGATTCAGGTAAAGAGAAACTTCCATTAAGTGCTCTCATCTGTTTGAAATATTGCTTATTAACGAAATATTTTCTATCTGGAATTGTAATTGATGTTGAAAACTATGTTAGGTTTTTTTTTTGGATAAATACATTTTCTGCCTCACCCCCCTGCTTTGAGCTGCTCTGAGATCACAGAAACAATGGCAGGATTGAAGTCGACCCCCAGGTTTGATGCTGAAATCTGCAGTGGAATCAGTTATTTCTGAACAACTGTAAGAATCTGCTGTGCCAAAATTTCATGATCTACAGGTAAATGATTCTTAATGGAAACGCAAAAAATTCATAAAATCAACTACTGCAGCAACACACAATTAAACTTTTGCAATATGGCAACAGCTCCTGGACAGTCAGCTCTCACTGAGCCAAGGTTTTTCTCAAAGATATCACAGTCAAAAATACAAGATGTGTGAAGTTTCAGAGAGCAAGAAATAGTCAGATAAGAGGAAATCAGAAGTCTCAAGTGCAGCAGAAGCCAAATTTGTCTATCTGAAAAAATAGGACCTCTCTGATACCTCTCAGATCAGTATTACAGGTGTCATTTTGGGCTCTCACCCTTTTGAATTTGTTGTCCATTCATAATGTGTTAATTGTTAATGGCTATTCCGTATCTTAGTGGTAGTTAAGATGGAAAAGGTTCACAGAGTTCATGGAAGAAGCTGTGCAAAACCAGAAGAGGTGAACATACATTTAAGAATCCCATTTTCCAGTGTTATAGCTGATCCTAAATGCTTCCACCTTCCTTGTTCAACATTCATCTGTGTTTCTACAGGTAAGTCGACTACAAGAAGAATGTTTACATTATGGAAGTCAGATCAAAGCATTTTAAAATTATCAGTACAACTGATCTAACATGTTTTTTTCTTTTTTTTCCCTATTGTTCACAAGCAGTTCTGAAAATTAGTTCTTGAGTTAGGGTAAGCAACATTTTTCAGTATCTCTCGATTTTTAATGGTATAGAAAACACACTTCCTGCCCTTTTCTATCATTTAATCATAAACTAGACCAGCTTCTAAAATTCAGATTTCTGCAACAATGGAAATTCATGCAAGCTGAATTTTGTTGATAGGGGTTGCTCAAAGTGGCAAGGATCAAACATTACCAGTATTTTTCAAGTAGGATATACTTTAATCCTCTTCTTTCCTCCTACAGTTACCATTATGGGTATGTAAGTAACTTAAAATGAACTCCTTGTACAAGACCTCATGTAGTATGGCTGGAGTAAACCAGTTAAACGTCCCCTCCCAGCAGGGCCTCAGTTCCTGACTTCAAATAATAGGGCTGGAAAGGAGAGTGGGAAGCAAAAGGAGACAATGAGGTCAAGAAAGTACCACGGGAAGGTAACTCTGGTTTTGCATCTGAGTTTTTACACTTCACTGTACTCCCAGCCACATTCTGAAAGAAGAATAAACTGCTCTTCTGCCAGCTCCTGGCACTGCATTTTCATTGAGCCCTGGAGTGTTCTGCCTCAAACCAGCTTCATCACTCAGCCCAAAAGAGATTAAGCATGAATAATTCTGCCAAAAAGATGATCATCTGTTAATAGAACTAGTTCTGGACACCTCAGGGAGTGAGTGAGGCACCTGAGACAGCTCTTGCTCTTTACACACAGATGCTGAAGGCACATCAGTTTCTAGGTCAAATCACTGCACAGTTGGGCCTGATGTCCCTAAAATTCAGGAATACAGAGCAAGGGCTACAGGGCAGAGGGTGAAGACATTTCTTCAGCAGAGTTAGGATGTCCTGGGATGTGAACTGAGGGAAAGTTCACACTGCACAGCAAAGACTGGCAAATATTACACTTAAATAAACCAAGCATGTTTAAAAATGTATCTCTCCCATTCACATTTCCATGAATTTTTCAGAAGGTATAAGAAGGTCTAAAGGTAAATTAACTCCTTATGTGTTCACACCTAAAGCTTTTTTAAAAAGCCAGCCTTAACTCTGGAATAAATTCAGCAGGCAGTAATGCCTTGACCTTACAGAGGAATATTTGCTTTAAAAGGCTACAGTTTTATCAGACTGTTTCCTTCTGTTTCTTTTCTGGTGGGTAATGGAAGCTACACCCATCACTTCACTTTGACGTGTGTAACCCAGAAAAGCCTCAGCTCCCTGTAGAAACGCCAAGTGATATGTTTCTTTGTTAGAAGATGCCTCGGGGCTCTTGTCGCATTCTTCTAAACACGTCAGGAAAAACGAAATGCATTGTTAACAGCTAGTAGAAAAGCACTACGCATAAGTCATTCTTCTCCTGAATGGAAAAGAACAATTTCTCATGAAATATCGTTCCCATTATATTCCTAGATTGCTCTGCTGGGTAGCTGCCCTGTCTTTCACAAGCCTCAAGCTGAAAACAGGGATTCTGAAAGGGAAATTTTGATACTCCTGAAAAGATTTAAAGGAAAATGTGAAAGTATTCACTAGAAGAATTTTGTAAAGACTGGTGCCAATCAGTTTCTTGAAGTGTTCTTAAAGATTAAACAAATAAAAATCAAGACAAAATGAAAAACTGAAACTTCTACTCTTGAAAGATAAAAATGAGTGACTCAAATTCACAAGTAATTTCCTTTTTCCTGAGTCAAAAGGCTGTCAAAATCAGCATTTTATGGACATTTCAACTTTGAGAGAAAACAGCTTTATCATTTAATTTGGCACATCCAGCATCTCAGCCAGAAATGCCAATGCAAAAAGAGAAGTTGCAAGAGCAGAGAAGAAACACTCAGCTGGAGGAGCAGAGGTGTGGGTGCAGTGTGCCCAGGGCTCCTCTGCTGCCCTGTGTGAATGTGATTTTCTGAGCCTGAGACAGTTTTCAGCCTGTCAGTGGCTGATCTGTTCCCAAGGAAAAAATCTTTTGGGAACATTCTCTTTCAAGGACTATTTGTAAATATATTCTGGTTCTCAAAATAAGGTAGAACAGATGTCCTGAACGTGTTTTTCTCTTGTTCCACCAATGGAACCAGAGAGGTGGCTCCTTTGGCCAATCCTGCTAACCTGTATGGGAACACCTGATAAAAAGGGGTGCAAACCCCTAATAAAGGCTTCTCTGCCTCAGAGCAAAGACCTCTCTCTGTGTCCCAAACTCTGCTGTGTTCCACAGCCCTGTGCCAGCCCAGTGCCCACTCCTGGCACAGCAGCTGCCCGTGGCCCCGCTGTCCTGTCCCCAGCTGCTCTGTGGGGCGGCTCTGGAGAGCCTGAGGACCCCTCTGCAATCAGCTACTCCCGCCTGGCTGGGGCTGCTGGCCCTAATGCTGCTTTTGTGGCCCAGCATTGTGCTGCAGAAAGGCTTCAGCTGCTCCTCAATGCCTGTCAGAGCACACTAGGGCTGCACTATAGCTGAGGTTTCGCCTGGTGCCACAGCAAAACCGCAGCTTTTTATCCTCTGCCTTATTTCCAGTTGGTTCTCCTTCCGAGCAGGGCACACAAAGCCACGGATAAATGGCAATTAAATCAACCACAATGGGTTGTGTTAACTACTGGTAACTAAGAAGCCACCTTGATCCCTCTCTGCATCAAAGATATTCACCACACGACACCGAGGCCTCAGCGCACAAAGACTTTTCAATTTCGGATTAAATGTGTTGCATTGGAAATAGCTCTGGTAGCCCCAGCAGCAGATTACAGCTGGCAAGGGGGGACAGATGAATGGCTGAGGGAAGTCAGTGGGGACAAGCACTTGCACTGGAAACGGGTACAACCGAACCAGCTATTTTTGAAAAAGTTTTGCCACCTTCCCATGTTTCTGGCACCTGCAAACTGCCTGGAGGAGAAAGAAATTCGGTGCATTGGCTGTTTTAACAAAGCCTGATTCCACTTGCTTGATCCTTTAGGATCAAAATCTGAATTAAAAAATCCCATCCCTTGAGAGACTGAACCTAAACCTGCACCAGTCAGAATGAGACTGAGCCCCAGCATAACTGCAGAAAGCAGACGCAGGGCAGGGCGCCTGCTCTCCCCAAGAGCACATCTTGAAAGTTGCAGTTTTTCATAGGAAGACTTTATTTGCTTCCAGCTTGCATGATTGCTTCTGAAACCATGGCTTCCTTCTTTCAGGATTTTCCTGCAAAAATTTTGCAAGTTGCTCTCCAGATGATTCACATTTAATGTTAAGAGACTATTTTTAGCTGCTTTTATTTCAGCACACATTCCTTGAGTCTCTGCTATTTTATGTGGTCGACATTTCCCTCCTCTTGGCTCCTCTGGGGAGAAGCTCCACGAGGCAGCTTTGGGAGCAGAGCCCGCACATCATTCCTCCTTTTGTGTGTTCCACACAGCAAAGCCAGAGCACTCCTGAGGTTGACAGCAGCAGTTTTTATCACCGTGAAGACAGATAATGGAAAGCAAACAAGCCAAAGAAAATCAAACACACACCAGCTCCTCAGAATGTTTGCAAGGCCATTCTCAGGCTGGTTTGAGCAAAGGTCTGATGATCTGGACACTGAAGGCGTAATTATGCAGCAAATACAGAGGCAGTTATGTACAACTGAGCAATAAAAAACATGAGAAAATTGCTGCAATATGTCTGGGGTAAACCTGACACCAAGACATGAAGGCACCTCTTTGTTAGGGTCACAGAGCTTTGAAAAAAAGGGAGATATTAAATCATCAGTGAGTCCACAGCCAGCATCAAGGTACATATGCTGTTTGAGCTGGACACTGATGTCTTAGGGATTACTTTTACTGCATTGACACAGATATTATGGGATATAGCTAGCAACAACCCAAATCACACACACCTAAATAATGTTTCCAGCCCAAGAGGCAGTGGGAAAACTACAAGTGGGAAACTGCCTTGTGTCAGCTTTCATTGATTTCTTTCACATTGGGAATAATGCTGAAGTATGAAGTCATTTTTACACTGGTAAAGTCCTGTGGATGAAGGTCTGTCTTGCTTCAAGGAAACCCATACAAACAGGTATTTTTATGAAACACAGAGGATTAATACTCTAAAAGTTTCTGCTGCTCTTCCAAGAGTGGTTAAAATTTTTGAATGAGTCTAAATTTTTGAATTTGGATTCATGCATACACACATGCAGTCAGGACACATCACAAACATTAGGAAACCCAACTAAACCAGAAAGGAATGAGCTGAAGGCAGAGGAGAAAAGCAATTTCAAGGTACACATGTTAAGCAATTGTAATTTTTATCTTTGCTGTCTTCCCTGGCTTACAAGTAAATCTCTACCCTGGAGACATTCAACATGTACAATATACAACCCCATCTTTTAAGAGCATCCTGTATATTGATCCCCAAAGTGTGGCTCAAGGTCATTAGCTTATAATCTGCTAGGTGAGGAAGAGCTCTGAGGGAGCCAACATATGGATGTACTCTGAGCACATTATCAGCTGCAGGACAGCAGCTCAGCCCATTGCAATGAGACTGGGCACACTCCTTCCGTGTGGCCAATATGGCAATAATTAGGGCTGCTCTGTGGTTCACTAGACTAAAAGATTTGACAGACCAAATTTATCCCAGGAGAAATTCAAAGAAAATGAAGGAGTTACATCAGGAGTCACGGCCCACTGTGCTCCTCTCCTTGAAACCCCTGCTTGAAAATATTAGTTATTTGCACACTGAAATCTGGGCTACTAACCAGAAATTAGACAGCTACATGGGAAAGAATTACCTGATTGTGAGATGACTAATTAGTATGCTGTCAAGATATGATTATCCTGGATCTAGGGAATACACCACATTTGTTCTTTTCTCCTTACAAAGTGGCAATGGCAACATAAAGCACTTCTGCCCTAAATCTCTAAATGAACAGCAAAAGAGCACAGACAGTAGCACTCAGCACCCTGGGCTTTAATGGAGGTAGGAATATGCAGGGCTTATTCCTACCTCCATTAATAGGAGTTTATTCACAGCTCAGTACAGTCATGGTAGGTCAGAACAGACAAGGAAACAGCTTCACAAAGATACCTGCACCATCCCTCAAATGCACTCCATGCACCACTCCTACCATCAAGTGTGCAGCCTTACAGCAGGAGAGAAGCAATTTCTGATCACCTCTGTTTGGCAGTGTAGGTACCACACCTCAAGACCATCAGCTCCAAATTTTAGCACTGCAAATTTTTTTCAGCCTTGTAAATTTTATAAATGCCTGTAGGGACTGGAGGATAAACAGCACATGCACCTGTGGCTCCTGAGACACCAGGGAAAGGCAGGAAGGCTGATGTGATAGGGAGAAGCAAGACTTCCAAAACTGGCTGCTTCTAGCAAAATACAGCCTGGCCTAGTCAGTTGAACATGCCTTTTATAGAAGGGTGCAGCAAAGTTATAATGACACCCTTGTGCAGTTTTGTAGAGTAGATTTGACACCTGCCAATCTCCCTAAAGCAGCAGCTTCACAAACAAGTGCAGGTAAGCAAGGCAGGCATGTGCCTTCAGCACCATCCAGAGCTTTGATCCTTTCCCTGGCCGAGGCAAGGGAGCCCTGCTTTTGCTCTGCCTTTCATCTGGACAGGCTCTGCAGACAGAGGTACAAGAAAAGCACTCTGGAAAATTATTAGCCTTTGAAATTCAGTGTCAAATTCCACCTACATGCACAGAAGTACTGCTGTTATAGATGCTCAGACAGAAAAGCTGGCCCAGCAGACAGGGCACCAGCTGAGACCCAGGTACCTGTTCCCACTCAATGATGGACATCTTCTGTGACCTCAGCGGTATGCAGGCATCTGGCTTATCTGGAAACCAGTCTGACTCTGCCACAACCTGGGCCTTTTCCCTGAACAGCTCCATTTATCTTCAGACTTGGATGAATAACAATTTTCTAGCTCCCAGAGAAGCTGCAACAGGAATTCATTAGGGCCTGTGAAGCACTTTGATACTATAATAATGGAATAAGTATTGTAAATAGTTTTTATGCTAATTCCTTCATCTACATAACTCTGGCCTCAGCCTCCAGGATTTTAACTGATACATGGTACGTGGAATAAATCTCTCAGAAGTTACAAGCCTCTGTACCAAGCTTGCAGATAATTTCCACATCTCTCCACCCGTGTAGGGCCACCCCACACTTGTCCCTGCAGGATGAGGAAAGCAGCTGCTGTGAGATGATAGTGATAGCCCCAGTGCACTGGGAATTGTGCTGCTTCCAACAGCTTTGGCACCAGCCTTAGGGGGAAACGAGAAGGATGGCAACCCCTTTAGAACCTCCTAATGACTAAGCCATGCCCACCCAGCTCTCTGGGATGGAGGTGTGTGGGCAGCTCTCCCTGCCTGATCCATTGTTCCAGCTGGGGTCTTCCCACTCCTGTAAGTAAATGTCATTAGCATTTCTCACAGTCCAACCTTCCTGCTGGGCCAGCTCCTGGCAAATCCTTAATTCCAGCAGGTGCTTCAGAACTAGCCCCTCCAGAAGCATCAGGAATAAAGTCCCCGTGCACACTGGTGACACAGGGCCTCCCAGCCACCACCTCCCTGGGAGCCCTCAGCAATGCAACCAGGGTGCTGAGCACACTGCGCTGAACTTTGCCTCTGAGTCATCCCTTAGCTAGACAGCTTCCAATTAACAACCTTGTGTGGGCTCAAGCAGCTCTAGACAATATTTTCAGATATGACCACTGTGAAAGGAAAAAAAAATAAAATAGGTCAAGAGGATTATGCAGGGTGACTAATGATTGCTGCATGCTGGGCTGAGATGTGAAGTCTGGCTGTGTTTTCAAAGGTGCATAATAATATGTCCTTGTCTGACCTGTGGTGCTGTTGACACTTTTTCTGAGTTGATGCCTTCTCACAAGTCCCCATTAGGCTGGAAGCTTGAACATCCACCATGAATGATGGCAGCCAAATGGAAGGACTATCAAACTTTGCAGGATTCCCATCTAAGTTTCACTTCATTTCTTAAAAGCCAGGCAACAGAGGCAATTATTTAACTCTCAAGCCCTTTGGGAGTTGTTTGCTGAGGGATGTAGCTGCTGTACTTGGGGCAGGATATGTTAATTCCATGACAGTTCTCTGGAGTTGGACAGGAGATAAAAGGAGGGGGCTACTCTGCCCAGTAGAGATGGCAACTACAGTCAGGTGAATGTGCCTTGCCATCCAGGCACTCAGAACTTAGTTTTATCCTTATTTTACTGATAGGGAGGACAGCATGGTATATGGAGGAAATGGTTCAGCTGCCCTTCCCAAAAATCACAGGAGGTTCGTAGCAATAGGAAAATTAATTCAGCTTTTTTCTCTCATGGTTGTGTGTTTAGAGTCCCTCCAAATACACCCTTCATTAACAGGGAAGTTAGAATTCATTTTTCTAGGCTGACAAATGTTCAACAGCCAAGTATTTGTATCAACTTCTCCATCCTGGTCACAGAAATATGCCCCTTTCTAGCTACAGAAATTGGAAGAAAAAGCAACTCAGCTATAGCTCAGCCAAACCTACCTCACAGGAACTCTGAGGCAACAAGTGCTGCAGCAGCCTGAGAGAATGACAGAAAGCAGCCTTTTGTTTCTATTATGGTCCCTTCACAGGCACAAAGACTATAAATATCACTACAGAAAAGTTTCCTCAACAAACACAAACCTACCAAGGAAAACATAACCTCTAGTTCAGCTTCAGCAAGAACAGGAACTGGGAGACATTTGGTGTTAGACAACAAGGCCTGGCACATGGGCTGTTGGCAGCCTGGCAAGAGCAGGGTGTGATGATGCCAGACTGGGTGATGCTGGACTGAGCCTGGAGCAGGGAACAGCAGGTGCAGATCTGCTGTAGAAGGCAAGACACCTTTGATTCATACAACATTTATCTCAGGATGCCTCAGGGAAAACTCCCAGCTTCAGCAGAAATGCACAGCTGCCCAGTAAAGCTCACGAGGGTGGGCAAGGCTGTGACAATATTAGCACCATCCAGACCTTTCAGATTGCTTTGCACCTTTTGGGTGATATTTGCATTTATACAAGTCATGAGGAAGGCCAGCACCTAGGTACATCCCCTACTTGCTTTTAGATTAGACCAGTTTTAATTCCCAGGTGATTCTACACTGGCCAAAGGACAGAAACCCCTTGCTATAGCAAGAACAGAGCTCTGTGACTGAGCAGGTATGGCCCAGGCAAGGCCTTTCAGTGGGGTCCCACTGAGGCATTGCTAAGCCCAGACTTGTACAAGACTTGAGCTCCTCTCTCCTGAGGTACAGTAGAGAGTGCAAGAGATGATCCACTTCCACCTCATTGTTAGGTCTCTGCAGTAACAGGCTGAGAAGAATAATTTTGTACACATTCCCCAATTTAAATCCCAAAGTGACAAGAATACTTTCTTGCTTTTTAAGGAAAGCCTGCTGGAGCTAACAGTCTGATTGTTCCATAAATCAATTTCTTTCCCAAGTGTAAAACCTCCACTTGCTCATTCCACATCTTTCATCCTAATTAAATACTGATGTGAAATAATCAGCAGTATTGTCAATGGCCTGGTGTTTCACAGATACTTCTGAATATGCAATATTAGAAGGAAATTAACCTAAAGAAGAAGATTCCCACCCAGCATCTGCACCATGACCTGCAGTGCAGGCTGGAAACATCCACTGAAAACCAAGATACCCCATGATTGTGGGGTGAGTCCAGCCAAGGGCCTGCAGTGCCCCATGTTCTGTAAAGAACAGGTCATGGAAAGGGCCCTCCTTTTGCTAAATATGACTTCTCTTTACCATTTCAGCAGGGAGCAAAATACCTCTAGTTACCTTTCACATTCTATTTCCATAATATGTCCAAATTAAAAGGCTAAACTACTCTTAAACACTGCTCCCTGCCCTTGACACTCACCTTTCCCTTCTACCAAATCATGTTCACTGCGGAAGTGTTCAGATGCCATGAGAAAAGAGATCTGTGAGGCAGTGAGTTGTCAGCATGGGGGAAGCTCTGAGACCCCCTGTGTTATCTGAGAAGCAATGACAGATGGTGAAACGCCTCAGGAGGCAGAAAGGCGTGTGGTCCATGTGGTTCTTGTTATCCACGGGCTCTCGTGGAAGTGTCAGGAGGGCCAAGGCAGCCCCAGCCTCCTGGAAAGTGGGATGTGGTGCCTCCCCAAGCAGCCCTGCACATGCCAGCCCCAGGGAGCCATGCCAACAGACATGAGAAGGGATGTCCTAACACAGTCTGAACTCCTGGGAGCTTATTTGGAAGATTCTTTCCTCTCTTGGGTATCAGTTCCCTCACAGGAAAGAAGACAAAGCACAGGAAGGTGAGTCCATGCACGAAGCAATTATCTAAGTCAAACTAAATATGACCATTTCATTCAGTAAATCTTGAAATACTCCTGCTAGTGCTGGTTTCTTCTCATTCCAATGTCTTCCTTCTAAAATGAAGTGATCCTGTCCTCCCAGAAGAGAGGCAAAGGAATGCATGACAGGCACTATAAAAATACAATCAAGAGAGACTGTCTCTTCCTGTGAAGGTTTTTGATCTGGAAACACTACACACAAGCTAGAGGAAAAGCATGTCCCTCAACAGTACAGCAAGTAATGCCCTGGCTCTAAGTCAGGAAACATCTGATCATTTTGTTTATGGGAGAAAATTAGTGACCTTCAATAACTACAGAGAAAGTGCTCCAGGACTTTCCCTAGCCCTAGGATCTTGTGTCATGAAACACATGGGACAGTGTTATTCAGCACATTTCACTGCTAAAACTTTTCTTTGTAAAACAGCAGGGTATCATCACTCTTGGCAGGGCACCCTCTGCTATATCTAAGCACAAACTCTTTCCCCTTTGATTTGAGAACCTCGACATGACACAGGATCTCTCCTGATGGCAGTGTTTTGTCAGGGTGCAGTAACCTGAGAAGGCTTCCTCAGAGTTTCTTTATAGGTAAGAAATTGTACTAGAGAGCAGCTGAACTCTGAATTTACTGCACAAAACTCCCTTTTATAATTCTCCATAATATCTCACCATTGGCTTGGCAGTGAGACAAAATAGAAACATTTAAGTGCCATTTCAAAAGACAGTGGAAAGAGAAAGCTGGTGATTTACTCTTCCACTTGACTGACAGCTTACCAGGTGACAAACCTGTGGCAGCTCCCACAGCCAGATAACCCTGAAAAGTGATTTATAGTGGGATGGTTGTTGATCCTTCTGCTGAACAGTTCAGAGGAAAACAAATATCTGGGAAAGGCAATATTTATATATTAGTCTCATAAAATACTCTGCATTACTGATTTCCATAAAATCAGATCTCAGAGGTGCAATGAAATATGGACTTCATTCATTATTCAGGTCTCTTCACTGTTTCACAATAATAACTAGTCTGTGAAATATTCTGAGGAGTGACAAGCTATTGTAAATTCTGAAACTCTGAACACCCAAAGAGAACCCTGTCGAAGGTGAAGCTGTAAGAGTTGGCAGGAGGGATATATATGGGTAAAGCTCCTACTGTAACAGTCTCAAAAGCTTACAAGGTGGGAAAAAAAAGCCCCAACGAACTCAGCAGGAACACAAGCTTGTTTCTCTCATGTTTTTAAGTTGATTTTCATCATCTAAGAATCTGACCAACAATTCATGGTTCTTCAACACCCCCCTCCATTCTGGACAGGTTGCCACCCTCCATGCACTAGACCTTTCCATGATTGTGCCTTAGGGCATTGTAACCATATGATCCATCTCATGATGAAAGACACATGTTCCAGTTACCCACAAAAATGTTCCTCAATGGCATTAGCCTTCAAGGCCACAATAATTAAGAACTCATTGAAGCAACAAGCACCAATAATTTTTTCAACATGCACATGGCAGTAATAAATGCATAACAGTTACAGATATAGGAACCTTGTTGTGGAGAATATACAAAAACACACAAGGTTCTGTCTGTTGCTCTGTCACCAAAACAAGACAAACATTCTCGCTGCCAGTTGAAGAAGGTGACAGCACAGTCAAGTAAATTGAGAAGTTCCCCCCATTTTAAATGAGGTCAGGCTTTTTTAGAGTGCTATGAATAAATTTCTACCACGGGCAAGACAATTTACCTAACTATTGCACTATTCTATACAAATCACTAGCCAAAACTCTATGATGTATTTATACCACATTTATGTATTTTCTGTACCTATCAAAGGGTACAGAAAGGGTTTGCAGGGCCTGCAAACTTTCTCTCCTCCAGCCATTATCCTGCTTGGCTCTATGTTGTGCTGCACAAACACGCACTGAGAAAGCTTTTTCCACAAACAATATGTGGAGTGACCAGAGAGTGATGCCCAAAGGTAACAAACGAGAAGGATTCCCACCAGGGCTGTCTCCTCATGGACTCTCTGGCTCCACAGCTCAGGACAAATCAAAACCTCTTGTGAAGCCAGGATGTTATCACAGTCTTATTTACACAAGCTCCAAGGAATCACCCTTTTTGATAACGCCTTTTCTACTTGGTGCATTCCCTTTCCAAACCCTTCCTAGCCCAGGTGGCTCAGAGTGAGCCACCAGATTCACACTCTCAGCCCAAAACACTCATCAGCATTTGTGTCAGCTCCATACCACTGCCATGGTTATATTATTATTCAAACTTACACTTCCTGGCAGCTTATCATAGCCAAGTTCCAAAACAAGCCTGGGATGCAGGGACACATCCACCCAAACAGGCTGCTCTGCCTCATGGCCTTTTCCCCAGCTGATGCTGGAGTCAGCTGGGTGTTTTACAGTAACAGCCTGGGTAAAAAGGTGAGCCAAACAGCTAGTCTGGCAAATTAAACCTTAATTAACAAGGCCTCTCAGGGGCCTAATTAATCTTGTCTAGATTTCCATGAACTCAGAAAACTAACAATTGACAGTTTCTTTCCTATTTCTCATCTGTAGCTGTTGGAGCAAGGAGAGTTTCCCTTCACTTTAACCAGCACTGAAACTGGCTTAGGTTCTGCAAGGAAAGAAATTATCCCCCTTTTCCACTGAGCTTAGGATGAACCTCAGCAGCCTCTTGCTGGCACGTAATCGCTAACAGAAGCTGCATTTCTCTGCATCCCCATCCTAGACAGGGCCTCAGTGTCCCTGAGTGAAAGAAGGTCAAATAGCCCATATCTCTTCTTAATTTTTAATCGCAATTTCATGCTGTTATTTCAGCTGCTGGAGGCAGTGTAGCACAAATCCCTCAGGAGTAATTCCTAGATACTCTCTTGTAGGCTGGCCTACTTTTTCTTCCTGTTCAGTTACAAATTGCTTCTCTGAGCCCAGATGTGTGACAGCGCTGGCAAAGCCTGCCTCCACACAGTCATAGACACTCTACACTGCAGCATGTAAAAACAAATAAATTAAAAATCACATTTCAATTCTTCTCCAGTTTCTAAAAGCAGACAGGATAATTAAGATCCCATTGCAGCTCTATGACCCCAGCTGAGCACGATGGTTTAATTTTAAGCAGCTCTGTTGGCTCTGATGCAGGATATTGCCATGGTCCCCCTGTGGCACTTCTGTGACACTTTGCTGTGGCAGTCTCACAGCAGGACCAGGTCACAGCCCTACCAGGAAAAGCCAGGGGGACACCTGAGCAAGCAGGACAAAGACCACGTGGTTTTGTGGGGAGTTTGGATGTGGCAAGAGCTGGGACTGACATGAGAGAAGAAGGACGTGGCAAAGGTGTCCTGAAGCTTTCATAACTGGGAAAAGAATTGGGCAATTTCATGAACTGTCTGGGTCACTTTGGTGGCAATTCTTGAGGCTACTGAAATCATGTGTTTGAGCCCTGAAACACTGTCTCACAGCAGAGCAGCAGCTGTGTGACAGAAATGACGCCTGTAAGATTTCACCTATGTAAGAATGTTTTTATTTTAGTGGGAAAATTTCTAGCTATATGTGCAGCTACTGTTTTGAAAAATGAAAGAAGCTACATTCAAAAAATGACCCTGCTCTCAGGGCAGGGTTAAAAGGCAGAAAAAGAGCAGTCAGATCTTTTTTGTTTGCTTGTGCAATGAGGGATTTTGCTGGTTTAATCAGCTAGAACATCCCTCTGTGGCTGACTTTCTTTACAGTTTCATAGTAACCTGGAATCTTGGTTTTTATCTAACAGCTTTTACATGTTTACATAGAAATTTCTTCTTCTGAAAAACCAACAACCAAACCCACAAACAAATAAAAATAAAACAACCAATTTAAACCAATGTTATTGACTAAAAAAAATCCAACTATATTTCAACTTCACAGCCTTATCACTGTAAATATTCCAAGAAGAATAAAGATGATTGTTTATTGTCCCACAATCTTCCATAAATGAAGGAGAAATTTCCCCCAGCAGCAAGGAAAAATGATACAAAGTAGAATAAGAAATTTTTTTTAAAAATCAAGAAAGAAAGAGTCAGTGTCAATTTATGAACTGGAGGACAAAGATTTCCTTGTCACGCAAGTGTCAAGAAATCCAGTGTAGCTGTGTGCCCTGCCCTCATACAGCTACTTTTATTACAGATATTTGGGTATTCCCCAAAGGCTATGTATCAGTCAGGACTTGTTCACCACCCTCAGACAGAGCAGTTGCATTTCTTTCACAGGAACACAGAGCAAGGCAAGTGCTGCCACAATGTTTTTCTCTCTCTGTTTTTGTTGCCAAGAATGCTGTACTCAAGACACACCACAAATTAAAATGGACAGATTTTCAGTTCATCAGACAAAAGGCAAAAGGCACTATACACAAAGCCATATTTACCTGAAGGATTAAAGCAATAGGGATGTGACTTCCACAATAAAAGAGACCAACTTTTAGCTTTCAGTCATTTCACAGCTTCTACCTAAAGACTGTGCCACAGCCTAAATTGGTTTATCCAAGGATGGGAGGAATATTTTGCCATGGCAACTGACAATTTCAGAAAAAACACCCCCAAAACTGTGCTCTGTCAGAAAATCAGCAGATTAAAAGGTTGAAGAGAATACCTCAGAAAGAAAATTAAGGTTGAGACAGAAAATGTCTATTAGACAGTGGTTCTGCCAAAGAGAGAGGTGTTAGGCTTCAAAATGGTAAAACTCTGAATGCTATAAAAAACTACCTGGGCCACAGAAAATAAATACTCAGAAAAAAATAAGACACAGCTAACAATAAGTATAAAAATTACTTTCCAATAGATGCCTGGAAGGATGCTCCAACTGGAGCTTCATCTCTGTTGCTGAGTCACAGCTGTGACGTCTGAAGCAGGCAGTCACACTTCCCTGTCTCAAACCACCCAGCCAAATTTAGCCCTAAGAAACAGTGAATTTCAACTCAGACAAGACCCTGTGGGGAGCAGACAATCTTTTGCCCCTCACTGATTTATGCTTCTATTACAGGAGACCATGGTTTACCTGCCAGAGCGAGTGCTTAAAATTTAAACCACTGGCATGAATTACTATAAAAGCACTGTCACAAATTCAGTCCAGATGCTGGATTCTCACAGGGCACTACCTGAATCAACACTTTGCACTGAGAAACTCCATTCTGGCTGTGGCTTCTCTGCCAGGTCACCCCCAGCCCTGCTGGCCTCAGACACTGGGGCTGCATTTGAGGTGTTGTGCCAATTACTAGGTGGGAAAAAATTTCTCCAGCCTGCAGGCTCTAAGATCTCAGAGTATTTTGTTGGCCCAGCCCAGGAGGAGAAAGTTGAAAATTCAGATTTCTCTCTAAAGAAAACTCAAAACACATTTTGAGAAAGAGAAATATTTTTGACCAGGACAGAGTGTCTCATTTCTTTTGAGTTATTTTATATGTGTTTTATACTACAACTGAGCAAAAATGAGTCAGGAACAAAGTCATTTCCCCTTTAAAAATGTCAGTGTCAATGTGTGATCCACCAAATCAAAAATGGAAGCTGGTTTTCAAAAAGAAAATAATCCTTGATCTCTTTTATGGCTGTGTTTGGAGGAGTTGGCATTTATTTTGTTGAAAGGTGCCTGCCTTGCCCCAAGTGCAGAACTGCTCATTCTCAGTACAGCAGTTCTTCAGGGCAGCATTTCAGAATCAGCCAGAATGGCAGGTTATTTTTATGCAGCTGTTTTGAACAAGAACAGTTATTTTTGCCTGTGTGCACAAGCCTAAAAAATAAAATTCAGAATATGACCAGGTGAAAGCAGGCAATTTCCATGTAAATGAATCCCAAACGGGGGCACACTGTGCTTTTCATTGCTCTTGGTAATTGCTCACTTGGGTTTCTCAGCAGTTCTAGTTAATGTTGCTTTTTGATGCTCAAAAAAAATAAGAAAAATGAATTGCTGAGAGTGTTGCCTGTAGAGGTTACAATAAAACTCTCACTGGTGCAGACAGTGCACATTGCCTGTGTAAAATTCTGCCTACGAACAGGCACTTTTTTCTCTCTATAACTGCATGGCTGTGCTTCACCAAGCTTTTCTCCCACCTTACCCCTCCAGCAAGGATTCAGACAATGACCTCAGGAACAACCCCGGGTTGATCTAACACCTGCCAGGGTCTTCAAAGTGTTTCTACCAATTTCACCAGGGGCTGGCATCAGTCCTGAGGCTGGGCCTCCCAAAAGGCCATCTCTGGAGATGCTGAACATACTTACATCTCAGAGAATGCAGCAGAAGCTGAGGGGAAGGAGAATCTGGCAGATTTAGGAGCACCAGGTATAACACAGACTTCTGGATGATCAACTCCCATGGTGGCAGCAGGACACAGGAGCCCCCAGCAGCTTGGCAAGGGGAGCCACTTGCACACACGCCCTGTGTGATCCCAGGGGGGCAGAAAACACCCCAGGTCTCAAGCACAGGGAGGGGAATCTTCACATGCAGACACTGAGCATCTGCAGGGCTGAAAACACAATGGGAGCCAACAGTGACTGAGAGTGTGTGGGCGGTGGAGAAAACTGGAGGCTGATAAGAAAAGGGGAAAAAAGCTTCAGTGTGCTGTATTTAATACTGCTTGTCCTTACCACACCGACTGGCTTCTTCTCTTGGCCACTAGCTGGGAGGCATTTCCACCTTAACCACTTGTGTGCTTTTTCTGTTAAGGTAGGAGTGTCTCTGCTACTGAGGCCACAGAAGGTGGAAGGAAAGGTATTCACATTAATAGAGAAGCAACACCTGTGTTTGATGTTACAAAAAACACTATCAAGAAAACCTTTCTAATGAATGAGGTCAGTTATTCTGCCCAAGAACACTGGCAACTCGATGGTCAAGGTGGAGTCATTGCTTTGAAATACATATGAAATGAAAATTAAAAATATTCTGGTTACAGGTTCTCCTGCTACCTTCTTCCACAGCCTAGTGAAAAACCCATTTGTATCAGCATTTTCACAGTGCAAAAGGTCCTCTCTGCTCTGACACAGGTGCCTGCAGATATCCTCAAGCAGCTAATGGGGGAAAAAACTTTTTTCAGAAGCTGGTGAGGGACTCCTAATTGCTACTGAAAATATTTCCAAAGCAGCAGATCAGCCAGCAGTCCCAGCTCCATCCCAGAGGCAAACACAATTTATTTGTCATGTTTCAACAATTTTTCTGCTGTTCATACAGTGTAATTAATCACTTGGCAGGCAGTGGAACACACAGAGGACTGAAAAGGCAGCTCATTCTTTGATATGCAGCGATCATCCTGTACTTTGGTAAGAGACAGATTCTCTCTTATTTACAGATGGGAACAGGAAAAAAAAGGTACATAGCAACTCAATACAGCAACAATTAATAAGAAACAAACAGCTTTGATAATCAAACAAGGACCCTGCCATTATTGTACCTTACAACATGCTCTTCCACTGGGTTTGCATGTATGGCTTTTGGCCATTGAGTCTGGATGAAAAGGCAACAACTCACATGTGAAAACAGTCTGTCCCTTCACAAGGAGCACACAGAAGTGCCCTGCTAGCTGATGGTGAGAGGCTCTAAGGTCTCTCACTCAACTCCTCTTCTGTCATCTGTTGGGGTGATCTAGATTCAGGCTCCCTTTAAATTTCAGCAGCCAAAATACTCTAAGTGAAGAGCTCCTGTTCTGATTCCCGTTTCCCTAAACTTAGGTGCTCAGACACAGGAGCACCTAGACCTACACCACTGCTTCTCAGGGCCTGCAATGCAAATCTTGGGCAGGGAGCTGCAGATGCAGGCAGCCTAATTCCCTGTGAGTCCTGTGGCTAGTGCTCACAGCTGGCTGGGTGCCCGGGAAGGCTCGGAGCCAGCCATTTGGAAAAAAGAGACACAGGCACTCTGCTTTGTTTGTGCTGGCTCAGTCTGGGCCTGGGTTTTCACACACAAACTTCAGCTGTGGACTTTGTGCTGGTTACCATCTCCAAAAGGCTACCCAAGGGCTCTGAAGTGCTACCAGATGCCTGCCACAAAGCAAACTGGACTAGGGAAACTTTTGTCTCCCTTCAAACTGAAGCCAAAACAAGAGCTGAGACCATAGCAGCAAACACTGGGAAAGGAATTTGGGATTGACAAATTGGCTTCTGGCAAATTCTGTGTATTTCTATTACCTCTCTAAAGGCTCTGAGAGACAGAAATAATACTAATAAGCAGTACTTGACTGAAGCAGTGCCTCAGATGGAGCACAATTCAGACTTTAACCAAATCAACAGACTCAACCCATAGACTGAAAAGCTTTATTTGTAGGTCCCAAAGCTGAAGGGGAACTGCTACCTCCTAACTGCAATCCCATCCTCCTAAGTTTCTCTGGACCAGCTGCTCTGGTCCAAAGAGAAAACACACTCCTGATCAATGCTGCCTGAATCAATGCTGATGGAAGCCAGTGGGACATCCTGTAGAAACCAAGTTCACTCATTATGTTCTGCATATCACACCTTAGCAGCCTCCTTAAGCTCAAAGGCAGAGCTCTCCATTTGTGATATC
Organism: Anthoscopus minutus; assembly: GCA_013399455.1. Classification (NCBI taxonomy): domain Eukaryota; kingdom Metazoa; phylum Chordata; class Aves; order Passeriformes; family Paridae; genus Anthoscopus; species Anthoscopus minutus. Next base: position 556,405 of record VWYI01035346.1, on the reverse strand, counting down.
ACTCACACAGCCTCTCAATACAGGCCACTGACAACCTTCCATGGAATGGTCTTTACATTTGAAACTGAATACACAATAGGATTTTTTTCTGCCTTTTTTTTTTACAAAGTTTTCAGGCATTCAAAGCTTGTCAGCGCCTGCTCTTTGTTTATACTGAAGAAAAACAAAAAGTAAAATCAGACCATTTAAAAATGTCACATGAAATGCCCCAAGCTCCTGGTATCAGGGGGTTTTATATATCCCTTTAAATTAATTGCACTTGATTGTAATTAAAGGCTGGAGGCTTGGAAGTTTCTTCTTCCCCATTTGACCCAACATACGCAAACAGCTGGATTAGTTCAGCACCTCACAGTGGCTCCTGCCACTTCATCCCACATCTTTTAATCACCTTCACTTCTTCAGTTTGCTGCCTTTGGGCTTCAGAAAGTTACACTACAGGGAGGGGGCTCTTGGGAGGGGAGGGAAAAGTGAAAGCAGAGAACAGGGGAAAATAACTTGTGACGAGGATAAATTTCCCCTTCCTTTCAAGTCATCACGTGAATGCAGAGACAGCATAACAATGAACCAGCTCAGTACCTGCCTTTGCGCAAGCACAGCCCCTTGGGTGGAATAAAAAGATGCATTCCCTTTTAAAGTATCTATTTGTACCATCACAGCAGTTGTGTCCTTCTGCTGCCTGGGAATTTGAGTGCACCTGAGAATTAGAGAGACATGCAAAGGGTGCACTGGAGTGAAAATCAGATTAGACAGGCAACTACCCTTTGTGCCAATGGGAGCTGCCCATAAACTTGATCACAGCACCAGGAATTCACACTCATTAAGGTTTGGAAGATGCAAGGACAGCTTATCTGTTTTCCGTGTGTTCTTCCATGGGAACGGGGAACAAACGACATGAATGGTGATAGTCTCAAATCCACCTGAGCCTCAGCTCTCCTCTGCTTCATCAGCTTGAAAATTCCAGCTTCCTGCCACAGCAGAGGAGCCTTAAGGCGGGAGCAGAGGCTGTCACGCCTTTTCCCAGTCTTTAGCTGACATCTAGCGAACAGTTTCCACACTGCACCGGGAGCAGCTGCAGATGGGAGATGGAAGCAGCCCTTCTGGAGGGCAGTGGTGCAGAGGAGCTGTGTAAGCATGGGATGTTCGACACTGCGCACCATTCCCTGTCCTCTCCTCACCACGACACTTCAGCTGGCCTGGGCAGGTGTGGAAGGACCTGGTTCTGCTCGCAGGCTGCACAAATTCCCCACCAGCTCCATTAAAGTGGGCAAACACTGCTGCCACCCCCTGCAGGGACCATCCAGGGGGCTGCTGGACATCAGGAGTGACCAGCAAGGCTTCCAGCACGGCACTGTCAGATCAGCTCTTTCTGAACAGAGGGTCAGTCACCCTCTGCCTCCTCCCTCTCCCAGAGGCACAAATCCAGCACTCAAATGGGAAACTCAGCAGCTGTTACCAGGATTAGCAGCTGCAATTCCCACCCTTGGGCTCTCCTGGAGGACAGACAGCAGAAGAGGTGCAGTTTGCAGTTTGTCTTCAAGAGCTCTCCCCAGCACATCTTTGTGTGCCAGCAGATGTGAAATCTCTAAGGAACACAGAGCTGACTGTCACCTGCATTCAAAGAGTGTCAGAACCAGCCTGCATCTGCACAGCAATAGGGGAACATCGAGTGTGTGCAGAGCCTGTTTTCATTTTATAGCCTCCATCAGCTACTGCAAACTAAGGAGTTTGGTTTATGGCATCGTTAAGGTAACCAAGCAATGACATGGTGGATATCTGTGTTACCAGTTACAAAAACAAGGGTTTGGAAACAAGCAGAGTGGTGATGGACACTGAGGTGCAGGAAATGTCTCTGTTTTTTGTATGGACAGTGGAAACCATTCTGTGTAGCTGCATGGAGCGTTGTAACATCAGCTCACCAGCATACTTATCACATCCTTCCTCAATACATGAGAATTGTCCTCACACCTCACTCCCTGTGAAGGTAAAATGCTTTTCCTGTTGATTTCAGTATTGTTTGCAGTCTCTAACACCACTGACACACAATCCTTCTCTGAATGTACAATACTAATTGCACCTTCAATCTTTAAATGGGTGGAGGCGATTAAAACCAAAGCAAAGCAAAGGAGGGACAAAGAGATGCTAAAAGGAAAACTTAGTAGTGCTCTACTTCTAAGACTGCACAGACACTGGCAAATTAAGGATACAAATGAGGACCTTTAATGGTTTAAAAATATGCTACACCCACCAGCCAAAATACTTTGGTTTCCAACGGTGTATTGTTTCAGCTTCCCAAAAGCTGAAGCTTGAGTCCCTGTTTATTATCTGCAGAAGGTCCCTGAGGACTTAGTCACTTACAAAGTTTGACTGATTTAATTAGATACAAATCAGTGTTTTCCACTTGTGAGGTGCCAACGTGCTTGTACAGAGATGTCCCTTCACAGCCAGGTGAATACTGAGGCTTCTAAGAGGAATACTACCTAAATGCTAAATACTTTCCCACCAGTTAACCCATGTTAAATGAAGATAAAACAGTATGGATGGCTTGCTAACAGCCATGAACCTAGAAAGGAACTGTCAATAGGCCAAGTAAAACAACATTTACAATGATCCAACTACACATCACTCCAGAGGCTTCCTCAGCCCACTAACACGAGGTAGAATGAGTGCTTCTCTTACCTGGTAATAGTAATCAACATATTGTGGCTGGTAGTGCTGGGGCTCGGAGTTTTCAGGAGACAGGACATCTTTTAGTAACTCTTCACAGCCTGGCAAAGAGAAAGAAGAGGAAATGGTCGGGTCAAGAGTTTATCTTCCATTACATGGACGATGGAGGAAGAAACACTGGTTTGTAGCCGATTTGCATGTACAAAACCTTGGGAAGAAGTTTTATTTAAATAGGTGTAACACAGCTCTACCTTGTGCAATTATCTCAGCATGGATAGATACAATAGCCTGCAGTGAAATTGAAAGCTGAGCATTGCTTGGCTTGGTGAACTACCTTGTGGGGTACAAACCCACCTCTGACCAAACCCAGGCTCTGGAGTCAAACACTGGATTTGCAGGCTTGGCATAAGCTCGTGGCTGCTGCACATCAATGTCAGAAGAGCTGCTTCTAATTTTCACTGGTTAAAATTATAAAGGGGCAATACTTAAGTGTCACAAATCCCCCTTCAAAAAAAGCTCTGTCACAGAGTGTTTGGCAAGCAAGTATCTATGCACTGCAACCAGAGATTTTAAGCTTCTGTGTTTTCTTTTGTTAACAACCACATTAAGAGCTGGAAAAATCAATGTCTGTGTTTCCCTCGGTCCTTCTCTCATCTGAAAACTTGAGACAAATACAGAAACACTGAAATAACCAAATGCCTCATTCCCCATTAATTATCAGCGACTGCACTTGGCAGGACGAGCTGGGGAAGGCAGTAATGTCAGGCCAGGTTATTTTAGAGCACCCAGCTCACAGCCTTGGGCCCAGACTGTGTGAAACCTTCTCAGCATGTGCTGTGCACTATCCTACTTGGAAGCAGCAACTGCCCAGCAGTTACTCCTCCCTTCCATCCCAGCACTAATGCAATATATTTGGCTGTGACATTACACATAGATACCACTCACAAAGCAGGTGAGTCAGAGGAAACAGGGTGATGGAAGGAAGTGTGAACTGAACAAGTTTATACCATTATCTGACCTCCTCTCCTGCTTTTACATAAAGGAGTAACATCTGTAGGGACAAAGACATGTTGTGGTTATGGAGAGGAGTCCCTTGCAAAGGAAAGGGGTCCTTTAGAAACCAGAAAAAATTACCAGATGGAGGAAGCCTAGTAGGGGGGATCACTGTGATGTGCCTGTCTGTCACACACAGGCACACGTGGAGGCAGCACCTGCTGAATGAAGACACCAGTAAGATCCCAGAAGTGTCACATGGACAAAGGCAGCAAGACTTTTTTCCTTTCTCAGCTTCTGCAGCGAAGTGAGAGTCTCAGGTGGTACTGAGCAGATAAATGATGATAAATGAAGCTGTTAAATGCCCACTTTTCTGGAAGAAGTTAGTGGGAAGAATGTGTGGTAGGGTCACTTCCCAAAGAGGAGTTTATCTGGGACTAACAGTCAAAAACATTATCTACTGGCTTATAGAGGAAAGATGTTAAACTTGTTTGCCTGGAGAGAGCATCTTTCTACACAATCTGCTCTACCTGTAACTGTCTCATTTCTCACCCAGCCTTTTCTTCTTGGTTTTAGCTTAAAGTCCTCTGTATTTGCCTACGGTTATGCACTAGCCCTCTCACAGGGGAAAATTCAATTTATTGCTTCTACCTTTCGATATTACAACTAAAGCTTTTTGTTCATCAAACTGCGTTGTGCCAGCACCCACTGTGAGACTCGTCACAAGTACTAACTGCTTTGCTAAAAGGTCTCTGCATGATATGGAGCAGCAACTCGTTAAAAGTGAGCTACCTCCAGCAAAAAAGGAAAATGAATGCCAAGGGCTACACAGTAACGGATGCAGATTGGTGTAATGAATGGGGTAATGTTTACAGTGTTCTATAATTTCTCAACAACAATAGTTTACACCATAATTTCAAGCTTTACTTTCCTAATGCAGTTGTGCTAACAACAGTGCTTCCTCTCCCAATTTTTTTTTTTTTTTACTTGGGAAAAGTCACAAAAGCTGTGGGTCTTCAAAAAAGGATTTAACTGCCCAAAACAAGGGTGTGAGAATTGTTTCGTCTTGCCTCCTTTCAAACAGGCAGCCAGTCTGGTCTGTTAGAGATAGACCCAAAAACAGCTCTCAGATCTCCAGAGTCCGAAATGTTGGCTTCTGTGTCCCCTCTTTGCTGTTCATTTCTTATCTAAGATTACTCCTGATCACATTCTTTCATTTCCCTTGTCAAGCAGGGAGAACAACTTCATGATAGCTCTTGGCTATCATTTATTCAGAAAAAGCACTGGGAGAAAAGCACTGCTTCCTTTGCATCCAACTGACTCGGCGCAGCCCTCGCCATTCTTCACCAGAGCCACCTGACCCAGGCTTTTACAGCCTGACCCAGAACCTGGCCAAGCACCAGACCCATTTCCAGTTTGTTTACCAAACTGCATAGCTTCAAATGGTAAACAAAGCCAAATCTTGCTTTTGTTGCAGTCACAGGGCAAGTTTCCATCGGTGCTAGCAGACTCAGGGTGTGAGTTCATCTCTCTGCAAAGGTGACTTTTGTCTGGGGGTGCAGCAGGCAGTATCCCCTGTGCACTGCTCTGCAGGCAAGCTGGCATGACAGCCTGGCTCTCCTCATCCTCCTGGGAAGATCTGCATGTCATTACACCCCATTAAAAAGGGAAGAAGGAAATGCTGAGAGACCATCTTCCTCTGAGATTACTAAAACACATCATGGCTACCTTGCAGACAGCTGAACCTCTGGCAACATCCAGCAAATCAATGAAAAAATGGCCACTGGCTTCAAGAATCTCAAGGTTGGGCTGCTTTTTTTATTCCTGTTAAGAACTGAGTTCTAATAAGTTCTCTGTTCTCCTCTTCCCTGTGAGGACACAAATTGGAATCTCTTCACTCCGGAGGACTGATGCTGGTCTTTTCCTTGGACTACCTCTTATCACCAGGAAGGTGATGCACAGTCAGGTGATGCATCAGCTTTCTTACTTAGTGTTTTTCTGCAACAGTGCCAATACAATCTCACCTTTTGTTCCCCTCATCTAAATATAATTTGAATTTTTCGGGTACTCCAGGAGGGTTACACAATCGTGTAACATAAAGAGGGAACATTGGAGGGTCTCAAATGCTGTGCATGTGTGATGTTATTACCAGAACACATCTTGGCTTGCAGCCTGGGAAGTGCCAGTGAGCTAAATTAGAGTGACACAGTCCAGACAGAAAAAAACCAACAAATCAAGGTTTACTCTGTCAAATCTCAATATGGAAATAGGAAGGTACTGGACAAAGATTTGTTCTTTGCTAGTAGAACCACTCCTGAGCAGAACCCTGTGTGCTGAGGTCTGCAGAACTGCCGTGGTGGATATTTCAAGTTGTGCAGCAGTGTGCACCCAAGGCTATAATCTGTCCAAACAGAACCCATTGCGATGAAGCAAAAGAATAATTCTTGGCTACTTTAAGGACCTCTTGCACTAGAGATGTCCTATTACTGCCATAAATTCATGTTCCTGGAAAAGGTAGAACTGAAAGCCACTTACATGGCTGATTAGAGATATTTCATTTGGATGTCTACCTTAATCATAAGATATTGATGTGCTCGGTGTTCTCTTTGCTGCACTTGGGAGAATTTAATCTACATTTCTGGGCAGCACTTGGCAAGAAGACTCAGCTGCACTGCACTAAGAGTGAGGCAGCAGACAGAGGAAAGAGTAACCCAGGAAAAGCTCCAGGTCCTGGTGCAGCCATTGCTGCAGCTCCACTGGAGGGTGTCCTTTGTGGAGAAACACTGTGTGAAAGGCTGTGCTGGATGTAAATCACTGTGACACGACTGGCAGCAAGCTGCAGAAAGGACTAAACAATCAGATCCCAAAATGAGAGTGGCCAGAAGCTGCTGAATTTTCTTCCCTGGCTAAAGAACCTGATGAGCCAAGCACAGAAGCAGCTTCTCTGTCCACTCAAGAGACTCTGAAATATGGATGTGTCCACGTTCTAGATTAACAAAGCACAGACTCTCCAGTCTGGTCTGTCAAAATTATCTGAGTTTAAAAATATTTATCCTAATACTACAAAAGCAAACACAATTCATTTGGCCAGAACAGTGTTGGTCATCTTTAGTCCTAAGCAAAGATGATGAAAGTAATTTTCAAGTCACTGAAGGGGAAGACATGAACCTTTACCTTTTTCAGTTCATTCAGGTTGGTAGACATGATATTCCTTATGAGAAAATTTTACAAATTTACATTTAGTTTAATTTAAAAAATGGTTTTCACACCCTAACAAACATTCAATTTACAAACAGACATTCTGGCCAAAAATAAACTCAATTTTAGCAAAGCTTTTTCCTGCAAGTGCTCCAAGAAGGAGATTTAACCCGTAACACATGAGACAATTTTCACAGGCAATTAAGCATTTTTAATACTATAGGAAATCAAATCTGGTTACCTAATTGAATGTGGTTGGTTTCTGGCATTTTTCCCTAACAGAAATAGCTTTTTACTTTATCTGCCCTTGGATCTTTAGTGGTATATTGGACTCATATATGGTTTCAGGGTGTATTTAGTGAAATTTAGTTAAGTCTTAGAAAACTCTCACGTACTTATAGGAGTAGCCAACTTCAGTTCATTGAGCAGCTATTGAGTAATTACTTCCAGGAGAGCTCAGCTCTTCACATTCACTGACAGCCCTTGTCCCTGGAGCCATCCCAAGCACCACTTCTGTCAGGAAGTTCTTACCAGAACAGAGATCCATCAGATCATCTCCAGTTACAGCCTCACTGAGGTCTGAGATCTACAGAACCTTAATGGGTTCATGTGGACTTTGGGCTTTTCTGATGTGCTTTACTGAAATTCCTTTGCAGCTGTCCTGGTCCCACATATTGCAGGCAAATAAACTCCCTTTACATGACTGCAACATACCCATCTCTTGGTGCATACTGGATTTTCAGGGCACAGCTGGTACAACACTTTTCTCAGCTATGGGACTGCAAATTAGATTTTATAATTAGTTGAAGGAGATGGCTAAAACTTGGCACTGATTTTGTGAGAAATATGTTTGCTTGGAGAATCTGAATGAAAATATAAAAGCTATTAAGAAAAAAAAATCTCCAGTGCAACAGAAAGTCAGAAATACTCTACTTTAGAAAACCTTGTTTTGAAAAAGGACCACCAAATTTCATACTGTATTGTTTTCATATTATTTCATGGTTCAAATAGTCAGTCACAGTCTGAGCTAGCAGAACAGCCAATATCCCTTTTGGAACATTTATTTGAAACTTTGGGCACATGTGTTTCTTGGAATTTTCATTAAAAAGTGCTAGGAACTCACAGAGAAACATATCTACATTTTAACTTTTAGCTGCTTCTATACAGCCTGCTTCTAGAAGCTTTCCTACCAATGGCAGTAATTAGATGCCTCAGGATCTAGGGAAGCAGAGAGATGGATTTTTGAAGGCACATAATGGTCTGTGTTACTATTTTGAAGATTCAAAGGTTGCTATTGCTGCAGGTGGGGAAGTGTATAAATTCACAGCAGTGCTTCTTCCACACTGTTAATGAATATGAAGGATCTCCTACAACTCTCCATTCCCAAATTCCATTTCAGGGCATAACTAATATGTCCTTAAAACTTCTATGAGATGAGGGAAAGACTCCCTTACTCCAGGAGAACGACAGGCTGTATGATTTAATATGAAAAAACAATGATTCTGCTAAAGCACACAGATAAATAAATGCAGAAATGCTCTGTGCTGACATGGCTCAGTCTCTCTCATTATAAAAACCATGACCCTCCAAACACTACACAGCAGTCAGCACTGTTTTCATGGTTAAAGTAAGTTATAAAGTCAGAATACATCTGCCTTGGAATTTTCATTCTGTATTAATCTGTACATGCAGTACCCTCTCATCTCTGTGAGCTGTAACACCGAGGGCAGTAGGGGGAGCTCCCCCTTTATTTGTCAGGGCTTGGGTACTTTTAAGCAGAATATCAAAGCAAGGAGGCTATTAGAAAGACAACAGAAATCTTAAAATACAAGGAACTCAGTTAGAGCCTGGTTCTGCAAACAAATGTGACTGTGGAACCCACCAGCCTGCAGAGCACAGGGAATTAACAGCTCCACTCAAACCTTTAAGTATTACAAGTGGCAGAAAATATTTACTGGATCAGTACAGTATAAATTCAGAACAGCAAAACCAGCCATTAGCTCTGCTGAGCAAACAGTAATGGTTCCCATGCTGACCCTGCTGAAATTAATGGGAAATTCAGCATTTGAATGATATTCTGGCTGCTCTTGGTGTCTCTGAGCAGTGCCACAAAGCACTTAGGTAAGAGGCTACAGGTGTTATTTCATGGCAATTGCTCTACAGGCAGACAGTTATTAAAGCCCTGCAGGCAGCAGAAAGAGAGCAGCTTCATCCCAAGTAAAATCTTCATATTCTGGCATTCCAATGAAATTGCTGCAAAGCTTTAAATTTAATGGCAAACCTACTCCTGGCTGTGGCAGAGCCTAATTGCATGGGGAAAACAGCAGGGATGCAGCACAGATACTGAGGCAAAGTCCTTTAATCCACAAAAGACCAGCAAAAGAAGCAAAACTTTCCATAAATAGAAAGCACCATACCTGTCCAGTATTCCACCCCAGGGACACAGTGGGAATGAGCTACTCCTCCACACTTGTGCTCTCTAGCATATTTACCTGCACTTGAACAAATCCTCTCCACCACTTCCCAAGGTCCTGCTGCCAGTGAGACTGCTCATCCTTACCCACAGCTCCTGCTACTCAGCAACTGAAGGAAATGAATTATTTTCCACCTGACAGTCCCAGCAGCTGCTGCACAGGTACATGAAGGCCCATATGTCATGAGGTTTATCCAGCTCTGAAGCACTGAGGAGTAGACAAGGCTTGATGGCCATTTGTAGAGGACCACAACACTTCTCATTCGTACCATGCAGGAGTAAACAACGGCCTGGTTCATGGAGGAGAGAGGCCAAGTTGCAGATTTTAGATCCAAGGGTAGGAGTTTCTCCATCAACCAGTTACAGAGCATTAAACACTCAGATCTTCGGGATTTTTTCAAGTTCCAACACTTAGCTTTTCACTGAAATCCAACCCTGGATATGAAATGCTCAAACCAACATCATTGGAGGTCAACTCTGATTTGAATTGTTGCTCTTAGATGTCTCAAACCTCATGATTTAAATAAATTCAAGGCATTGGACCACCAAAAAACCTTGACACTGTATCACCTCTGTGCACCAAACAATTTCATCACCGAACTATAAAGGCAAGCATCTATAAGACAAATTAATTTGAAGTATCATAAATAAGAAATATAGTAAGGCATTAGGATTGTAAAACTTGAATTCAAACCTTTGGCTTCCACTGCTAAGAATAGCAACTTCATACTCTATTACTGAAAACCCCACTGGAGTTATAGTAGCATCTCATTTTGCTCTATTAATCTGACTGCCCCAAGCAATTGTAATAGGCTGAGATGTCAAAGAATCATATGTATAATCTGTTGCTGCCAAGACAAATTGCTTTTGTTTGACAATAAGCCTGTTACTCCCTCTGGGATGTGGCTGCACTAAAATAACATGATGGAGGCTTTCCATTCTGAAAGGCAGACATGCCCTTTCTGAACTTTAACATAAGCAATTCAGTTTTTAAGGAAAATATGGCAGGTAGCCAAAGATGAATAAAATTTCCATGCTGTGAGGTAAGCAATAACAGCAGCTTTTCTAAAGAGATGCTGTGAAAACATTCAGTACCATGGCTTATCAGAAATAGATACAGCTGCTACTGCTTCCATGATAAACACTTAGCACTGAGTCTGTGTAAGTCTTGAAATGCTAATGATGTGCTAAGGGAGCTCGAGGTGATGCTGCAGAATTAGGTGATTTCTCTGCATCTGTTCACAGATACATCCTAACAACCATCACATGGTTGATTTGGACCCTATGTGCTCCACCTGGCTTTAAGCTACTCATAAACTTCAAGTGCAAGGTACTCCAGACAGTTTGATCCAGTCACATCTTTGCAGGATTAAACCTTAGGATATGAACACAAGAATCAGTTCCCACAAGGTGAGCAAGGATGAAACCCCCCAAGTCCTCATGATTCTGGTAACTCAATATTCTCACTCTGTCCCCACAGTAAAGGAGATGCAGCTGCCCACTCCACCACTGAGAGTACAAGGGCAAAGGCACAGCTACCACAGAAGAGATGTTCTGGGTCACTTCTATCCCTTCCTGATCATATTTTGTGCATTTGTGTAATCTTTAGACTGTGAATTACAGAAGACACCAGATAATTTACAGAGCTTGTGTCTTCCTTACACTAGAATTCAGTTTGATACAGCATTTTCTGCTCAAGGAAAACTTCCAGCAGAGATTTTAGGGTCTGTGCACAAATGTAGTAACTTTCCTCCTGGGCTTTCTCTTGCCTTCTCTTCAAACACATCAGTGTCACCTTGGACAGTGTCTCCAAGAACACTGATGAGAGCAGCTTCTCATTGTAATTTTGCCTAATTATACACTGTCTTTGGCTGCCATAAACTTTAATTGAAAGTACTGTGGTTTTACATTTTTGCATTGTTATGGCTTCATAATAATCTCATCACAGAAGATTCTGCAGAGGCTCCTCCTGGAACCACACCACAATCACTGTGACATTCACTCTGTCCCTGAAGTGAAGCCTTTGGGCTATGACATCACTCCAACACTTTACAAAGGACACACCCCGTGTCCATAAAAGGCTTGGATGGATTATTTTGATATGGGAAGTTAGAAAAGCAATCAGCAGCAAATCAGCTGAAGCCCCTCCTCACCGATTTTTTTGTTGCCTTTAGGCTAAGCTCTAAAGCAAAATGTCTGTGTCTTCCATCAAGAACTGTTTCCTTGGAAAGGAAGTGGTTGATCTGATCTCAATCTTCAGGGTTTGCATGGCCAACCTGTGATTAACTCATTTCCTTCCAATACACGACCCCAGGATCCCTGACAACATGAATTAATAATACCTTGCAGATACCTCAAGAGGAATATAATAGTCTTAAATTTATTAGAAGAGAACCGAAGGCCCAAGGGCTCCCTAACTCCCTGAGGTAAATCAGCAGCACAACAAGATCAGAATCTGGAAGTATCAAACCTGGGCCTGCCTGTTATCCACAAAGCTACTCTTTCTTCTGCTGTATTTGTCTTTAAACCACAGCATATTTATTCTGAAAAAAAATAACAGTAAACCAATGCCCAAGCACCTATGAATGCAGGAACCCTAGCATTGCTCACCATCAATACATGAGATGCACAAAAAGGAAAAATATCCTGGCTCTGTTCCCAGTTTCTCTACTGTCACTACAAATAACCACAGTTAAAAGAGAGGATGTCTTTGATCATTACATTTTCTGCAACCAGAGAAACATTAGTGGAACTGAACGGGATTATTTTTAAGAAATATGCACATACCTTTGATAGCAAAAACTCCGTGACAGAAATCCTTAAAATTGATTCTTCCCAAATCATTCGGGTCCAAGTACTTTGCCAGTTTTTCCACCTAAAATAAAAGATGATAATGTATGTGTTGAGATTGGTGTATCATCTGTTGCTCTAATACACTCTGTATCTTCTACAGAAGAGTACCAGTTGAAGAATACCCACACTGTTCACTTGAACCAGCCAATAAATGGTTCTGCAAGGAGAAATCATGTCTCGTATGACATTGGTGTATGTGCTCTGAGCAAAACTCAGCAAAACTTCTTCAGCTGGGACATATCAATCCTGTCCTGTGGGGATCTCAAGAGCTTAATAAGGGGTGAATCTATGATTTATCCTCTCACCATAGAGCAGGGTGCTAACAGAATCTCCTTCTCTGGGAGCTCTTGCCACACATTCAGCTCAGAGTAACTTAAAACCTTAGTGATTCTCCGCCCCTCTTATCACAAGATGCCAGGGAAGGAGAAAGGACAGACAAAGATGTGCACAGCCCACACCAGTCTCACTCCCCGAATAATCTAGATTATGGGAGAGGAAACTCCTTGGGCACTTGGAATGAAACCAAACTTTCTTGACACGAAAATTACGAATGTCATTTTTGTATAGGAAAATTAACAGTATGAAAATATATTCACGTGATGAGACACATAATGGTTGTGTCCAGTACACTGTGCAAACAAGCATGCACTTACTCCTTATAATCTCATCTTCACATTTTAACCTTTCTGACCATTATTCACCAATAGAATGAGATTATACTGAAATTAAACACAACCACCAAATTAGCACCTGCTCCAAAAATGGTCTGGCAAATTTTTCAGGAGGGTTTTGGGATAGAGGAAGAAAAGCAAATGAGACTGGAGAGGCTCCTGTACTGTCTTAGAAAAACAGGACTAGAGGAACAAGAAGCTGAAGAAGAATAAGGTAAGAGGCAGAACAGTCCGGGGAGCTGAGTGCAGCCCTGGACACACAGCTGATTGTTCTTTCTGACAACCACGCTGCTGGAGCTCGTGTACATCCCCATGTGTGCTTGTGCCTTTGCCCGTAGCACCTTGCAGGGACCTTCACTGAGGCAGAGGCAGCCTCTTGCTGCTTATAAGAGCTCACAGCCAGCTCCACACAACCCTGCCCTTGGCCTGGGCTCTCCAGACACCCAGGAGTATGAACAAGCTGAGTGCAGGGGCAGCAGGCATGGAGGATGCCACAGAATCCTGCGGCAGCACAATCTGTGCAAGCTCAGATATGTCAGTCTGAGCTGCAACAAAAGCCCAGCTGGAAAGACACAGCAAATGAATCCAGATGACCCAGTTTCTCAATTTTCTGGTGTGTGTTTTTTTCCCACGTGCTAGCAAAACCCCAGCAGTTCCCAAAGCCCTGCAGATAATGCACTAATGTGTGCGCATGACACTTCTTCTTACAGGCACTTCTCACTGCCTATAAATTCCCTCTGTACCAACAACTGCCATGATAAGCCAAAGGGCTCATTTAGAACAAGCAAATCTAGTGGAAAAAAAAGGACAAAATTTTTTTACTCATACGCAGAATTCTATGTTGAATGAGAGAGGCACAATTTGATCCTTAAATTGAATTCTTTCCCCTCTCCTTTTCTTAGGGAAAATAAAAAATCAGCAGGGCAAGTGAGGAGCTATATGACAAGTTAGACATTTTCTTAAAACTTTCATATTGCAGAAGCCTTCCACAGCTCTAGTCCTGCCAGCTGGGCAGTGGAGCCCAGATGCCAACTATGGTGTGACTCATGATCAATTTTGAACCTTGGCATCACAAGGAATTACTGTAACTCCACTAATTTAGAGCAGCAGAACACACATGTGTGTTTCCAAAAAAAAGCCACTTCAATAGAAAGCACAGTTTGTGGTTAATGCACACCAGACTAGCTGAAAATCCTGGGTTGGTGTTATCCCTGTCACCTTCATGAACAACAATTGTGTTATAGGTTTCAATACACAGATTCCTGCAGCCAGCTGCTCTATTTAATATTGTGCTGTAATACAGTGGCATCACTGGGTGTTCCCAGTGAATCTGGCACTATTTCTCAAAGCTGATCCAATGATTTTAGTCTACCAGTTGCTCAGACATATAAAATTACACTTTTGAAATCAAACTAAATGAGATGTTATGTGTCTGGGAGTGTGTATTATGGAGGAAGAGTTTACATTTAGGTCTAAGTAATGTCTTAACAGTAAATGAAATTATCACCTGAGCAAAGTGCTTCAGTGTCCAGTTTCCCCTAAATCTAATTTGCAGGTTTTGAATTGGATATTACAATGCAAATAACTGGCATCAGTGCAGGAGACGTTGAAGAATTTACAGAACAGCCTGATAGAATTAATGCCAGCAGTGCTCACATCTTCAGCCAGGAATAAACACAGCTCCCAGCACAGGTCAGGGAATAAAAGGATTTCAATCAAGAGGGCCTCTGTTTGCATGGATACTTGCACAGGGTTTGTGCATTAATATACACACATATTTGATACATAAATCCTTACATATTTGCACACAGTTTTCAAGAGCCTGCAGTGCACTTGATCATGCACTTTTACCAGTGGCTTTCTGGAATAAAGCAGGAAGCTCTTCCTAGTTAATTCTAGACTGAAGGCATTGCTTTAAGTTAAATTTCAATCTGTGGTCAAATAAACTATAGCTACCCCTAAATCTTCTCTGGTGTTCACACTGTATAAACCACCTTTCTGCTTCACTTTGTAAAGAAATAAAATCCTCTCCTCCTCCTTCTCAGAAAGGGTTGGCTCCCCACAATGAATCAAAAGTTGTTTTATTTCATAATTGCCTCAGGAAATGAATGGATTTGTCCATGCTTACCTGGCAGGCTGGGTGACATTCAAGCCTTTTTTGCAGTCAACAAGCCTCTGGGACTGGGGGAGTCCACAGCCTCTGCCAGGGAATGAGGGAACAGCAGCTCTGTCCTGATACTGGAACAGGTGGCACAGCCCAGTTCTGCACATGTGGGACATGCAGGATGTGCCAGTCCTGGGCACATTCAGACTCCTGGACCCCACATCTCTGGGCTCTGCTGGCCTCTGTTAATCCCCTGGCAAGGGACACAGGACCACAAAACCAACTGCTGCCAAAATTCAGTGTGAAATGAATGTGTGATACCTAGAGGCAGCAAAGGGAGCACCGTGTGCTCCAGAGTTTAACATCAGAATCCATCACAGTGAGCAGGGGCTGTGCTTTGGGCTGGGGACAGACACTCTTCTCTGCACAGAGCAGTCCCCCACCACGTGGGACAGACAGCACAAACAAGGATTGCAAACTAGTTCTTCAGTGTAAGAAGAGAACAAGGGCAGAAAAAAAATGAGCTGCAGGCTCAATAATCCAGCTGGTCCTTCTGGCAGCTGCAAGGGTGTCTCTAATGAACCCTTCAGTAGGCGTCCAATAGTCAGAGAGAAGATATAAATCTCACAAAGTAGAAATAAATCGTTTTTCTTTGGGAAACTGGAGAAAACCAAACCTCTGTCCCTATTGTTTAACTTGTCTGGATGAATGGGTGATTACCCTTTCAATGCAAACATGTTTCTCCATTGTAATAACTGCTCACTGCAGCCAAGGTGTTTGCCTCCTGTGCCATGGGTTTCCCAGCCATCCTGACTGCCCTGCAAAGGGGTGTTTGCCCCATGCTGCTTTCCAACACGTAAGAGGAGGCTGGGAACACTTCAAAAAGCAGAATGGAAAGGATGGTTGTAGCAGAGGGAGCGGAGAGGAGGAGTGGGAGAAAAGAGGACAAATCACTGACAGATCTCAGAAGAGATTTATTGAAACTGATCTTTTCTTGCAAGTGAGTTCAACACAGGAGCACCTGTCCTGAATAGCCAAGGAATCCTTTCTGGACCTCTGGTCAGCTCTTGTACTGAAGCTGCCAAGACAGTATCAGTACTTTTTCCAGCAAAGATTTTCTGACTGTAACTGAATCCTGCTTCCATTTGCAGGCAAGAAGAAACTCAGACCTCTACTGACCTCAATTTTCTTCAAAAAGCAAGAGATTCTGTTAACACAAAAAAAAAATTTGTAAGATTTAGAAGTGAGTCCAGAGGGACACCACCCCAGCTGAAATCTTGCAGCAGGATCCAAATCACAGCCAGAAGATGCCATTTGAAATAAACAACTTGTCTCAGCAGTTTGCCTTCATACTGCAGGAGTCTGTGAGCACGTCTCACCCTGAAGTGCAGGCAGGGAACACCTGGGAGCTGTGACAAAGGCAACACAAGCACTTGCAGGAAAAGGTCAGGCTGTGCTGCAGCAGCAACATTTGGGCAGGATCTCCTGAGGCAGAAGCATTTGTCAAAAACCTCAAAAAAAACAGCAAAAGGAGATTAAACATGTAAATGCTGCAGGGTGGAATTAGAGAGCTTCCCACGTGATTTATACAAGGAGCAGCAGAACTGCACTTGCCCTGGTTTCAACAGACTGGCCTTTCCCACATTTGGAAGGGGTGTAAGTTTACACCTGGACAGTTTGAAATGCTGCTCTGGCTGCTGGGCTGGGCAATGAGACTGCCAGGTGTGTGAGACCCACCCCTGATTTTTTCACTGGCTCCAGGGTTCAGGTGATCTTAGCACTGATGTGGTCCCAGATGTTAGAGCTCTTCAGTCCAAAGAGCTGTCTTTTGATGATCTGGGCTTTATAGATGGATGGGAATTAACAGAGATTTCTCTGTGACATTTCAGGGAAGAAACACAAGAAGAGGGAAACTATTTCACATTATATTGGAGAAACCAACACCCACACTGTTGGGGTACCCTCTGTCATATGAGATGCTGAAAACACAGACAGATTGCAGAGAACTGACATACAATTAAACCATCCAATCTAAAAAGGAGAGTTTTCTTCTGTTTAATTTGGCAAAAGGGAGATCAAGTGATGATTTGTTATGAGGTATAAAGACTTCTGGAAGCAGGGAACTGCAGGTTCAAAAAAACTATAGCAGAGGAAAGACATAAAGAATCATTATCTGCAAAATAAAACTGAAGAGACTCCAATTAAAAGCAAAGCACAATTCTTTTATCAGCACGATTGCTTACCCACCAGGACTATAAATCAGGAAGGGTCTGGAACTATGAAAAGCAACTGGAGTCCCTCATCTGAGGTGTTTTGAGAAGCTGAGACACACCTGGAAGATTTACCTAGCCTAGAACAAGCGGGTTAAAATCTCAGCTGTCACCATTTCACGATGTCACAGGAGATGACCTGATGCTCTCCCTGAGCCTGGCCCTACAGCACACAGGACCATGTTCCCTGTCACACATGTAAGGAGTGGAAGGCCAGCGTTTTGGAGTCACAAGTCCAACAAACTGCCTGCCCACTCAGTCCTGGCAGACTGTGCATCGTAAATAATTCATACCACTGCAAACAGCATCATGAATTTCCATCAGCTGCTGTCTGATCCCAAAGCATGCAGAGACATACATCATTGCTGGAAACAATGGCTTTGAAACTGCTTTGAATTTGGATTTCAAGCATCACTCATTGCCCCTTTATCTGCGGGCTTCAAGCCTGAAGGTCGGCTTCTGTGTGAGCTCTCTGTGAACAGAAAGGATTGTTTCAGTTTCTGCTTTAACTGTTCACACCCAATTTACCAGCTAGAAGGCAGATCTTGGGATTGTGTCCTAAATGACATAAGCAAATCTGTTGAGTAATCCTGGCCTTAACTTTGAGCAAATTCCTAAATCTGTCAAATCCATCATTTAATGGCTGCAATGCAAAAAGTCTAATCAAATTCAAGGGAATTATCTTCCCCGGGTTTAGCATCAACACATGGAATTGCATGTTCTTCCAAATATGACCTGAGTCCATGGGGCCTTGGTCCAAGGGGAGAGAAATATCCACCAGTTATCCAGATGGAGAAAACATCCACCATGCGGAGGATGTGAAATGTATCGGTGAATCACAAAGGCACGGAAAGAAAGAGGTGGCTCCAGAGGCACTGCAGGTGGCTGAGTGCATTCAGAGGAAAAAGGAAGCTTCCAGTGTTGATGTGTTATTAATGCTCTGTGCAAGCATCACCTGGGCTCAGGTGGGTGACAGATGGTGAGCGTGGTGGAGCTGCTGAAGCAGGAGTGGAGGAGCCCTGAGCACCTGCAGCGCACACGGCAGGGCAGCTGCTGCCCTTCCCAAAGGCAGGGACACACAGCTCCAGCCTGCTGAGCTGGGCTGGGGAGAACCACACAGAGGGACAAGGAGCACAGCAGGGCAGAACTGCCTCCTCTCAGCTTCTGGAGGGAGGAGGGCAGGAGCTGTAGGATCCACATCATGGCTCCCAGGGCAGGAGGGTTTCTCTTGACACAAACCTAATTTGGGATAACAACAAATACAATTCTTGTCATATTACATATCCCAATTTTCTAGGTATCATCCTTACACTTAGAATGTCTAACCACAGCTGAGATTCAAAAGTCATTACTCTTAAGGAACCCGTTCTCTCACACCATATGCCTTACTGGTTAACCTCTCTACTTACACAACAAAACATTTTACAACCACAAAGAATCGCCAATAAACTTTGAAACAGAGTGCACGTGAATATCTCTGAATCTGACCTCACTTGAGAAAGGATCATCACCTGGAATTAAGAAATTTTCACAACTTCCTCAGAGTACATATCCCAAAGAGACAGTTCACAGCTACAAAAACTACCTTCCCCTATTTTATCTTCAAGCCAGAAACCACCAAAATCCTGGTGAGCTTTTCCTCTTCCTCCACCTTTTGATGTATCAATTATTTATACACACAACACGCCTAGAAGAGTAATTCACATTTATTTTATCTCTCTTAATGCAACATAGCAGCTGACAAAGAGCAAGTGCTAGAGTCATAAGACCAATCTCTTTCCACAGTCTCCTCCACAATCTGCAGATACGTGAGAACTGAGAATCTCTCATTTCATTACTTAAACAGGATTCCATTTCCCTCCTTCCCTCTGATTCTGTGTTGCAAAACAAGACATTTGGCTGGGCCCACCAATCTTACAACAGTCTATGGGGAATCCCACACAGTCTGGAATACCATGGGAACAGAGAGCAAGGCTAAAATTATGTCGAGCCATCTGTTCACTCTACAGTGGTTTTTTTTGTGTTGTTTTGGAAACAAAGGGTTAATGTGTTGAACTGTTTTCCTAAAACCACTGATTCACTCGCTAAAATAAGCAGGGTTGCATTAACACCTTCTCCTCCGCAGCTATCAGAATTGAAGCCACGGCTGCCTGGGAAAACGAGGCTGTTAGCAAAAGCTGTGACAAGCTGAAACCAGGCACAGCCCAATATCGTCCCCATTAGCATAAGTCAAATACAGCAGAAAATAGTCAGATCACAAGAGATACATGAGGCAATTGGTCATGTGGGTGCAGCTCGTTTTCCTTTACATAAGGACCAGGAAAATGTTTGCATAACATCAGGCTTATCTACAAGTGCTGCAGCACAGACTGATTTTCAGTGAAAATATTCTTCCCCTTTGCAGCTTGTGGTGTGTGTGATCATTCTCATCAGTACATAAAGGGAACTTAGAATAATGTTTTTCATGGCTTTCAGTTGCTAGACATCAGACAAACAGGATCTACTCTCAGAAGAATTATCATATTTGTAGTAAAACTGGGGAGAGAGGTGGGGCCCACAGTGGCAGAAAACACTTTCTTCGTGTCTTCCTTGTTGACACATCAGTATTTTAGGTGTTATGGTTTGCAAAGAACAAACAAAATACCAAAGGCCAGCAGGAAGGAGCTGGAGGGGATGGGGAGAGCAGAGCAAGTCAGGTAGGTTGGTTACAGGGAGCATCAGGAGGTCTTCAGGGATACACCAGTGAAAATACAGAGCTCAGAGCCAAACAGGAGCTTCAGAAAATTCACCAAACCAGAGCCAAAAGCCAGTGCTGAAATCCAGAGGGCGGCTCCAGACTGTATGGCAGACACAAAATCACTTTTGTGCCAGCCATATGACGGCACTTCACTTGTTCATCTCTGATTCACAGGTCAAAAACACAGCTAAGTGCAACAGCACTCACAAGACACTGTATCACCCAGTTTTGGCAGCAAATCCTCACAGGCTGGATTTCTAGCCTCACAGTTGCAAAGCAAGTGTTAGTCTTCAGGCAGCCACATAAAGAGTTCTTTATTGTTGTATTCTCTCTTTAACACATAAAGCTAACCCAGCAATATGCAACCAGCACACAGAGCTGTGCTTCACACACACCTGCTTTCAGAAAGAATTTAGATTTTGGTCTGAGAGCCAGCCAGAGGCCTGCCCATCATAATATGGGCATCCTCAGGTCTCTCAGCTTGGTCTCCTGATATCAGTTTTGAGCCCAGCTATTAAAAGGGAATGTGGCTGGTTTTCAGCATGCTCACAGATACAGAGTGTGAAATGCAGGCCTTGAGATCTGATCTCAAAAGAAAAAGCCAGAGCATCAGTCCTGAAACTAAACCGAAAGAAAGAGATTTCACGGCAAATTAATGCTTTGACACAAATCCTGGGAGGAATGAGTATGGGATGAATCCAGCT
The DNA here is from genome assembly GCA_013399455.1 of Anthoscopus minutus. NCBI lineage: Eukaryota > Metazoa > Chordata > Aves > Passeriformes > Paridae > Anthoscopus > Anthoscopus minutus. Next base: position 535,738 of record VWYI01035346.1, on the reverse strand, counting down.
CAGGGAGACACACATTAGTTAAGATGACAAACATCAGGCAGAAAAGTATGATTAAAGGAATAATATTCCACTTAGCTGAAGGGAGAGATCTTAACCTTTAGAAAAGTGTGGCTGGGAGATAATGTCCTTCCCCGAGGACCAGAGAAGGAAATGAGCAGTGCCACTCATTATGGTGGGATAATTACCAAGTCTGGAGCGAGGGTGACAAGTTTGAACAGCAGCTGACTCCTGTGACGTTAAGACAAGGGAAGCAGGGATAAGCAGGCTGTGACAGCAGGGGATGACCATGAGTTGGGACTGTCAGTGCTTAAAGGGGGTAGCAAAGAACTCGCCAGACAATGGCAAAACTACCTGGGGCTGAGGGAATCGGGGGGCCCTTCCTGCTCAGCTCACAAAAGCAGCATGATCCCTCACAGAGCACTCACCCCGTGATCATCTGAATAATTCCCCCCTATGCCTTGCTGCAGCTGCCAGCTCCAGGTGATGCAACAGCCCAGAAGCCCCCTCAGACCTCACATTCCCCTGTCATGAGCAATCCCCTTATAGTGAAATGTGTCATTCAAACTGCAGCGGAGGAAACTTTGTATAAAAATCACAGGTAGAAATCCACATTGCTATTTGATCTTCACCGGGGGAAAGACATTAGAAGGAATGATAATCAGCCAGAATTTTTGTGTAGAAAGGGATAGAAATACAAACCCTTAATGCATAGAAAATGAAAGCTCTTTACAGCCTTAGAAGCTGTACAAGGGTGCCTCATGTTACAGGACTGCCTGCACTGTGCACCCTCATTAGCCATCACAGTCTGGTCAACATTAGTAGTTCTTAATGGTCACAAGGCTGAATGGAAGAAAGATCCAAAACGCAATACTAAAAACCCAGAAAGATACTTTTGTGCCTTAATAACGTGCCCAATGAATCTGCTATCAATTAGTCTTGGTATTGTAAGCTCAGTGAGGGACTGAACCCAGCATTCTCTGCTCACTGTACCCACCATTGGAAAAATAGTATCTGACACAAAGATCATTTTCTCAACTGATGTGTGATTTCACCTTCTCTTCTTATCCAGAAACAAATGGACTGCAAAGTGTGCTGGGCCGAGGAACTAAGTAGGAAAAGGCAGATTTTGAAAAAGAGATTTGGGTAATGATGTGGTGACTTCCATCAGCTGGAAAAACACATCTCTCAGGCTCAGGTAAGCAGGTCACTGTTCCCAGTCCAGCTGTCATTCAGGATGATGGTCACCTGAGAGGCATTTCTGTCCACCTGTGTGTGGGACTGGACTGTTCATGCCTGTATGCACAGCACAGAGGTCCACAGGGCTGTTCCTGTTCTGTGGAATTGTTTCATTCAAAAGCATTTTAAGAAGTTACTCTTTTGATCTTGCTCATTTCTACAGCTGCCTTTTCCAACTGCCTTTTAGTGGGGCCGTAGCTTGCCTTTTCTGTCAACATGTGTATATTTATCATCTCCCAGTGGTATATGCTGATTTATTTTTGATAACTGTTGATGCTTTGTGTATCAGTATGTGAATTAATTTTTTCCCACATTAAAATCAAACAAAACAGCCTGACCAAAATGTCATTTTGATTTTTCCAGTGAATACAAGTTCCCTGTAGTTATTATGACAACATGTCACCACAGGGTCACAGACAGTGAAAATGAATTGCTTGGAAAGCAAAACTAACCAATTCTTTCAGTGTAAAACAAACAGGCACTGTTTAAGGGAATCAGGAGAGCTTCTCCTAGATGAATTTTCCGTATATCCATATCCATATCTCCACAGATGAAGAGATTACCTTATTTCTCCTAGAAATAAGGTAAGAAATGGTCACTGCAGCTCAAATTATTATCTCTGGTGTAGAACATCCCCTACAAATGCCAATCAGATTATGTGCACTTCTGCTTTGGGACATCCATACCAGAGGTGAGCAGTTTATCCTTCCCATTGTACCTCACCCCAATTCCAGGTACAACATATAGAGTGAAACACTATTTCTAAACTAGCTGAGTCCCTTTAAAAGTCAGACCCCTGTTCTGTCCTTTCAGTTCACAGGCTCTTCTTCAGTTTCCAGTTTAAATACCCTTGATAATTTATTGATCACCTGTGAAATCCCTAAATAGGCAAAAACTGATTACTGTGTGTTTGCCAGACCTTTCACTGTGCAACTTCTCTCAAATACTCAGAGCTTCTGCTGCTGCTATCTTCTTCCAGCTTGCCAAAACTGTGCTTGCTTCTATTTTCCTCCAACATAAAGGTGCCTTGTAGGAGTTACAATCAAGAGGTGAGAGAATGCAGAAATCACAATAGATTTATACTGCAAGGCCCTCACCCAGCTGCATTTCACTGCAGTGCTGGGAATGGAGAAGCCAATTCACTGCTAATAGCTGAACATGTATTACCCCCAAAAAACCACAGGTTTTTGTGCTTTTCCAGTCTCTGCTGTGTGTTACCTGCCCTGAACATACCCGATACAGTAACTAGGAAGTAATCTACCCTTCAAAGGTAGGCTGTAGCAAAGGCACGTGTATGAAACATGGGGTGGAATACAGAGAGCCTGAAATAACAAAAGGAGCCTTCTGAGAGCAGCTTTCACTGGACCAGTTCAACAAAGGAATTCTCACTGGGCATGGTAAGGTTTCCTCACCATGGACTACAGCAGTTCCATGGTCTGTAACCATCTTCAGTTGAACAGACATTTTTACAGCATCTCTCTGCCACTGCTGACTGCAGTTTCAGCATGGAGGGCTCCCCACAGAGAGGGCTGATAGACTGAGTCTGCCTAATGTGTTCCTGGACCAGGTGCCTTTTTGTCCATGTTTTCTTAAAGTCTCTCTTTGAAGAGTCTGCCTGAACAAGGAGGTGAACCTCAGGGCTGCAGCTTGGTCAGTGCATAGGGAGAATGCTGAAGGAAAAGTGAGCTGGTGCCAAACAAAATGCAGGTGCCTCAGCAGCAGCAGCAGAGAGATGCTCCCACCCCACTGCAAACCTCACCCTGAAGAGCCAGCCACTCTCCTATCTCTTAATCATCCTGGCTTGGACAGGATCCATGCACTTCCTGTAAGATTAGGAATAACAACCTCACAGGCAAGGTGTACAGCTATTATAGAGATGGGCACCCTGCCAACACCGACTCTGGGATGGACCAGAAACAAACACAATGTCCTAAATGGATGGAACCATGGCCCCTTCAGCTGGACAGCTCTCTGCAGCTCCCACTGTGACCCCAGTGGGCTGGAGCTGCACGGCCTGCCAAGGATGGAGAAGGTGGAAGTGGTCCTGGAGATGCTTCACGGTGCTCTGGGAGCCATCTGGATGAATGTGACCTGGAACAGGGTAATTGCCATTCAAGTACACACACCTAAGCTGAGTCACAGTGAAATGTTACACCTGATGACAGTTTGTCCTTGCTGCATCTTCCAGGTGTGCATTCACATTTCTCACAAATAAAGGTCGAAGCATTTTTATGAAATGACCAAGTGCTGCCCAGACAGAGAAGCAGCGAGGTGGGTATCAAGGTAGTGAGGCAGCCAAAGAACCATCACATCATCAAAAGTTCACAGGACAGGGTTAACAAGGGGAGGGAAATAGGATGGAGGAAACAACTCCCTTAGCACCACTCTAAACCTGCCCTTGGACAAAGCCAGAAGCAAAGAACTTTATGCAGGAACCACTTGTACTGTATTATACAATGAAAGTCATGCTAGAACTTAATGGCCATAAAATCTATAAATCACCAAAACCACAGAGAGATTTTTAACTCCAGAAAGTGCTTTTGTAATAAATTTCTGAACCCTGGCAAACAAAATTTAGCCCCTTATTTGAGAAATGCTGGAAGGCATCATTGTGATGAGAACTTAAATCAGACTAGTCTCAGATCAGGACTTTGACCTTTTCCAGATGGGTGTCACTTTCTAGCAGCCACCATCACTCAGAAATGGTCCAGCAGCCAGGACTCCCTATAGCACAGGACATCCTCCACCTTCACTGGTGCAGAACAAATCTCTTTACAGCCAGGTATGTCAAAGTCTTATTAGGAAGGACCAGTGAAAATGGAAGTGTTGAGGATTACAAACAGGAAGTGTTTTGAACCTTCATACCTGCTCTCAGCAGATGTGGATTTTTGGCCAGTGCACTCTTGGGTTTGGGCTATCATCATAGAGCTCAGAAATGCTGGTAGAGGCTCTTGTTCCAAACCTACATACAAAGGGTAACTTTCCACATGTCTCATGTGGGCAATTCACCATGGGAATTAATCACTTCCATTGCTTTGCAGATTTAGATGGGGTGAAGAGACACAAAATAGAATACATTACTTCTTGCTCGGACTTTACAAAATGGTTTTTCTCTTCACTGTAATAGGAAAACCTCTTGAAAGGGATCAAGAGGAAAGCCTTGCAAATGCCTCTTAAAACACTGCAACCAAACCAGAGCCTGACCAATAGAACTCTGTGCAGATATCCTTGGTCTCTTATTGACTGGAGCCTACAGGGAGGCTCCACATCTCTTTTAACAGCACAGCTCTTGCCTGTAGTTTGCACCCAGCAGTGAGATCAGGGATAGCATTGTCCACAAAAAAGGAATATTTTCTCAGTGAAAAAAAAAAGCACCATGTATTTGGCCAACAGTCAGGCCATGAGCTGGCAAAGGAGGCAATTTCCCTGCTCCAGGGTGCTTTGTATCTTGATGATAAACTCTTGTGGCTAAATTGCTTCTGGCTTCCACCATGTGTCTCTCTGCTCTCTGTGTATTTACGCTGCTGCACTGGTGAGATTTAGAGAAAGGTACAATAACTGAATTACTGCTGCACTTGCAGATAACAATGGCAAGGCCTTATAAAGGCTGCACAAGCTTTGCCTGGGATGAAAATGAATAAATAACAATAATTAAATAAAAGAATCTAAGAGCACAGTGCCCATTGAATGGTGCACCACGGAAAGGCAGCATCAGCTCAAGCCAGGGGTCAGTCTGCCAAGGAAACAGAAGGCAACACTCATACAAAGGGATGAAATATTGGAGGTGGTGTTTCTGTCCTTGTTGCTGTCAATTTTATGGAATGTGGGTGAACAAAGGACTCAGGAAGATGAAAGGCAAGTGCTGAGCTCAGGGGAAGCTGTAGAATTTTACTCTGACAGCCTTCCACCAACAGACCTCAGCCTAAAACTGCACAAGAGCTCACTGGGGAGGTTGGCATGGGTTGAAACAAAGCCAGGTGCTGCCCACCTCACCAGTGTTTTGGTGTCAGGTGGCCAAACCTCCCATGGGCTGAGATCCCCACCAAACCACCTTGCTGAGGGGTTCTACAGCAGACAGGGCATGTTTCAGGGACAGCCTTGAATCCTGAGACATTATGAGAGGCCAGCAGCCAGGACAAAGTCACAGTAACACAAGTGTAACCCTGAGCAGGCCAGCTGAGGCGTGGGGCTAAAGCTCAGAGAGGTGCAGAGGATCCTTTCCAATGACCTGAACACCTCGTGGTCAGGGTGCAGAACTGGCAGTGAGGAGAAGACAATTACCAACAAGTCCTTATCACCCTTGGTCAAGCTTCTCACAAGCAGCAGCCCTCAGCAGGAGAAGTGAGACTTATCATGGGATTTGACAGAGATCAGCAGCTTTATGGAGCACTGCCAGAAGCTGCAAACTGCAAGCCTCAGACTCCTGGAAAATTGTTTCTCTGTTGATGATTTTCTGTTGTTTCTCTCAGCTGTGGAAAAAACTTTCCCTATCATATGGGGCACTCCTTTTCTAGGATATTTCCTTCCTGCACTGTATCTCTAAGTTTTTCATTCTTGTATACTTCCAGAGTTACCTCTAGCTTTTCTCACCTGGTTCTGAAGCATTTTCCTGTACCTTTATTCCAGGATCAGTTACTTGGCTGATTCAAACAGGAAAGTCCACACTTGCTCCAAAAGACACTTGCTATGTGGGCTATTAATATCCTGCTGGATATTTAAGAAAAATATAAATTCAGTGCTAATACAGTGTGCTGAATTAAAGCCTAACTGACCAAAGCCTTAAGAGGACCTGTGAATCAGGTGCAGGCAACAGCTTTTCAAGGTTTCTCACCCTGGCCATTCAAACTTCAGACAGAACCTCTGAGCTGTGGTCTGATGGCTCATTTCATGCTTGGATACACTGCATATTGACAGCAAAGGGAATCTGTGGCAACTACAGCTAAATCTGGGTTGCAGGCTAGTGCCTCGGACAGACGAGACAATCTGTCATCCCTTGAATAAATTATCTGCTCAAAGAAGAATGTAATACAATGCTATTCTCAAAAAATCACTCTTTTCCTGTTGTACTTCCATGGTAGTTTAAGCTGCATCCACTGACTGCTCAGCTGTGGGAGCTGGCAAACACAGCTGAGGCATTCACTGCCCCAGGGTCTTCCTTCTCTATCATTCAAACACCAGCAATTTCTCTCACAAGAGACAAGAAGCATTGCTCAAGCCCATAATGCCACCAAGCTGCCTCTGGAGAGAAGGTGAGACTCTGAAGATTTAGGAGCAAATGGATGGGAAATTAAAGTAGGAAGAGGAGAGGGATTTCTTGCTCTAAAAGACAGAGCAACACGAAGTTTTGCTCTGATCTCATCTCTACTCACTCTGCATGAAACAAGTGTCCATGCAGCAGAGTGCTGAAAGATTCTTCAGTCTGTGATGCTAAAAATATCTCCAGAGAATAAGAGTTTTCTATACAGTTCCTGATGTGTTTTTCTCTAGTCCCTGCTGAACTTACAACAAACTTCCATCTTTTATAGAAAAAGAATTTTTATGTTTTTCTCAGATTCTGCTCGTCCTCACTGAAAGCAAAACTCTCCAAGTCCTTTTAGAGCACTCAATGGCAAGCATGGAAAAAATCTGTGCCTTGTCTGAAAGGCCATGGTTTAGCCTGGGCAGGAGCTGCTGTCTCTCCTCCAGCGGGAGCATAACTGGTATAAAGATAATGCTGTCTGCATAAGGAGCTGAAGAATGAACTCCTTGGGAAAGCCATCTCAGACTGTTTGAGTATGTTAAAGGAGGTCAGATATTAAGTAAATACTCAATTAAGGAAGGAGGACAAGTAATTAGTAAGGCTAATTCTTTTCTGAAATGGTCTGGATGGTATGCAAAACACCCCAGCACCACCTTCCATACAAAATAAGTCTCAGTTCTTGGAAGAGTAGCTCAGCTTTGAGCAGACCTGGGTTAAATTACCAACTTAGACACAGATTCAGTGTTTTGGACATGGACAGGTCATGAGTTTCTTTTGTGTCCACTCCCAAACCCCCAGAACAGTGACAATAAGTACACACTGAGACACTCGGACACAGAGCAATGACCCCAAACCTGTGTGCATACATAGCTTTGTATACATTAAAGCAAGTACTTGTGACAATTACAGCACTCCAGGAACTCTAAGAGGCCAAGTAAATGCTTCTCTATCCATAGATTTCTACTTGAAATAAGTCCTATGTGAAGGAATCCCATTACTGAAAAGTAAAATGTTATTCCACTTCAGGCACTGGAGTGGGGAGCTGGCATATAGCATGGACGTAAGAAAAGAAGCAAAATCTTATACAGTGTTATATAAAACCATTAGAAACACCAAGCCTGGCTGGTTTGAACCTACTTGGCCTCTGCTCTCATCTGCAACACAGCTAACATGCAGAGGTGGAGGGATTCTAAAATAGGCAGTGCTGTAGAGGGACAGAAGCATGAGGAGGGAAATGCTCCTTTGGCCTGGCTGACAGATTGGGCAGCAGCTCCCAGTGCCCAAGGAACACCTGGTTCCAGTCCTGCTTTGTGAGCAGCTCTGCACTCCCCTATATCCTGATGGCAGACCATTTCTGGAATCTGAACATGACCCAAATACATACATAAGACATGCAAGAAGAGATTTTTTAAGTCTGAGGACAAGCCAGAAATTGTCAGATTCTCAAATCAGCCAAAAGAGAGCTCTGACGTAGGACAAAATTTAGTTGTCAGTGAACTGATGTAAGACATCACCCTAATGCTAAGTCAAACACACAGAGCTCTAATTCAGTAATAGGGATCTAATCCCTAGCTTGAGCTCTCTTCTATGAGCTATAAAATTGGAACAATTAAAAAACCCAAAAAAATCCTCTGGCTCCCCAGAACAGAACACCAAGCCAATCCAAAATCATGTTCTTGTATATAAGGTTTCCTTCCTCCTCTGCTGGACTATTGCAGGGCTCAGATTTGAGTCACAGCATCCTCTTACAAGTTTATGGCAAGCTGGAAGAAATACTGCTCTTCCCTACTTCCCAATCCCATTCTCATTTGACTACAGCATATTCCAATTCTTGCACAACTGGTGCTGCATAACTGGTACTGGGAAAAACAGTGAAAGTGCTGTAATTGTTTATGCAGGCTAATGCCCCAGCACATACAGCCCTTTTCATTCAGTCACAGAGCCAAGCTTATCCAGCACCTGGGAACAATTTGCAAGCAGACATAACTCCCAGATTTCATTCAGGTTACTGCTGAGAAATGGGCAGATATGGTGAAAGCAGGAGATTAGGCATGAGATCCCACTAAAGCTGGCACAGATGTGTTGCATCCCTAATTCTGCCCTTGCAAACTGAAAATGTGTTCTGATAGAGCTAAAACCAGACAGAAAAGTCTACCTAGATGTGCAGATCTCCCCCAGCCACCCACTAGACTAAAACCTGAAACACAACAACAACACACCCTGTGCAATTGTACCAGCTGTAAGATTTAAGATCGGCTGGAGATAAGATCAAGCAACAACAAGAACAAATCTTACTTCCTTCCCTATAATCAAAGCTTTTCTCACATTCCTTGTGCTGCTTTCCCCTACTGAAAGTAATAGAGGACAGACATCCTGTAGTTCTCATATAATTATCAGTTGTCAACTCATCTGAAAGACACCCAGAAAGGCTCCTGCTGTGTCAGATGTACAATTAACTTGTTCTTCTCTAGCAAGCACTGCATGAGTGAGAGGGCTTGGAAGCTCTCCTTTCTCCCAGCAAATATATGACAAAACTGTGCTCTCAGTTCAAGCCTGGGGATGGCTCCAGCTGTTTTTATCTCAGTATTATTCTCAGTCCTTCACTGCACTGTCATTGATTACAATGTGATACGGAAAATCAGTTGTTATCCTACAGCCTCAGTGTGGTTAGTGCAGCTGCTCTGTGTCCTCTCCTGTGCGTGGCATTTGCACACACTTCAGCCCAAGCCTTGCAGGGTAAACTGCTTCTCCCATACCCAACGTGTGTGTGGTTCACTCAGACTCACAGGTGTGCTGCACTCCATTCACAAGAACCAGCAAGTTCAAGCACACAGAGAAGCTTGGAATCCTGCAGTCAGACATGGTGGCATTACAAAATTTGGTTTAACTTCACCTCACCACAGCATACAATTAACATAATTTGGTTTATTTGATACAACAAACACAGTCTCTGCTGCAGCTGATCAGATCTGTGCTGTCATGTCATAGGCTCCTGAGAAGTCCCCTTGGGTTTAGATGTTACTGAGTGCTCTCCAGAGTATCACACTGCATGGCAGATTTATGCTCCATATTTATCCAAAACATTGGACCAACATCCACAGGCAGTGTCTGGACTGCCCAGTGCAAGCTTGCATATGAGCTCAGCACTGGTGTGGATTTTGTCCTTTACAGCTTCTGGAATTAAGAGAGGGAAGCAGAGGCACAGGATATTGCAAATTCATGGCCTGTTTAAACCAAGTAATGAGGGATGCAGTGTAAGAAACCGAGGAGAATGGAATATTCAGAGGGTCATGTGGAAGCAGTAAAACTTCACATTCTGCATTACTATTGAGCAGAACATTTCATTAGATACTCGCAGTAAACTGCAATAGTGGTTCTACCTGCCCATCCCAGAAATAAGCTTTCACACACCAACTGCTGAGCAGAGAAGTATCTGCAGCCAGCACCAAAACCACCATACATCAACTGCTCCTGGTCTTCAAAAGGGCAAGATTTACACACTAGACAATGTCAAGGTAAAGCACTAATTAAATAAAAGTGAAAGACTCTGAAAATTCTGCTTGGCATTTTTCACTTCATAAAGATAATGGAATAAACTCAGGTCTTGCCAAAAGAAGACAGGAAATATGCCAAAGAAATCGCCATCCAGCACACAGCCAGTGAGCTCAAATTCCAACAGTAGAAAAAAGTCAGCAGCAAATCCTGTGCAAATAACTCGCCAATAAAGATTTGGAATGAGGGAAAACACTTCAAGGAGGAGCTGCTGAAGTCAAGCACAAACAGGGATCAGTGACAATAAAATCATGGAACTCATCTAGAATACTTACTCTCAGAAGTGGAAAAGTATTACAAATACAGCTTTGAAAGTGCTGTATATTTCTAAAGCACTGGATTGCTGATGCAGTCTGAATACGGAGTGAGCAAGGGCAGACCACACCTGCCTGCCTCTGTCCCTTATCCAGATGTTTCTGCTCCTGCTCATCTACCAGAGGAGCAGGTCCCACCAGCACTCTCACTCTCCACTGCAGTGCTGAGAAGCACACTATGATACTCAAGTCTAGAAGCCTGTGGGCAGGCTAGGGAGCTGCAGTGTGCATGGAAAAGGTCTGTCAGAAGTGATGCTGGAGTGGGAGTTCATCAGCCCTCCACCCCCAGCATGGAGCCCAAACCCCGTGGTTAGTAGCAAGGGGTGGAGATCACAAACAATGATCCACTCTGACCACAGCTGGGAAGAAATCCCCTGGAGCTGCTATTTTTGTGGGCAGCCAGAAAAGCAAGAGTGTGAGTGCAGTAAAGCTCCCAGTCAGGAAGGAGGTAGGCCAGGATGTGGCCAAAACAACAGGGACCACCGCAGGTCTCCAAAGGATGACTGACACAGACACAGATTTCCCCTGTGCAGGGCTGTGGGACTGGGGCCAGATGCTTAAAGACTCCTGCACAGCACTGCTGGGCTGGCATCCACCCCTTTGACTGCATCCTGAGCACAAAACGAGGGAAAATCCTGGTCAGGCAGAGAGATTGGGTAGTTTTTCTACAAGAGCTGTCCATACCACATCTCTAAGAAGCAAGACAGAGACCTGTAAATATTTAAAACAGCATTTATTAATCACTTCCTTGTTTCTTCTGTATAGATGCTACTTAACTGCTTTGGGAATAGGGCCCCTGAGTTTTAAGTATAAACTGGTACAGCTGCTTTTTCTGTAAGAGAACCATTACAGGTCTGATTCCATCAATCAGCATTTTATTAATGCACAGTTACAGCAACGCTGAAGTAATGGAGAACAGAGTTAGAGCCTTGAAATGTCCTTCAATCTGAAGGAATAAAATTCCTGAAGATAATTTACTCACCCATTAACAGGAAAGGAGAAATTCTTATTTTTTTCTAAGTGGTTTTCCACGAGGTCACTAAAGCCTCTGTTTTCTTTAGTTCATGTTCCAGTGTTTTCAAGAGTGACAGAGGACAGACAGGTTCTCCCTCTTGTTATCTCTTTCATGTCAGTAAAAAACAGAGTATGAGGCTTCTGGGGTTTCCAGCAGCAAAGACCAAAGATAGTCTAGGATGAAACACCTTTGGTTTTTTTTTTTGAGAAGATCTATCTTGCCACAAGGACAAAGACACGAAAAACGCTTAAACAAGTGTTTGCACTGAAAACTCTCTGCTTGCATTGAAAACTTTTAATTCAAAGGTCCAGATTTGGCTAAACCCAGTTCAGGCAAAACTGAATCTGGCATACAATTAGAACTGTACCTTCCTTCACTGCCACAGACACAGCAGCCCTGTCTGTAAAAATGCAGACTTGAGCTAGGTGCAAGTTTTTGTTCTTCCTGAGCAAGAAATTAGGAGATCTGTCTTTAAGCAGTCAGTAGAGGTTCCAGATCACAGCTGTCACTGGTAAGAAAAAGTGAACACTGCAGAAGGATATGTACAGTACGTCACAGTGTTCAGCCACTGCTCATTAGTCTGTTGCATTTAGCAATACAGAGAAATCTGCTGATACCCTTTGAGATTATTTCTATCCTTCTCCCTTCTGCATTCACTACAGCTCATCCATTAACATTTCTGTTGAGTGCCCTTTAGTTGATTTGAAAGTGCCAGGACTGATTGTTTGCTGAGTCTGTCCCATAATTTTAAAATCCAAGCACGACTTAAACATACTGAACAGGCACCAGGAAAGGTACCTTATTCTCTTCCACTCTGTCCTAAAGATTCTGACACTCATTAATTTTCCTTGCATCTATTTTTAGCTCTGTCCTAACCACCATGGTCCTTGGTAGAGGATGCTCTTCTAAATACATTGCTGATCCTCTTCCCCTCCTCTTCAAGGTACCTGTGGCAAATAGATTAAGCTCTGCTCTAGCCATCCTCTGTAGACACAGGGAACCCTCCTAAAGCCAGAGGAACCCCACAGACTGTGGCAGATGACCACAGCATCTTTCTCTAATTTTACAGATTGGTTTCCAGGCAGTTGGTCAAGCTCTGGTCATGAACACTCATGGCAGAGGGTGAAGTGGAAAAACAACTTACATCCACTTCACTGATGCACATTCAGTCTTTTTACACCAGGAGAAAGTGAGATGCCACATTTCAGGCAGTAGCTTCTGACAACACCCCATCTTTGATTTAGGAAGAAGATGGGATGGGGAAAACTCATATAAGGAAAATATGGTTTAACGAATCACAGCTATGTACATTCAATTTGAGCCTTTTACTCACTCCCACTCCTGTTCAACAGAAACCATCAATGCTTTTATCTTCACCCACCCAGACCCTACTAACATCCCTGGGAGCACCCATCTCAGTGCTTGGCATAGCTGAGGCCTGGTTTTCCCTCTCCTTCATTGCCTTTACCAATGGTATAAATTCTGTCATGTTTCAGACTATGCTTCAGTGCCTGGCTTCATGCAGGCAGAGGAGAAGCTGTGCAGGTCACACCAGATTTCCTTGCAACAATGCTGTTTTTAAGACCTTTCCCTGCCTTCCAGAAACGTAACACCTTTTGTTTTGTTTTGGTTTGGTTTGGTTTGGTTTATTTTGTTTGCTTTGCTTTGCTTTGAATCGATCAATTTTCAGCAGAAGTAAGGAAGCTTATCAAGCTTGTCAGCATCACAAACTCTCTAACTGCCTGATGTAATATCAGTGGAACAACAGAAGTTGTTGGTTGCACATGGATCATAAGCTCAGCTTTGGTAACAAATGTGCTCCTCGTTTTTCCCCACTTCAGGAAGTGTTGACCATCCCCAGGGCTGCCCATACACAAAGTTCCTGTGTCAGGTTAACACACACTACACCTAAACCAGACACATTCCAGATCAGCCCTGTCACCTCTCCTGCTTTGTCATCAGCTGTGAGCCAGTCTTGGCACATGCAAAGCAGTGAAAGGCTGTGCCCAGGAGAACTTTGCTGAGGTGCTGTATAGACCCTTTTTGATTAAAGATTTTCACAGAACTGCCAAATCCTTTTTTCTTATCCAGCTACCTTGAACTTGGATTTTCAAACTAATTCCAGAGAGCTCTGGCAAGAAATCTCTATTGCAAGCAAAAACATCAAACTTAAAACAGTTCATAGTCACATCATAGGCTACTCTTGACTTGGGTAGCTTTGCAGCTTAATTTCCCTTCCCCACCACTCTTGTGAACAGTATTTACAAAACTAAGAAAATAGGAATTATTACAGGATGCTGAGTGGCTCACAAGGGCCCAGGATATCATGCATTTCTTGTCCCTGCATGAGCACAGGCTCTACAGTGCAAATCAATGTCATGACTCTCACTGAGACAGGTTTTTACCATCTCAAACCTTGTGTTGATTCAAGGTGAGGCACCTTTGCCAGCACGAACTTAGCTGATAAGTGCTCCATCAAATACTTTGGGTTACTGCACAGATTTGGGCCTTTTACTAAACTGAAATGGAGCCTGGTGCTGCCTCCCTGCCTACAGGGCTGGGGGAGCAACTGCTCCTTGACTGCTTTGCAAGCTACTGGGAGATTTCAAATCCCCATCTAAAATCCATTCAACTCCATCTGATGTCCACAAATGCTGATAAGAGGACAACAAGCTCTGAGCAGCAATACAGCATGGTAAAACCTGTCTTCTAAAGCCACCAGTTGCACATTTGGTGTATCACACTGTTGCATTCCTATTAGCAGCAGCAAAGAGGAAAGAAAGCAGGGATGAGAGCAGCAGCACTGCCCTCTGTTACTGCAAAACACTCTTTTTCTAACACTTGCTGAGTGAGAGCCAGGGCTGCTGGAATCTGAGCCTTCATTTCAGATCTCCTACCATGTGGTAGACCCTGAATATTCATTATCTATTAAAAGCTTTGAAAGTGTAAATTCATCCCACAATCAAGTGAATTTATTTACACAGCTGAGTCACACTGAGTTACAGTCTGTGACCTAAATCTATTAATCCGGCGTCAAAAAACCCCAGTCTAATTTATTGTTTTATTTTGGTAATATTAGTAAAGCAAAGATGAATATTTTAAAATTGTGTGGGATTTTCCTTTCAAGCAGTGCTGACACACAGCCTGTATTCAGCCTGCTTTCCTTGCAGCTCCCAAGAAATGTTGCAGACATTGCTCATGTTATCTGGCATGGAGTGACCCACTTACCAGAGAGCACACAAAATCTTCATGGGAATCACATCAGCTCTTTAAAGAGTGTCTGAAGTGCCAAGCAGCAGATAACACAGAAACCTCTCCTAAAGAGAACTTTAACTCCCTCATTAATAACAGGAAACACAACAGCCATTTCTGACAGAGGGGAAAATTGCTCTGTGGAGAGCAATGTATTATTGTGTCTAGCACCTCCTGAGTCTTTTCCTAGGGCCAAAGCAAAATTTTGCTAAGTCTCTGTACTTGGGGAAATAAAATCACATTTTGAAAAATAACTGGACTATTTTAGAGCCACTTTCTTTTAGCAGAACTAGAGAATCATTAAATACAGCGCAGGGGGTAACATTTAAAATGCCATAGAAATTTAATCTTTGGACAGTTTCTCCTTTCCCCCCATTTGATAGCTGTGATATTCCTTGAGTCCATCGCTGATATCATAAATAGCCCCATGAGCTCCTGAAGAAAGATTGAGTTTTTAAAAGGTTGAAGTTCAGTCCTGTACTGAAATTGCAATCACAATCTAATTACAGCGTTCACTGAGCACATGCTTTGGGTCTTAAAATCCATTTCCATTCCAGGCTGGCAGTTTACTCCTAGAAATCAATTCCTGCATGTGGGTATTAAGATACACACAGGTACTCCCTCAAACACTGACACTGTTTCACAGGGTGCATTTCACCAGTATTTCCTTTGCATTCATTCACTGCTGTCCATATGTCTGCAATCCTTTTGAAGGGAACGTCCTTGTCTCCCCTTTTCACTGGGATCCTTCTGCCCAACTGATTTAGGGAAATCCCAGGTTGGAACTGATGGTGGCACACAGTGCTAGTGACAGCAGGTTCACCAAAGTTAAGCAGAAGTGATGACTAACAGACTGATTGTAAAGTGTGTTTCTATCAGCAGCAAGAGTGGGAAAGAAAACACAGGGGAAAAAGAGAAATTAAAGTTGAAATAGTGTTTGGTTAATTAAAGAAATACCTTCTGTGACTGGCACACGTGTTATTCAGTGAATGACACAACCTTCCTAGGCACTGTGAGCTGTAGAGCAGTTACACAGTGTGAAAAGGGAAGGGAGGTACCAGCTCAGTGAGGTTCCATCTCACAGGCACTTCAAAGGACTCTGAGAACACATGTCTTCATCCGAAATTGCCCCTCCCAAAAGGGCAGATCTGCAGCTTTGCTCTGCAAAGGGTGCCCAGCCTGGTGTCCTTGTGGGCTCAGGAAACATCTCTGGAAGACAAGAGTAAATGCCAGCGTCTCTTCAGATGGCCATCCTGTGCCATCCAGAAGTCTGAAAAATGAACCTGATGCTCAAGGTCCTTCCAGAACAAAGTAAATCAAGGCAGGGGGTGGCATGTGTGGTGTGGTGTAAAATCAGACCTAGTGTTTCACAACTGTCATCCATGGCAACCCTTCCCCCTGTAAAAAAGGTTTCTGAAATATGCCTCTACACTCCTTCCCTAAAATAGAGACATCAGCAATTTCTTGCTATGGGAATAGTCTACACTCCTACTCTCTTCACCCTGTACCACAAATCCAGGGAAGCAGCTCTGCAACATCTACAAAATGCAAGCAGTGTCAGGCACTAAATTAGGAGCAGTGCCACCAAACAGAATGTATTGCTGTAGACCCGCTGCAGCAGCCAAGTGCAATAAACCCAAAGGTAATTCATAGCCATGTTATCCCACCAACACAATCAAGCAAACTTTCCACCTGAAATGTTGTGTAAATCATTTGTGTTTATGACCACTTAGACCAAGCCCTCCAAAGCTCCCTTCCCTTCCAAACAGGTGCTATTTTCCCGTAACACAACCAGAGCTTACAATCACCCTCACTTAAACAGGAGCACCCACCAGAAACACAAGCCATGGTGACTCCAGAACTGAAGCTGTGCCTGAAGATGGAAGGAATAAATCCAGAGAATAACACAATGAGGCCAGAACATCATGCATTACTTTTAAGCAGTGCCCAGGCAGAGCTGTGATGCTGCAGAGTGACAGTGGGGATTGCAGTCTGTTCATGATGCCTCCCTTGCAGCCCCATCAATCCTCTTGCATTAAATATCCCTGCTGCTTGGTGCCCTCCTCAAACCATTCTGTGGCCACAGGCAGCAGACTGAGAGCAGCAATTTGGCTCTGCTCGTGCCAATGCACCAAATATTCAGTGCCCACCCCAAAGAAACAGCTGGTATCACCAACCTCCACCACCCACTCACGAGTACCATGAGGATGCTTCCACACACCAGGGTTGCCAGGCTTCTGAAAATGTATTTAGAACGCCATAGGGGAAAGAAAATTATTTCTGGGAAAAGAAGTGCAGTTCACAGCAGTCAGGCCAAGTGTACAAGAAAAATACAGTAAGAGAAACCACACAGGCCGAGGCACACAGAAACAGCAATCTGTGCCATGACCTTTGGCAAAATGCAAGTAATTTGTTAATATTTGACCTTTTCCAGAGGTTATCTGGGTGACTATCTAAATCAAGAGACAAACAATCTGCATCTGCTAGCATTTGCACCACGACAGTAACTTGACCTGTGCCAAATTCTCTGTACATGGCAAATTGTCTTTTCACCCACTGGAAAGACATCGTGAGCTTGGTTAGAGCCAAAGCTTCCAATCTGGCTGACAGATGTCCAGAAATCCTCCAGAGTACCAGCAGAGTCATCAGTCAAGGTGACTGCAGGACACAAGAGAGGTTGTAAGTTATTGATAAAGATTATAAAAATCTGTCACCCCTAAAGTCACACTGGCAGTTATAGATGCATTGACCTTCAAATTTAAACCTTCCCAAGTGACAGCTGTCAACAGCAGACTGCTCAAACCAATTTCATTCTCTCTCTAAACAAGCCACATTGGACTGTGTGATTGGAAGCAAGTATCACAGCACTTTCCAATGAAATGCAGCTGACTGTGTAGAGCAGTTTGTGTTTGGCAAAGGGCACTCAATTCCCAGGTGAGGAGGCAAGATGCAGTTTTCCTCAGTGGAAACTTCCATGCCTTGTAATTGCTCAGCAGGAAAAGCAAAACTGACATTATCAAAGCTCCTTTGAAGATGTGTCCCAAAGCACTCCTCAATTCTTTATTTTCAAGCAATCCCAAAGAGAACTGAGGAATGAAACACACTACTCACTCTTCACGCTGGAGGCTAAAATTCACAAGTTTAATTCCAGGTGACAATGAAATTTAGAAGCCAAAAAAAAAACTGTATTGGGGATCACCCCCACCAATACTAGATGGCAGTGGCTTGTTCTCCCTCTAAGACTTACCCTCCCTTCCAGCAATTTTGTTTAATTTGCTTTTCAGAGCTTAATTATTTTAGAGGAATAAAATCAATACATGTGAGAAATCCGAAATCCTCAGTAGGACTTGCAAGAGCAAATTTCTGGAGAACATGCAAGCGTATCACAGACAAAGAACACCAATTTCACAACTTAACAGCATGGTCTGAATTGGGCATGCAGGGAGAAAAATTCACATAGAAAATATCTGGCCTTGCCTGGTAGCTGAATGTTTTAACACACCACTTACATATGCTACTTTCCATACTGTACTGTCTTCTATGCTTCATTCATGCCTTTTTTTACTTTTGCATATAATGATAAGTCAACACAATATCACCGTACCATGCTAAATGCAAACACTGAGGTAGGGATAAAACACAGTCATTTAAATATCAAGAATTACTATCAAAATTGATTGCCTTTCCTTCAGGCATTAAGAAGTTACTGTTTCAGATCACTGACTTGTATTGCAAAACATAGCAACAATCAATTCTTAGCTGGACATGCATCAGTTCTTACCTGTACCCCCTCAGAGCTCTTACCTTTGAAATGCAAACATTACATAACGAATTAAACTCATGAGTGCACAGCAAACCTACAGCTCCTCTCTCCACCACGGTGCTTTGGCAAACGTTTCATTAACACTAAGTACCAAGCTTGCTTTATGTCAGCTGTTTAGAAATACATAACATACATAGTTTAAGGATATACCAAAAGGCTATTTTAAACATATTCACTGCTGGTTTGTATTGAATTAGAGAGGCTACAGTGGCTGCACCCTGACTAATCCATAAACTGAGTACCCCACTGCTCCACTTCTATTCTTTTCCAGTCATTATAAATTATATTAAACATCTGGGTCATTAGCAAATAAGGAATCTGAATGCGTGACAGCCTTGCTGCTGCCTAGAAAACTCAGTCACACTCTGTGTATCCTTGTTAACATCTAGGCAAATATTTTATTTTTTCTTTCAATAATTATTTCCAGGAAAAGCAAAGGAGTATGCCCTTATGAGAATGACAGTATCACTTGATGGCACCCTTTGGTTTCCATGTTTCAGTGCCAAAGTCTCTTTTTCTCATGGCTGCAAACTCAATTACCAAGAAGGTATGAGCTGCTCTGCCATCATGCACACTGACAGGAATTTTGGTTCCTTTAATTTCTGGGTGCAACTCTGAGCTGCAACACTATAGCCAGGAGCCTGAAATTCACCCAGTCTCCTCAGCAAGACTCTGGGATCATCAGGCAGTGAAATCACAGTCCTAAAATTACAGGAGAAGCTACTTCTGGAGTGGTTACAACAGAAGGGCTGTTTGGAGTATGACAATCTGACAGCAAGTCAAAATGAAGCACCAGGAGTGCCATTAAACTCAGCCACAGCCATAATCTACTGCTGGGGCAGCACTTGAGATTGATGCCTTTAACTTCAGCCCTGAAAGGGGCTGGTGATTGAAATTAGCAACAAACATCTCCCCATAACAGTTTCTTCTGGCCAGAAATTTTCATCTGTTCATGATAAATTTGTGAACTCATTTTTAGGTATTTCTGTTCTACACCACTAATAAACCATTGGCTTTAAGTGAATTACAGTCCAGTCATGTGAATAATTGATATTGGCCTATACATTTTATTAGCAGCTGAAGCTCCCTTTCAATTGTGACACTGCTTCAAGTTGATGAGCAGATCTCACCATGACTAAGATGACTGTGTGAGCACCTGCATGGTTTGCACACCTCCAAAAGGCGTTTACCTGCCTCAGAAAGAAGTCGTCAACACGCTCATCTTACTTCACTTGTTACTGAAAACTGAGTGTGAAGTTTAAGTAGGATCTGGCATAATGAAACATCAACTGGCACTACCCTGAAACACACATTCACACAATCCGCTGCCAGAACTGGGGCTTGCTGAACATGTCACTCACAATGCTCCCAGACACTTGGCTGCTACTGCAACTCATTTCCCAGTAAAAGGGAACCAGATGGTGAGCGACTCTTGGCATTTCTCAGCGTTATGTGAAGTGTTTCTTTAGCTAGTGAGCACATGCCACCCAGTCAAGTCACTTTGGAAACAGCCCTTCGTGTCTTTCTTCAGATTTCTACACAAACGGCAAACACGCCATTCACGAGGAAAGTCAGACCCAAGCACAGAACCAAAAGTCTCAGCAAGGAGTTTCTGTTGTCCTGGAGACAAAGAAGCATCTCTGAGGGATTTATTTCATCCTTTGGTCCTGTTACAGCATCTGAATGTTCAATTGCTCATCAATGTCCACAGAGGAAGATTGATGGAGACAACTCAGTTAAATGTTCACAGTCAGATGGGATGAACAGAGGCCAGAAGAGTTCCACAACTGTTTGTATATGCAAACAGTGCTTGACAGCCAGTCAGCACTGCTCTAAATTCAGGAATTTAGAGACCTGATTCTGCTCCTGGCTCTGCCAAATCAATACAACCAAATCCTTTTTTCCTCTAGTTGAACCGCATGCTTTGTAGGGCAAAGGGAAAGCTGGCAAGCAAACTTGCTAGAACCTATTTGGAAGCAGAGGTTTCAAAAGCCCACTAAAAATAAAATAGGAAAAAAGTTAACCAGAAACATTAAAGTTTATTATTTTGACTCTGCAGGTAAGGACTGCTTTGCTTGAAGGGAAAACTGCTGCCTTGCTGCAATGTTTTTGCCTTGGGGCAGTTATCTTTCAGGAATAATAAAATTCAGCATGTTGACTATACACCATACACACACAAAAGAAAGAAAAAGAAAACAGAAAGAAAATTAAAAGAAAAAAACCAGAAAAGGCTAAATGCCCTACAAACCCTACTTGAAGTTAGCATTGAGAATTCGTAGACTCCCAGCTTTGGATGGTGGTGGCTCTGAGGAGGTAGAGAAAAGCTGGAAAGCTGTGTGTACCCTTCAGGCACAACTGAAGGGACAGATACTCTCTCATTTCATAGACATGACCCCAGGCTACTGTCCGTTAAGTATCAGAATTACTCAGTACACAATGCTACAAAATAGGATCCTTCCTGTGGCCAGATGAACTCTATAAACAGAATAATATTCTGTTTATATTTGATTGCACATGAGGGCAAATCAGTCTTTCACTGATGCCCATGGAAAGGTTTCCTTTGAATGTAAAGGGAGCCAAAGTGGATGAGGCCCAAGAAGCTCAGCATAATCAAAAATATAATTAATTTTCATTGACAGTAAATATGTTCTAATATGTTAAAGGGAACTGCTCCATAACTGTCTCCTCAGTTTAATTTCATGAGATACATTTCCACACAGAACTTGGTAGGCTCCTGGAGATGCAAGATTGAAAGCACTATGTTACTTGGGAGAGTTGATTCTCACCGTTTCCAAACATCAACTGTGATTCATCACATAAAAAGTTAACTTTTAACAAGCCTTTAAACTAGAGTAGTTCACCTATAATGGTTGTTATGGAGTAAATCTGCACTTGGAAAATTGATTCTGTATTTCACTTGGTGTTTCACTTTGGGTGATTTACAAATCCCATTTACTCAGCTGCTCCTTTGAAGTCCAAGGACTTCCAACACCGACTACACCAGGCACAGGGAAGTAAACTAAACCAGTAATATTATAATATTAGATGAAGAGGTAAGAGATACAGATAAGACTTCTCTGTCCCAGTTTTACAAATATCTTATCAAACACTGCCAGTTACAACTGATGGAAATACAAAGCAAGCATTTCTCACCACCGGCACTCTCTCCTGTGCCTGCCCAGCAAAGCAGCCCATCCTGAAATTATCACTGACAGCTGGTACTTTTCTAGTACTTTCTTTACTGAGATTTCCTGTTTTCCCTTTCTCTCCATTTAAATATTTTTCAACTAATTTTCTACTCCAATTCACTCTAAGCTTATGAGATCATCCGAATCTTCCTTTGAATCTTACAGAATACTCACTCCACTCTCACGACCTGAAAGATTTCTTAAACCAAAAAGGATTGTTATGACCATCAGTGTCATCCTGCTGCAAAACAGCCAGTGGAATTTCATCAGTTTTCCTCAGTGCTGCACAAGAAAGCCACTGATCTGACTCCAAATAAACACAGTAGTGCAAAAAGCAATTTGGATCCAGTTTTTCTGGCAGTAAGGATTTAAAAATACTTCTATTAGTTTATATAAAATTATACAAGAGACAAATAAACCCAAAATCAATAAAACTTGCTACGATCATTCATTTCTACTTATTTTGCTAGCTATAACCACAAAATGCAGCTTCTCATTAAGAAAATGTTTAAGACCTGTGACAATCTGTAAGTAAGCCTTCTGTCTCCTGACTTCCAGATTTAATTCACAAGCTGCATTTCTTTACAAGTGGCAAGCTAGAAATAAGCGATTTGCTCCAACAATTACTTGAATTCACTCAGGCTTTGCTGCCTCTTTGGCATCCCTCTATAAATCACGGTTTTATTAGCTCCTCACATTAATTTGTTTTATTGTGGTTTAAAAGGCTGTTTGACATTGGTTTCCTGAACCTCATCGCAATCCCAACTTTACTCCTCCTCCTCGGCACCCAAAGTTGCTGGGGGTGCGCATTGTGAAGCACTGAACAGAAATCTGCAACATCCCAAGAGTTCTCCTAGGAAAGCGTTTCTTGCTGGTTCGTTTCGCCGGAGCTGCAGCCCTTGATTCAATCACGGAAGGGAACTGTTTCCAACCAGCGCATGGCGTTGCCCTCATCGCCTCTGGCCCGAATCCCACTCCCAGCCACGCTGATGTCACGATTCACACCGGTCCCACTGACGCAACGGCTCTGCCGAGCCCGGTGGCGCGACTCCAGATTTACGCTGTGTCACTGAAGAGCTGGAGGGAGGCAGGGATGGAGCCCTCGCTCCCAACCCATCTCCGGGCGGTTTTGGGCTGCCTGGACAGGCGCTTCCCTGCTTATCCACACACTGCCGGCACCGCACCGGCTCCGCTCCCAGCGCCACACCGAGCCCGGCACGCCGGCGAGAGCTCGGCTCAGCCAGGACGCACAAAACCCAGAATAAATAAAAACACCCCTCGAAAGGCACCGCGACCCGTCCCTGTGCCCGAGGGGCCTGGGCTGCGCCGAGGGATGGGGGCTTCTCCGGGACCCCCTGGGGAAGGAGGGAGCCGGGCTGTCTTTGGAGAGAGCTCCACGGGCAAGGGGGAAGGCGGCTGATGGCCCTGAGGGAAGGGGGCTCCAGGCGGCCATGGGGCGGGCTCTGGGACCCCCCGAGGAACGGAGGGAGCCCGAGCCATCCCGAAAGGAGCGGGGCTGGGCTGCCCTGAGGCACGAACCTGGGGCTCCCGAAGGGACGGGGACCGTGGCGAGGACAGGTGGGTGACGGGGCGGCCCAGGTGGGGTCTGGCCGGGCACAGCAGGTGAAAGTTGCGCCGGGGCCGGGAGTCGCCGCACTCACCTCATCCCCTTGGCCGAACTGCAGCCCCAGGGCGACGAAGTGCTCCACCCGGATGAACCCGTCCGCATCCTCATCGCACACATCGAAAACCTCCTTAAGCTTCCGCAGGAACCGCAGCAGGCTGGCCGGCTCCATCACGGGCATTAGCTGGAGGCCGGCGGCACGGCCGCGGCCGCAGCAGCCATGATCGCCCGCGCCTTCAGCGGGTGCGTGACATCAGCTCCGGGGAGCGGGGCGGGAGCGACGGCGAGAAGGAGGAGGAAGGGATGGAGGGAGGGATGGAGGAGAGCGGAGGGAGGACGCGAGCCCCGCGGAGGGAGGAAGGGAGGGAGGGAGGGAGCGGCGGGCGGGAGAACAATA
>VWYI01035346.1:493654-511892 GCA_013399455.1 Anthoscopus minutus | reverse complement strand
GGGAGAGGGGACAGGGAGAGGGGACAGAGCGGGGACAGAGCGGGGACAGGGAGAGGGGACGGGGAGAGGGGACAGAGCGGAGATAGGGAGCGGGAACAGGGGGAGTGGAGACACGGGGAGTGGGGACACACTGCAATATTTTTTCTCACAAAAAGTTCTGAACAGTTCCAGGCTAGAGGGGAAAAGCCGATTGTAGAGAGTTAAGGGGTAATAAAGGAGGACAAGCAGAACTCCGCGCTCAAAGCCAGCCAAGGGAAAGATCCCCTCAACGCTGGGCACTGACTCTGCCACCCCCACTTTAATCTGACAGAGCAGGCAACGAAGGGATGTCTCTGCCTTTGCAGGATTCCTCGTTAAAGCTGCCTGCATCTGCTGTGCCCCACAGCTGGGTTTTAATTTGATATCTCTGCTGCCCCTGTTCTTTCCCTCCAGAGTGTTTTGGACTGCCCTTAGAAGCCCACAGCTGTGAGCTGCCAGAGGGGAGACCGGGGATGGTTTTGATTTCTGCACTGTGCCTCAGACCAGCCATGAGGGGTCCAGCTCTTGGGGAGGAAGGAGCTCTGCCTGAGTCAGGCTCGGCGACTCCCTTGCCTCTGCCAGCACACCTTCCTTTCCTGCTGTAGATGCTGAGTGCAGGTGACCATCAATCACTGAGTGATGTCCTGTAGGTGATGGATAATGCTGTCCCACTAAAATGACCATATAAGTGCAGGAGGTTTTGAATCAAGACAGTATCCATTCATTTGCTTTTTGCACTAAGAGAGGTCCATATGGCCCTTAACAACCCTGAAAATGTCATTATTAGAGCAAGCTGCTCAAATTTCTCTCTTTTGTAGAAACCAGTGTGTTCTTAGGAAGTTGGTTTTTTTTTGAGCACAAGTCTCTCATCCCTTTTATGTGCAAATTCAGGGTTTGGAAAGAAGCTGGCTTGACAGCCCTGTAGCCTGTAAGTCAGTTGTCAATCAACAACACAGTGACAGCAATACAATTCCCCACATATCCACCCTCAGAGAGATAAGGAGCTGATTCCAGAGCCTCTGCCACTTTGATCTTCCTTTATTTTTACAAAAAAAAGTGGAAGATTTCTCCTTTCCCTCACTGATGTACTAAATGGGCTTTCCAGTCTGGGGAAAAAAAAAATCAAAGTGCAGAGTTCAGATATGAACCTTGGGAAGCAAAGAATTTCTGAAGAGGTATGAGGAGATGTGAAAGGGAAAAGAGAAGCAGAATATTTGATCAGCAAACTTCTCTGAAGAGAAGATAGAGCAGGATTCTTAAAATGTGGGGATGTTTAGCTTTTATCTTGAAACTCTTGAACTCTTCAGGTGATATGGTGATTGAGCTCAGCTCACCCCTTGGGGACCCCTATTCAAAAATGTGTGAGCTGTTGGCCTTGGAGTTCTGTGAAGACAACTGTGTGGAATCAGTTCCTGTTAGTCTAACTGCTCTGAAGTGAGTTCAACCTCTTCAAAGGCTCAGAGCACGTCTGTCACTGTCCCAATTTGTTTGCTGAGATTGTCTCAGTGCCTCCTTGCTCCAGCTCCACTCTCTGTGTGCAGGTGGACAACTGTGCAGGCCAAGAAGTGGAGTCGCAATAAATATTGTGGTAGGAAAAAGAAGAAAAAAGGAATATTCCTGTTTGTCATGAGCAGAGGAGGAGTTCCCACACCTCAGAGTGGCTGTGTGCAGTTTCATTGTCTTGGTTTGAAAAGACAGGTGTCTGCTAAGGAAGGCAGGAACCTCCCTTGAAATGGAAAAATGTAAACTCCCCTCCTCCAAATTGTTATAATCTTGAAATCAAGAGGCTCTCAGGCAAAGATATGGGAAAAGGAATAACAGTTCTTTACTAGGAAAATGAAAATGAAAACCCAGTAGTACAAAGCAGCAGTGACAGAGTCAGACTCCAGCCTGACACGCAGGTATCAGGCCAGGGTGCTGGTAGCAGTCGGGTGAAATGGTGGCTGCAGCCCTCCTGCAGTGACAGATGTGGCTCTGTTGGAGCAGGGATCCTGCAGAAGGGTGCAGCTTTCCTCTGAAGGTTCAGTGCTGCTGTAGATGGGTCCTGTCTTCCTCTGGGGGTCCAGTGGAGAAAAGCTGCCTGTGGTGTTCCAGATCTCAGATTATATCCAGGTAGGAATGCCTGGCTCCTCCCCTGGGTGGAGCATCTCCCAGTGGGTGATGTCATTTTATCAGTCATGCAGGGACACTCAATGGCCCATCAACAGAAGATTTCCCCCTGCAGTTATGAGGGATGGGTGGTGGAAGACATAAAGAGCACTGCCACACCTGGTTTTAACAGCTGGTAATAGAATACTGACTTTTGGTTACATCTTGCATTGAAGAAATAATCAGCTTATTAACACCCTTGCCCCTGAGAACTTAAAAATATTACTTAGGAGGTAATGGAGTTTTCTCAGACTAGCTTAAGTAAGTTTGGAACAGAAGCAAGCATTTGTTTGGTTTTTTTACTGCTTTCTCTCTAATCTATTTCTCTACTATAAAAAGTTAACAAAACTTAGAAATTTTGGGAAAATGTTTCTACAAGCAAGGATCTTCCTTTGAAATTTTCTAGGTGCTATAGGACCTCACATTGTAAGAGTTTTACTGGTTTAATTTTACACAGTATGAATGCTCTTCCTTGATTTCAACAGCCTTCTTACCAGATACGAATTAGGCATGAGCAAAACTCTGTCAGATGAGCCCAGCTAGAGAGCAACTGCACTAAATTCAAACACATAAATGCCTTATTTGTTCCTTCTTACAACACACATATTACACAAAGAACAAAACCTGTTCTCCCGAAGTTACTGCTAAAATAAACAATCCTCTGTCACAGTTCACATAAAGCCGATTCCACTGTGAATTCATAGGATCAAACGAATATTCCCTGGTGTTTCCAGGACAGCACCAGGGGTGCAGGTGCCAAGGCCAGCTTGTTCCCCTGGCATTCCGAGGTCTCCTTACTCCACCGAGTGGCCGATCACTCCACTGCACGTCTGTCACCAACCCAAGGCATCCACCTGCAAGAATATGTAAAGCCGAGGTGAATGGACAAGATTTCTCCCTCTTCCACATCCCACAGTCCTCCTGGCGCCCGGGGGCCAAGCCACTCTTGTTGGTATATTCCAGAAACCTCCCTGCTGCCTCAGGGAAAAGACAGAACCTGCCCCCTTTTCTCTGACCAGGTCCAAGTAGCTGGGCAGGTTTACATTTCCATCAGATTATAACAGACAATGGCATCAGGCAACCTCTTGAAAGCCATAGAATGTTGAAAGCTCCAGGACAACTCTGTGAAAAGTAAACCCAGTGTAGTAGCAGCAGTGAAGCTATTTTCAACTTCTACCCCAAACAGGGCTGTCAGGTGACACACAGACATTCCTCTCTGGCTCTAACAAGGAAATCACATTAATAGACCCTAAGCCCCAGATTCCCAAAGACCTTTTTTTCTCTCCTTCCCTTCCCTCAATTTAAAAATCCATGAATCATCTAGCAGCTATAACAGACTGAGGATACACCAGTCACTGTAATTTTTTTAGCTTAACTCACCCATAATGCAGCATATAAACTTTAAGTCATCTTTAGCTGCTTCAAATGAAGTTTCTATAATTTTGTTTTAGTAGAGCTGACTCCAGGAATGTAATTCCCAGATATTGCTGCATTCAGCAAGGAGAAATGGGAGAGAGTAATAAAATTAGAATGTGATATACCATACTGATGCTAATGTCAGTCATCACTTGTATCTCCAAACAGATTTTCAGAGATGAGTCCAAGCTGGCTGATAATGGGAGATAAAGGACAGAAGTATTTATACAGGAGAATGGAGGTGCAGCATTATTATTGCTGTGACCATCCACAGGCCAAGTGGGGCTAATGCTGGTGAGCAGAGTCTGGTTCAAAGACACACCAGCTTGTAGAGAAACAGCCCTGAAAAGGACACTTCAGGATCCGAGAAGCAACAGAAAAGCAGCTTAACTAGGCTGGTTCTAGCAGCCTTTATAGCTGCCTTCAAGAATGACTGTGGTAGGCATTGTCAAGTATAGGGGCTACAGCTTGCAGATGGAATTACTCCACCTGTGTCATAGAGGATTCACAGCATTTTAAAACTGATACAGCCCTATTCAGAACAGGATCTACAACATTGGTGTTGAAACTGGAGGATAAAAACTATGGGAGAACAGAAATGAGCTCTTGGATTTGAATCAGCTTCAGTAAATGTGTGATGTTTGCCTCTGTTGTAGTCACTCCAGCCTTCTTTCTTCAAGTCCCCAGTGCATCTGTAGTTGTGTTTGCCTACGTGACATCCAAGTGAAATTTGGATGAGTCCTATGTCCTAAACCTTACCTTACCACATGTGTATTTGCATCCAGATTTGTGCAATAATTAGATGGAAATGCTGAACAGCAGAGCCAGTGACACATTAGCTGGAATCTGTATGGTTTTGGTTTTCTGAGACACGGTGCTGTGCCTTTATAATGCCTTACTTTCCAGCTTTGAGTAGGTTAGGAGGAGAGAATAAAAAAAGGCATGTCCTGAAGATCACCACTTTAGGAGCGTTTCAGACCAATGCTGCAAGTTCTCAAGTCCCCTATGGGTGGGACATGGCTGAGCAGTATTCCCAGCTGGTTGAGACCATTGGTATACTTAATTCAATAATCAATTCTGCTAATGCTCACCACTGAAGCACTTAAACACAGTGAAGAGTAATGGTCAATATATGAAATATGTAAGGATGTTTTGCTTCCCTTGGTAATGTTTTAGGTGACTGGTTGAAAACTGCTGCATTAGGGCATTCATGCTAACACACCTCTTCTCCTGCCAACATGCTTCTCTCCTACCTCAATCACCCACACAAGGAAAATAATCCTCCCCAACCAATGACTGAATGGTTCATTTGTTCCTCCACAAGACCCATAACTACTCCTTAACTATCAAATCTATCATACAGCAAATGCTAAAACCAAGTTCAGAGAAACTTTGCGAGGGTGAACTCCACTCTATTAAAGTTCTTCCTGTTTCTGCATCAGTTTGTGGGCCAGATAAATTACTACTACTCCATTCCTGAATCCCTTCTGGAAAAACATGACTGTGTCTCAGAATTCAGAAGTGAAAATGAAAATTCTGCTGCCATACATAAGAATATTTACAGAATAACAGACACAACATGCCAATGAAGTGCTCCAAGATTTCCATCTTGCCTCAGTACACAAACATTCTTCTTTTGTTGGTGCTTTGAAAGAAACTTCCATGTGTCTTTCTCTGGCTTGAAAAAGGTAGATTGTTATAGAAAGCCAAAACTGCTTGTGCTGAAGCAGCAGTGCTGAATTACTGATTTTTAACAAAGATTTATTTCTGTGAAAATTAAGTTTAACTGATGGTGAGCACAATAAATCAGTGGCTGTCAGGCTACCTATGCAATCAGAGCCTGCAGCTGCAGAGGATGAAATACAAATATTGGGCTGTTTTCTTTTGACTCGTCCAGCATCTGTAAAATATTAAAATTTAGAATGAATCACTCTAATGGATTTGTCAAGTGACTGCCCATGTCTGGAAAAGGCACAGTGCATGAAATAAAAGTGGACAAATTATGTCACTACCAATCAGATAAAGAGTGGGACTTGAACTCCTTTCAAAGGAACTGATTTCTTGGAGCATCTGCTGGACAGGTGATCTACCTTTGTGATGATCTAGAGCTGTGACACACCAGTGACAAAGCCTTTACTGGAATAGAGGAAATCTTCCTTGATGCTAAGGGATTGCTGCTTTGTTCTTTGCATTTAAATGAACCCTAGTTAAGAGCCTGTCTCCATGGGCAAGTGTTTTTATTCTAGCACATTCAGATCTGGCATAGCCCCTAAAACCAACAAAATCATTACCACCAGCCTTCTTGACACCATCTTTTTTTCTCACAAGCTGTCCCTGCCAACAGAAAAACCTGCTGAAGCTAAAACAAAGCAGGAACAGGAACAGATGCCTCAGGCCTGTGACTGAGCACCCGCCCATGGCAATTGAATCAATGTCCTGTTTGATAAAGAGGGGTGAGAACATCACTAAATGCTGCTCTGGAGAAACCACCTTCTCAATCATTTTCCTCTATCAGGCCCTATCATATTAATTCAGGATTTATGCAGAATATTGTATATACCAGGACCAGCCAACTCAAACTGCTGTCATGGTCTAACCTGAGCCAGCAAACAAACACCACAGAGCTGCCCACTTACCTTCCCCTCAACACAGATGGGGGAGAGACTGAATGGTAAAAGTGAAAAACCTCATGTGTTGAAATAAAGACAGTTTAATAGGAAACAAGCAAATCAAAACAAGGAATTCATTCACCATTTCCCATGGGCAGGCAGCTCTCTCCAAGGAAGCAGGGCTCCAACACATGCAGCAGTTACTTGAGCATCACCCCCAGTGTTCCCCCTTCTTTCTTCTGCCCCAGCCAAACATGACCACCTGGCCTGGGACACCCCTTGGGTCAGTGAGGGTCAGCTGGCCTGGCTGTGTCCCCTCCAACTCTTTGTGCTCCCAAAAGGGCCCTCACTGGTGGGGTCTGGTGAGAGCAGACAAGGCCTTGTCAGAACTCTTCAGCTACAATTAGAACAACCCAGTGTTATCAACTTCTCCAGCAGAAATCCAAAACATAGCCCATACTATCCACTAGGAAGAATAACTCTAATCCAGCCCAAACCAGCACATTACCCAGGCAAAACCATAATGATTTGCTAGGCAAATTCATACTGATTTGCTAGGCAAATTATTTAAAAATATTCCAAGTATGCAGATATGCAAATTTACACGCTGGTAGCAACCTCCTTTTGTTCATCTAAAAGCCAAAACAGAAAAGATGTAATTTTCAAGCAGTGAAATCAATGTGATGCTGAAGAAAGATGAATTAGACCTATTTATTCAAAAACGTGTTTAAAAAAACAAATCTGGATTTGCATTGCTAAAGTTCTCAAGAATACATGGGAACATGAAAAAGGAAAGCAATTATTAGGTACCAATAGTGCAGCTGCTGGGTGACTGCATGTGTGCTCACACAGCATTGTGCCTCAGTGTTTGCTAAGACAATGCTATCAGGTATTTCATAATGTGGCTGGAGTAATTGAGAGGTTGCTATTTATTTAGGATTCTAACAGCTGGACAGAGCTGTTGTGCCTCCCATCAGACACCAATTAAAAAAAACTACTTCATGCTTCATAGTAAAAGTCAAATGATGCCTGACCAAGTCTCTTCTTGACTATGTATTATTAAAAAAATATTTCAAAATAATAGGTCTCTGCAAGACTTACAAAAAAATCTCTAAAAGACACCTATCAAGATTTTGTATATCCTTCTTTTAAATACTCCTATAATCTTTCAGAATTATGCTGTTCTTGTTCAAATAATGCTCCTTTCCTTCTGACTAAACCAAGAAGGTTTTATGAGGCTTCTGTCTGTTGGGACTCTTTGGTACAAGAGATTATTAACAGGCTTTCTGCTTCAGGATACAAAAAAGCAGGAGTTCCTTCTGGATGTGCTTTAGGTGTTGAGGATGAAGGCAAAGTTTGAGTAGCAGGCATTAAGAAGAATGGAAGCAAGAAATAAATGGTCAGATGAAAAGAGTCAAATCCTCCTCTGTGGGATGTTTTTCTCTCTCCATAGCACAAGAAGTCTGAAGAATCCTGGATTCTAATTCAGGCACCTCAGCAAGATGAGATGGACTGTGATTTCTCTAGGGCAGGACCTCTGCCCTAGCATTTCCATGTCTTCAGCTTGTAATCCAGCCAGGTGACTCAAGCAGAAGCAAAGGAAGGAACATTCCACAGCCTCATGAAGCAGGTCAGCTCTCCCAGAGGAACACAAAGCAAATCAAGTCAAATCAGTTTTACTCTTGGTGTGCAAACAGACAAGGGAGCATTCAGGGAAGGGCAAGAGCACAAAATCCTTCCACGGCAAAGGTTCAGGGCTTGTTCTTTATGTCAGGGGACTTCCCTCTGGAAGAGTAATTTATGAACAGGGTTAAGGCAGCAAATCACAGCTTAAAAACTCAAAAGCAATAACTTGTTCAAGGAAAAAAATGCCTTTCCACAAGCACTTGTGCACAGTATCAGCAAGATGAGGGAGGCTGTGTATCCAAACAGCCACTGTGCCTCCTTTGGCTCAGGATCCTGGATTCACACTCCTCCTGAGCCCTGGTGCTGGGCAAGCAGCCAGACCAGCTGACCTCCCTGCCCCTAGTGCTGCTGCTGGGTCACCATCCTGAGCATTTTGAGTGCCATCTCTCCTTGGTCAGCTGGTACCTAGCACAGAGAAAAGCACAGGATAAGCAGCTGCTCTAAGGAAGCAGACAGCAGCTACACACACATCTGCAGTCTTCCTGCTGATTCCACCCCAAGGACTTCATTATTTACCATGTGCCCAGCCTTGAGAATCCAGAAGAAAGCGAAGTTCTCATAGGCCTTGTGGAAAGCAGCTGTCTCAGTGGATTCTGGAGACACATACAGTGCCTTCCACCTTTTCTGGCTGAACTGGTCCAAACTGGGCCACTTGAGTTTCCGAATCCATGCCTCCTGGCCTGTTGGAGAGAAGAGACAGCATTGATTACCAACACTTGGAAATTACTGATCCTTGGGTCCACAGCAGCTGGGGAGTCCAGTTCAGCTGGACACCCCTTGTACTGGATACCAGTAGAGCAGAGTTACCAGAGAGTCTGTGTGTGCTCAGATCATAAAAACAATTTTTTTATGCCTAGCAAAATTCAAGACAAACTAAAACAAACCAGTGGAGGGGAGAAGGGAGTAAGTAAACAGTGAAGGTGTGTATGAGATGGATTTAGGATTGTACAAGTTGAACATGTGCTTCTTGGAGGCTCTGCAGCCCTAGGAACTCCAACATATTTCACTCTGCACCTCAAACACCTTGAATATCCTGCCATGGAGAAGGATCAGCCATACCAAGTCCCCCTCCTGGAAATCAGAAGAGACACTATTTCTCTGTTAGACACTCATTGAGGGGAGACTGGAAAGGCATTCTGTTTCCAGGTGCTGCTAGAGAAGGTGGAGGTCAAGACAGCAACAAGATCCATTCCAGGACTCCAAGGGGGACAAAGCTTTAGACTACCTGTGAACTGCTAGAAGAATTTACATGTTAACTACAGCTCAATTTTAGACCAAAATGTGATAAACTAGAGCACCACTAACTGCTAATCTGTTTTGACAGCATAAATACTGTGTTTCCTGGGTTTATTGATTGCTGTGTTGTTCATGAAGGGCATCTGAATATCTAAGGGGACAGAGACATACAAGGAATAAAGCCTTTCACAACATAGGAAGGTGTTTGTGGAGTCTGTGACTGCAGATTCTTTAACTCAGTGAGAAAAGACCAGTGGAAGGGAGCACAGCAGCCTTGTGAAGCATTTCAGCAGCACTTGGCCTGGCTCCCAAAGTGCCCCTGGACCAAACCAGGCATCAAACAAAGCCCAAGGTTTCCAGGAGCCTATACTGACAGCAGTCACTCTTCCACTGCACCCTCCCTCATTAATCACCAGCATTCTTTGCCTATGAATGAGCATACACACACACACACATCTATGTGCCTATCCAGGAGGATTAAGTGAATTATTAGCTCCACTGAAACAAGCAATTACCGAAGTTGCAGATCCATTTCTCAACAGTATAATGGAGGTAAAGGATTTGCCTCCCTCAGAGGGATATAAGCAAAACATCCAAAGTGCTGCTCATTTATGACTGTAGTATTTAAGCACTGCTACTTAGGTAAGAGGTTTGCACAGGAGACTGGAGAAATCTGGGTACCAATATACTGACAGCTCCATATTCTACTCATCACATGTTCTGTTTCCACCCCCAGGCATGAAGTTCCTCACCCATAGTGTCAACAATGAGGTCCAGCTGCCCATTGTAGACTGTAACATTGACATTGGCTGCCAGAAGCTGATCAACAATATCGATGACAGGTTTCATGAAGTCCCCAGCCATGTTCTCAAAGACCTGTCTGGATTGACCTGGTTGGAACCAGAAAGACAAATTTTAAGTGAAGAAAGATGTCATCCTCAGGCTGGGACAGAAGCATGGGCTGAAGGCTCTAAAATGGAGTTCACAGCTGCACAAAAGCCAGTCCTAACCCAAAGCAGCACCATTTATCAGTTTGAGGAATAAGAGGACCAGACAGCAGCTGTGCTCCCACTGGAGCTCATAGACTCTGCTGTAGTTTCTGGCTCCTATTTACACACTGACATCAGGGTGCTGAGATCAGTCCTTTAAGCCTGTTTTACACCTCCTCCTCCATAAGATGCATCATTACATGACACCAGACTTCTGGCAAAGAAAAGCTGACAAGAATTTCACCAAGACTGCATGAGAGTCAGAAACCAGCTCGAAATACACAGGATCTTCCTCCCTCCCCTTGTATTTTGTGTTACTTGGCTAAAGATAGATATGATCTATATTATATAGATCTATATCATAGATGCTGAGAGCAGAATCAGAACCAGAACCACACCTGCTTCCACAGGCCTGCCCCACATCATTTCTGAGAACAAATCCCCTCCTTAGCCCCATGGGTAAGGACAATTGAATGTGACCAGTTGCCAGAGTATTTTCCTACAGGATGCAGTACTGTAAACAACGGTAAAGGACTCATCAGGTGCACACTGGCAGACAGGAAAGTACCTCCCCACTTCACACAGTCAGGAATGATCATTAGCTTCTTTCTGATGGGCCCATTCATCAGCTCATCGAGGCTGCTCTGATGCATTCTCCTGACGTGGCGCTGGTAAAGCCGCACTGAAAAAAGTGAGAACACGCCTTGATCAGTGGCACACTTAAGACACCACCCTGCACAGATAACTGTCTTCAGCTTCAATCATGGCCAACAAACCCTTTTCTAATGAAAATCCAACACCATAGAGAGAGATTTGCTTACTTTTACTAGAAACCGCTGAAGTCAACCCTAATTTAGGGCAGGATGATTCAGGAAGAACCCATCCACTCCTACTTTTGGCTAACACTGCACTTTTTGTGGGCATCAGCTTCTGCTTCAACCACTGTGCTCTTCTTAACAAACCAGTTATTTTTGAGCTGCGATGTTTTTACTTTCAGGAGTTAATTTCATCTTCCCTCATGAAGCCAACAGAAAAAGAGCTTGAAAAAAACTCTACACGTGTGGTTTTCATAATGATGCACAAAAATCACAGAGCAAGAATATAATCAGACTGTTTATACTGATGAGACACTTTTGTGTCCTGTTTTAAAGACAGCAAAGCAAGACAGTAAGAGGAAGTAACTTAAAAGGTCATAAAATGATGTTGCAATTATACTAACTGCTTCCTTGCTGTAATTTGTGCAGGATGTATAGGTGGAGGTGTCATCTATAGGGTTGTTCTACATTCCTATCAGTCTTTATTTATGCAACAGCAAACAAGTTCTGCTCAGGAGAACAGTGACATCCATTTTAAGGATGTGCTACAATTGAGGCTCTTTCTACTGTCAGAGTTGAAGGTATGTGAGTGGAAACATAGGGCCTCAGAAGTTCAAGTATTTAAATACAACTTACTGAGATGGAGATTTTCTTGTTCATCTGATTTCACTTCAGGAACCTCCTTAGTCAAGATATTATAAAAGTTCACATTGTCTGTGTTCTGAAAACACAAGATAATTTCAGTGACACTAATAAAAACATTTATCAGAGATGAAGAGTCTTTCCTGAAGAAGAAAAAAAAGAAGAAATAAAAAAAGGAGATTAGTAAATCCTAAATAAAGGACCCTGTGACCTGTCACTTTACCTGCACACCAGGAAGATACTTGTGGAAAAACTTCGGTTCTACATTTGCTTTGAGAAGCGGGAAAGATTCCTCAAGCCTGTATTGTTCACACATGGGTTGTGCCAGAGATGTTATTTACTCCTCTGAAGCAGATGTGAAGCTACAGGAAGTCTTACCCTGCATTACTCATGACAGAGAGCTGCAGTGCTAGGTGATGCCTTCAGACAGCCCCTGCTGCCAGGTCTGGACTGGTGCTGCTCTTGCTCAACATCCTTCCAACCTACAATGCTCCAAAATCTAAAATGCTTCCTCAAAAACATGGTGATGGCTATGAGCCACCCCTCTTCTGGAGCTGCTGACAGCTGGATGTGCCCAAACACTGCAGACTGGCAGATCTGATGCAGCTGACAGAGGCTGCCTGCATCCAAGGACAAATATGAGTAGTGTTGCCATTAGAGAAGTTACTCCAGATTCTTGAAGCCATGCTTTACTTGATTTTTGAGTGTTTAAAAGTTCTGATGCTTAGATCAGAAATCAGCTCACAACAGCAGCCCCAGAACTGCAGTGCCTTCACGTGCCAGCACCATCACTACTGAGAGGGGAAGCTGAGTAGATCTGAAAAGTAAAACAAGAACCAAAAGTTCCTTCCAAACAGCAAGAAGTGAAACCAACTATGTGCAAGGCATGGTCAGTTACAAAACACAGAAGTAAAACCAAAGCAAAACAAACTCCCAAAAAAAAATGGTTTAGCAGAGCAAAAAAAAAAAAAGAGCAAACAACGAAGTGGTTCCAGATTAGCTTTTCTGGCCAAGGAAGCCAGAGCCTTATGTGTACTAAAGAATGAGATGTAACAAAGAATGAGATTTTGGAGCAACTTTTTAACAGGAGAAACAAAACCAAAACTTTACCAATATTTTATGCTGAACTTTCTAAGTAACAAGATGTGGTGACTCAAGAGTAACAGACCATAGCTTGAGGCTCCTTTCCATCCTGTGCACCTATTGGAGTTCTTCACAAACAGAGATGTGTGCTTAACTTCACATTTGTGTCTTGCTGGATGCAGTTTTCAATATTCAAAGCTTTCCAGGAGATATAATTAATTTAATTTGGAACTGTGGAAATCAAGAAGACTAGCTGTATGCTGAAACCTCAGTGCAATACTGGAAGACCACCAGGCCTGTCCTGCCCACTCTCTCTGTCACTCACCCAGCAGGCCATAGTAAACACTCCTTTATATCAACACTATAAAACAAATCCTGGCAAAAATGACTGGGCAGGGGGTTGGAGAATTCATGCCAGCTCAGCACTCATAGAAAGGACAACCTGAAATCATGTGCCTCCCCAGGCAGCAATTAGTGCTTAGTATTAGTCAAAGATCTCTCACCTCTTCAATGACACCTTCAGCCTTGCCCCAGAGCTCAGTGGCCAGCCCAAATTGATTTGTATTTATTGCATCCATTATTTCTTTGGCAACAGCAGTCACCTCTGCTAAACCATTATCATCAAGGAGAGACTGGAAGACAAACACAAAGAAAGACAGCTTCAACTACAATTCCACATCCATTTACTGCTAACAGCCTCCATGCTTTTGAGGTTTTATTCAGGCTAGGAGGTAATCTTCAAATTCAACACCAATTTGTACTTTATGGCAGCACAAGGGATCAGGTGAGGACCAAGAGTTTAAGAAGGTACTTACAGTGCTGTAAAGGTAGGGCCCCCAGGACAGCACAGAGTCTAAACAAACAGAACAGATTTCAAACATCAAACAGTCAATCACTGACATAAGATTTAACTTACTTTTCCCTTACTGGGGCAACAATATTTATGAGAAAAATAAATGGATATTAATTAATCAGTAAAAAAGTAGTCAGGTCTGTTTTACCCTAAGATTATGTACCACAGAGGAGCTTCTTTACAAATCCTGCAACAACAATAGCCCCCTAAGAGTTAAACTTATTTAAATTATGAAATTTATTTAAAGCAACCAACATGATTTTACCAAAATGTTCTCCCCCCAGCACTGCAACACACTGCCAGAACATGGGCAGAAATCTAACAAGAGGACGGGAATTATCTAAACTGATCTGTTTGAAAAGTCACATGGGAAAAACTGAGTTATAAAGCAAATCTGCTTTATAACAACTCTAAATGCTCAAGGATCAGCTGATAGCAGGCAGATAAGAGCCTGCCCTTACCAATCCCACTGAAGCACCAAGAGCCCTTTAATTTGCTTTCTGTGTTCCACCAGACTCAAATCTCACTCGCAGCCTTGTGACTCATTTGGTGGCCACATTTAAGCACAGGACTCTTACAGAACACCTCAGAGGCTGTGGAGATGTGTAGGGACATTTCACCATCCCTCCAGATGCAAGTGTGCTCCTCACTGACCTTGCTCTCTGACTTTTCCTAATCTAGATACATTCCAAAGAGACTCTTCAGCCACAGCTTGCAGGGCTGAGTATTTCTTTTTGATTTACCAGACTCACTAGAGAGTTAATTCACTTAAGGCAGGGATGGGCATTTTTGACTTTAGGCACTCGTGGAATGATTACAACACTCAAAAAACCAGAACAACAACAAATTATCTACAGATTGAGGAGTTTAAACATACCCAAAGGAGAAATCCAGGAGTCTCCAAGAGCAGTCCCCATAAAATTGCATTTTATTGTCCCTTTTTGAACAGCCTTCGTGAATAAGAGGAGAGACAAAACAAAACAAAAAACCAAACCAAGAAAAAAACTTTAGTTAGCTATTCATGACTCTAGAATCAGTTTTCTTTAAGTGAAAAAAGTAAGTAGCACTGTGAATTATGCAATAGGGACAGTGTATTCCAGAAAATGAAAGTACTTGTAGAACCCCAGGTTTTAAAGTGAAAAGTGAGCTACATCCTCCAAGTACTTACCCTGTGCAGCTCTAAAGCAACCCCAGCAGCCATTTTACCTCCATAAGATTCAGAAAATATGTAGAATGGGATGGTCTGGCAAGAGAAAAGCCACACAAGGAACTCGTTGGGCAGAGGGCAGAAGCTCTCTCAAACCATCTCCCACATCCCACACGACCCAGGCATCATCTGATCACCTCTCACCATCAAACATTTCATGTTTTTCTTATTTTAAGCTGCACATAAAGTTTCCATAACATCCTGGTGATTTGCTGGGGTTTTGGAACTATAAGCAGCTGTGATCCCAAATATGCTGCTCAGATCACTCAGCAGACAATAATCCAGCCCAATGCTTATCTAACTAACCCCAAAATCAAGATACAACTTCTGAATGTGGAAAACAAGAGACAGTGGTTATAACTGCACCAAACACTACCTAGCAGCAAAACACTGCTCATCTGGAAGTCTGTTCCCTTATTCTTTTTGAATTCTGTTTAAAAGCAGAGAAAAATACAACAATAACCAAGAATTCAGTTCACTTACCTGGAATTCTGTTCTACACGTGAAGAATTCTCCAAGAAAAACCATCATATCAGAAACTACTGTGGTAAGGTTTTGGGCAAACAAGCTACAATCATCCACATAACTGAATCCAGTGCCCACAGGATTATCCACAAACAGGATACTGGCTGCTTGCAACTGTAGAAACAGAAAGGTTTGCATAAAACCTCAGTTCAGCACCAGAAAAAAAATTAGTTTTTTTAGACACAAATGATTAGCTAAGCCAGCAAATCCCTGGAGCTGAAAAAACTTACAGAAAAATTAGGTGCAACATAAGTCCTTCAATTTGCCCAATCTGTAACCAGAAATACATGCCCCAGTAATGCAGGAGCAGGTCACCTAGGGAACTCTGGAGTACTTCAGAATATTAGTAGCTCAGAGCACAAATATATTGCACTAATTAAACTTCCACCTTTACAGGCAGCTGTAATTTGTTTTCCTTGAAGGCCATACTGGACCTGTAATTACAAGCCATAGGTTTTACACTGCCAGCCACCCAGAAAAAGCTGTGACTGCACACAATGAAGCTGTGATCTGAAATAACACTTTCTACAATTTCCCTGCTCTCTGTTTCCCAGACATCTGGATTTCACAATTTCATGGAAGACCAGACATACTTCATCAAATCAAACTAATATGTCTACCCCTCAATTCCAAACAAGGCTATTCCTATAAGCCAATTTATTAACCACAATATTTTAACTTGAAATATTATAGTCCTACTGAACTTTAAATGAAAAACCGTTCTGTGGGGTTTTTTGTGTGGTGATCATCTGCTAACCCAAGCAAACAAACATTTGTAATTAGCAGTTAGAAGCTGAACTCTCTACTGTACCCAGGTTGTATTTCTTGGTTTCATGTCTTTGTCTAATGGACCAATCTCTTCAAAGTTCCCATATCCACAGCCTGAAGATCCTGGACCTCCCTGCAGGGAAATACCAAATGACAAAGATGTTAAAAGGCAGGTTGCATAGATAAGACAGATGGAAAAAATAATACAAGCCAACCAGTGAGTAGAATGACAGATTGTAAATTTTTAAAAATGGCTTTTGCACTACACATTAATTTGCAGAGCAGGATCTGTTCCTCATGGTCTTGGGTTATGTGCACACGTGGAATTTCTGAAAGCAAAAATTCAACAGAGAAGCAGTCACACACTTGTGAGAGCTTCTGGTGAGCTGCCTGCTATGTGAGCACGGTTTCAAAACCATATTATATTCATAATATGGAGTCCAAAAGTTAACTATCTGCTAACTGGGCCTTTGCAAGTCATTAGCATAATCAACACATACAGCTTGTGGTTTTTACTGTGATGAAATAACCCAGAAATAATAAGAACAAGTTCTCAAGTGATTCCATTCAATGTTAACTTCTGATACGCACTGTGAAGAACTTGCTACCAGTTTTATCAAACTGGAATTATTTCCATTTACAAGTCATCCTATAATCTATAAATCTATAATTATGTTACCTACTCTCTCAGAACATTGTTTAGACTTCAAGCTCTCCAGGAAAGGAGCTGTGAAACTATAATGCACAAAAATCACTACTGTCGTATGAAAGATAAGAACAACCTCTGTTATTGCAATCGAACTTGATGGAAGGTGAGCAGAAAAGTACACCCCATGACAGGAGAATGAAATTATCCTTGTTTTTCCCACCCCAAACATCTCATTCACAAGGTGAGGCATTTAGAGCCAGGCAGTCTTGTATCCTGTTTCTGTAGAGCTGCACAATATCAGACATCCGATTGAACCAGAAGCAGATGGAAAAAACTCTTGCTTAGGTGTCCCTAACCACACCTTACCTGAAGCCATAAGACGAGAGGTAACTCTGTGAAGTCTTGGGTTGGGTTATTTGCATAATAGAGCCACCAGAACATGTGAGCTTTGCTCCGAACCTCCACGTATCCCCACACCTCTTTGGGCTCTTGGGGCTGCCTCAGAACTACACCTTGGGGGAAAACAAAAATAACAATCAGCTAGGTAAAAAGGCTCAGCTTTGGGCTTTCCACCAGAATTGTTTTAAAACATTACATTTCAATCTTGGGTGTGATAATTAGAAGTGCTACTACTATTTAAAAAAATTACTATAAGAAACCTGCCTATACTTACATCCCCCGCCCACCGCTGATTTATCGCCAATGAATGAAGTGTGTAATTAAGTGCTTCCTTATCAGAGCCTAGCGTTAGAGCTGCCGCCGGAATAACAGCTCAATCGCTGGAATAATTCATTCTTGAAGTGTTCTCAAGGCCTGAGCTGAAGTCACAAACCCACTAACCCAAACGGATTAACTCCCATAACCAGCTGCAATCTCGACAAGGATCACAGAATATTCTATGTTGAAAGGGACCTAAAAAGATCGAGTCCAAC
Source organism: Anthoscopus minutus (assembly GCA_013399455.1). Taxonomy (NCBI): domain Eukaryota; kingdom Metazoa; phylum Chordata; class Aves; order Passeriformes; family Paridae; genus Anthoscopus; species Anthoscopus minutus. The sequence continues at coordinate 494,316 of VWYI01035346.1, read as the reverse complement.
CGTTTAGTGAACGGCGCGGGGATCGAACCCGCGGTCTTGGTGTTAATGGCTCCGTGCCCCGATCAACCGAGCTCACCCCAGTACTGAGCTGGGCGTCTGCGGAGACCGCATCCCTTCACAGCCCCCAAGGGGAGCAGCTGCACACAGACACAGCGCCACTTCTAAAGGAATCCAAAATATAATTTAAACTCATTTAAGTCACTAAAGTCTGGTCACCTTACGCGGTCAGTCTACTGCCCATCTCGGACACGGAACAGACCTTTGACCCGCCAGCCCCTAATCTCAGGGGAGAAGGCACCAGCGCACTGGAGTAGGAGCAACAAGGTTTTTCCAAGCCACGGTGGCCAGGCTTTGCTGCTCCTGCTGGGACTCCCGCCACCCTCTCCGTCCCTCCCGACCGCCATCCCGGCAAGAATTTCCCGCGGCTCAGCCCAGGCCCTGCCCAGCAGCGGGACAGAGGAGCGCCATGGCTGGAGACCCCGCTCCCGTCCCGCTCCGTCCCGTCCCGTCCCGCCTGGTCCGTCCCGTACCTGCTGCCAGCAGCAGCACGGAGAGCGCAATCCCTGCACGAAGCGGCCCCATCGCTCCCTCAGCTCCCGCGGTCACGGGACCGGCCCGGCTCCGCGGGCCCGCCCCCGCTGCCGCCCCGCCCCTGCCCCGCC
>VWYI01035346.1:467677-493553 GCA_013399455.1 Anthoscopus minutus | reverse complement strand
CCCGCCATGAGGCCCCGCCCCGCCATGAGGCCCCGGCCCCCGCGCCCTCCTCCTCCGCCTCCTCCATGATGGCGGCCGGCGGCGGCCCGGTGCGGCTGCGGCTGGTGTTCGACCACCCTCCGCCGGCCAGCCCGGACTGCGCGCTGTGCTGGCTGCTGCTGGAGCCGGGCCAGGCGCGGCTCGTCACCGACCTGCTCAGCCTCATCCGCCACCGCTTCGGCTTCAGCCGCCGCGCCCGCCTCAGCCTCTTCCTCGAGGAGGCGCTGCTGCCTCCCGCCGAGAGCGCGCGCCTCGTGCGGGACAACGACTCGCTGCGGTACGGAGCGGACCGGACCGGGACAGGGACCGGGATGGGCACAGCGGGATCGGGGGTCAGTCCCACACACGCACCTCATCAGTGTCTGTCATTATCTCGGCGGTGCCGAGATACCGGAGCGGGTTCTGCCCGGTGTTGCCGAGCCATGGGACACGAGGCAGCGGGCAGGAACTGATGCCCAGGAAGTTCCACCTGACCGTGAGGAAGAGCTTCCCTGTGCAGAGACCGCGCTCTAGAACAGATGTCCAGAGAGGAGGTGGAGTCTCCCTCACTGGGGATATTCCATAATCCTCTGGACACAACCCTGTGCTCTGGGATGCCCCTACTTAGGCAGGGAGATGGGACCAGATGACCCCTCTGTGGTCCCTTCCAGCCTGACCCGTTCTGGGATTCTGTGAATCCCCATGTGGGCTTGGTGGGACAGGGATGGGCCTTCCCTGGAGGCCTGAGACACCTCAGCATGTCCAAAAGGGATGGAGCAAGCCAAGCATTTGGAAATGTTCCCGAAGGTGGAAGGAGAGCCTGTGCCTGCAGGGGAGGGTTCTGGACTGTCCAGGGAAGAGCTGGAGCATCTTCACTCTAGGGAACTTGCCTGAGCTGCTCACCTGGAGGGAAGAGTGTTCATTATGCAGAACCGTGGCTTTTGATTCTTTTTTTTCTTTTTAACAGAGTAAAATTGGAAGAGATAGTTGCAGATGATTATGAAGAGATAGATGATGACTTTATTTACACAACAGAAGAAGACAAAGAAAGGCACAGACACAAGCAGGATGAGGAAGAATTCTCTAGGAATGAAGGCAAGCATAAAAGGAAAAAGAAAAAGGAGAAGCATAACCTTGAGTATTCCTCTTGTAGGGAAGAGACCTCTGTAGATACTTGGGACTCTCAGAAAAGATACACAAAAAGGAAAAGAAAGGAAGAAGGTAGGGGAAGAAATAGACTCGCAGAAGGTAAGGAAGAGATCCCTACTTCCCATTCTAAAAAGATGAAAAAAACAGAGAGGGAGAAGCAGTTGGCAACAAAAAAGAAGGATGAAAAGCAGGCAAAGGTTGCTGCAGCAAAGATGGCTTTAGAACGGGCAGATGACAGCTTTTCTCTAAATTCTGATAAAAATAGCACCAGAAAGACCACAACACAGTCCAGGAAAAAGAGGGTGGGAGCTTCAGATTCCTCCAGCACATCGTCTGACAGTGACAGCAGTGAATTAAATGTAAAGGAAAATAAATCTGTAGTGGCAACACTTCCCAAAGACAAATCCCAAGCCGCTTCAGGTTTTGATGTGAAAACTAATAAAGTGACTGTAAACTCTAACACTGAAAAGACTAAGACTGTAATTAGTAAAAATGCTAAAAAAACCCAGTCTTCTAGTTCAGATTCTGACTCAAGCACAGAGGATGAGAAGGTGACACCAGCAGAAGACAGCACTGCAAAGGAAGAGTCGGTGCCAAACCACACGGTGGCTGTAAAAGCCAGCACCAAGGCTTCCAAAGCAAAGAGCTCCTCTTCAGACTCTGATAGTTCAGATTCAGACACACTTGTCATTAAAAAATCTGCAGCAGGTGCTGGAGTGGGTAATTCCATAGTAAGGAACTGCACTACACAGTTGCCAGCCAGTGTCCAAGGATCATTTGCCAGCCCAGGCCGTGGAAGGGGGCATGGAGCGAGAGAGAATAACTTCTGGAGAAGACCTTGGGGCCGTGGGTTTCGTGGGATGATGAGGGGCCATGGGCAAGGAGCAAACCCTGGCTTCTTCTATAACTACAACAGTGAAAGCCAGAAACAGAGGCAGTTAAATGAAGCTGCAACAAACACTTCTGTCCTTGTCCAGGTGAGTGACTGACACAAGCAGAGGTCACCTTTCTCTAGCAGCTTGAACTCTACAAAGAACCTATAGGATGAGAGTAATTCATAACAGCAGAAATAGATTAGTGGGATAAAGGTTGATCTTTTATTTAGTGCAATTCCATTTGTCAGCCTGAGGAAGTGTTTGTGAAACAACAATAAAATGATTGTATTGTATACCTAAAAACAAAGCATGTGCCTTGCTCTTAAAGCTTCTTGCAGTCCATACAGCATGAACATTGTCTTCTGTTTTCATTGATACAGTAATGAAATCAGTGGGTTACTCTTTGTTTCACAGAATCCAGCGAAGATTCCCAAGAGAGACTATAGTGTGTTACCTCTTCTAGCTGCTCCACCCCAAGTGGGAGAAAGAATTGCCTTTAAGGTAAAGAATTCTGGAAATACTGAATGCTAGGTTAAAATTGCTTCATTTCAGCCACTCTTAAGTTTCTGACCTAATAGTTTCTCAAAAAAATTCACTTGTTGTAAAGCCTGGGTTTGATTTTTACAAATGTTTGGAGCATATACAGAAGTTAAGTGCATTTCTTTAGACTTTCTGTATTTGTATAACACAAGAAATTCTGTCTGTGCTGTCATTGCAATGGGATTTTCCACGTAAATGTTATTGCAAGTCTTAGCATACAAATAATTACACTGCACTGCTAAATAAAAAAGTAAATGAAAATGAAATCCTTGCAGTTGAGGAGACTGGGATCCATCTCCCTGATCTCACACAGCCTGACCTGAATGTAAATCCTTTGGAGCAGTGAGTCCTGGGAGTCTACCTGGGACCATGATTTGTGTCTGGATGCAGGTGGAATCATCCAAGATTGGGATAAGTTACAATTTGTTACTTGTGTTTCTTTCAACAGCGCCTGGAACTAAATGAAAATTACAGTCCTGAAGTTTCAGATTATAAGGTACTGGTTTTCTTTCCTCCCTTCATTCACTCATAGAACTATGATAGGTGAGGTATGGCTTAAATATTTTGATGTTGTGCAGTTTTCCCTTGCATCCAGTTGACTCCAGGCTATTCCTGGTGCAGCAGTAAAAATCAAAACTCTACAAGCCGAAACTAACTGAAAATTTAAAAGATGTAGCTGTTTTAAAAAGAAAAACAAACAAACCACCAACTACAAGGATTATTAGTAATGATTAATAATCATTAATATTTTAGAGATAACAAAAAATGCAGACGACCCTCAAGTAGAAAAATGTATCTTTATTTGAGTCTACTGCTATTTGAAGTCAGGGCAAGTTCTTAAAACTGGCAAGTAAAATTTTGTTGCTACTTCAAATAACTTGGTTTCTGTGTAAGTACTGATTTAAACTCCAAAGCTGACAATGAATAACTTTGGTTTATTGATGCCAGTAGTTACAGATTGCTGAGCATTAATTCTTCACAGATTTTATACATGGAGACTGGAAAGTTTGATAGCCAAAGAGACTTACTTCCTCTGTCAGCAATCAAGTAGCACACTGATTATAAATATGGAATAGTTATCCAGTGCTGAAGAGTGTCTTACCTGATTCTTTTCTTGTTGCTTTGTGAAGGAGGCAAAAATAATCAGTTGGAATGCTGAAAAAAAGCAGATTGAACTTGAGATCCTTTCAACACCAGCAGGACAGTGTATGTACCTGGGGTCACCAAGGGCTTGTCATGTGCTGTCACCTGGAAAACCAGAAGTCCAAGGAACACTTCATCTTTCAGTATTCCAAATTTCCTTGGGTTCATACTCAACAAACCTTTCCCCTCCTCGTTCCCTCCCCAAAATGTCTATTTAAATTGAGAAGTTTTAACCCCTGCTAGTTGAACTGAAAGATGCTCATGGGTATTTACAAAATTATTTTTTTTAGTCAGTTAGAGTGGTCAGTAACTCACCTCTACTGTGGTTTCATTTTCTGAAAGAAATTATTTTCTGGAACTGCAGAGAAAGTGAGAGGGCATAATGGTGTGTCTTCAGCGGGTGTGGAAGTGAGTCCCTGCAATGACAAGGTGCAATTCCTGAGACCTGAAATAATGAATGCTTCTCAAACTGTGTATCCTGCAGTTGCCATTTAAGCCACAATTAATGAATTGTTATATAAGCATTTTTCCCAAATTTCAGCAAGATATTGTTGACTTTTTCATGTGAGTAATCAGATAATTACCATAATTTTGGTGTGTAGTATTCAGTTTTACCTCAAGATTTTTTGTTATAATTATGAACCCAGACACTGAGCTCAAAAAAAAAAACAAACCAACAAATCAAATTTGATGAGCATTTGTGATAAACATTTAAAGTTTCTTTGGTTTGTAGCTTGTTGAGCTGTTTGTTTGGTTTTTCAGTTGCTAAGGAGCCAGGGAAGTTTGACCTGGTGTACCAGAATGCAGATGGAGAGGAGCTGATCGAGTATGCGGTGCCACAGGACACCAAGGTACGTGGGGGGCCTGCTCTGACTCCTGCCACCAGCTCTGCAGAGCTGGTACCTGCCCTGCTTCCTGACTCTGTTCACCTCAGGGACATTCCCTTTGTAATCATGCACCTGATTTGAAACAATGGAAGCAGCAAAAGTAATTCCTTTCTGGCAAGAATGTGCCATGTTTACATCATAACAATCAGTTCCTGCATGTTACTCAATTAACTGGTGTCACAGCCACTCATCAAACTCCTTGTTTTGGCTAATAAACAACATAATGGCACACAGAGATACTATCTTACCAGCTTTTAATTTCATCATTGATCTTACCTGCATTTTTCCTTACCCAAGATGTCAGGCAGGTTTGGGTTCATCCGTAGGATCAGTGACTCACAGGAGGAGCTGTGATCTTGGTTCAGTGGTGTCATTGTTCAGGTCTAGGCAAAAGCATAATGGCACAGAAATTGCATCTGCTGGTGTTGCTGGCACCTGCTAAGTGTTGCCTGTGGTTTATTTTCAGATAACGGAAAGCTGGGATGCACTGATAGAGCCAAGACTGATAGTGGAGCCTCCAGTTAATGGATCCAGCGCTGAAAATGTGGTATCTGTGATGTGAAAAAATGTGAACAATTGACAGATTTGTTCTCTGAAATGCTGCCTCCTGGTTCTGAGGGTGGCAGGTGCACTGGTGGATGTTACTGTCTTAAAAACAAGTAGGCCAAAAGAAAAACTTCTTTCCTTTAGGCTATGTTTTTATGTAATACATGAAAACTTTATTATGGGAAGTCTAATGTAGATCTAATATAGAATATAGTCTAATACAGAATATAGTTTGGTTTGAATATTTATATCCTGCTGTAGCAAGCTGCAGATCTGGAATGGTTTGATTAAAAGATAAAACACAACCCTGTACTGTGAATAATAATTTAAATGTCTGGGTTGGGCTTGTATAACTGCCAGAGGTTACTTTCATGCATTGTTGATGTTCAGAACTTGCCCTCTGCTGCTGTGTCTTATTTAGGTTGCAATGCAAGATGTGACCAAAAGTCAGTATTCTATTACCAGCTGTTAAAACCAGGTGTGGCAGTGCTCTTTATCTCTTCCACCACCCATCCCTCATAACTGCAGGGGGAACTCTTCTGTTGATGGGCCATTGAGTGTCCCTGCATGACTGATAAAATGACATCACCCACTGGGAGATGCTCCACCCAGGGGAGGAGCCAGGCATTCCTACCTGGATATAATCTGAGATCTGGAACACCACAGGCAGCTTTTCTCCACTGGACCCCCAGAGGAAGACAGGACCCATCTACAGCAGCACTGAACCTTCAGAGGAAAGCTGCACCCTTCTGCAGGATCCCTGCTCCAACAGAGCCACATCTGTCACTGCAGGAGGGCTGCAGCCACCATTTCACCCGACTGCTACCAGCACCCTGGCCTGATACCTGCGTGTCAGGCTGGAGTCTGACTCTGTCACTGCTTCTTTGTACTACTGGGTTTTCATTTTCATTTTCCTAGTAAAGAACTGTTATTCCTTTTCCCATATCTTTGCCTGAGAGCCTCTTGATTTCAAGATTATAATAATTCAGAGGGCAGAGGGAGTTTACATTTTTCCATTTCAAGGGAGGTTCCTGCCTTCCTTAGCAGACACCTGTCTTTTCAAACCAAGACATGCTTCCAAGCATCATACAAATGCTGTGACTTTGCAGTTACTTAGAGTTCACCTGAACATGTGAAAAGCCTGTGGATTTTGAGCTTCTGTAATTTTGTAATTCTGTAATTTTGAGGCAGATAAATAGCACTGGTAACTGTCAACTTTGAACCCTTGGCAGAATTGTGTCCCACTGTGTTAATTTATGTCTCCTATGATAGAGCAAACCTTGGCCTGTAAGTGCTGAAGTTTCTGTGCTGCCCTTCTTCCCTTTCCAGCAGCAGAATGGGCACCCAGGTGCTGGCAAGGCACTGCACTGACAGCTCGAATAATTATTAGCATTCAACAGAATCACAGAATCACCAGGTTGGAAGATACTTCCAAGATCATGGAGTCCAACCCATGCCCTAACACCAAAAGCTGGACCATGGCACCAAGTGCCACATCCAATCTGTTTTTAAACACAGCCAGGGATGGTGGCTCCACCACCTCCCCGGGCAAACCATGCCAGTANAGTGTCCTTCCCAAACTGGGCAAATGGTTAATTTAGTTCAGAGTCACATGAACTTCTCAAGTATTTGCAAGCAAAAGAGTAATAACTTCAGTAGCTATGTAAATGGTAGCAGTAATTTTTTATATTAAACCTTTATTTTCTTTTAGACAACAGGAGTGGTTGGGCTTCCTCTAAACCAGAATTTTAAGCCCTCTTTGACAACGGGGAACTTAAACTTTGGCTGTATCAGTTGATAGCACAGGAGTGCCACAGAAAACACAATGAAGGTGCTGAGTCTTTGAAAGATGACAGAGGCTTAGCCCAGATAAGCTCAGGGTGTTCATTCACCTATGGAAAAATAAAAAATGCAAAAATTAATAGCTGCTCTTTGGTCCCAACTCATGCACAGCACAGCTCTCCAAGACTGTTCCTTTGCAGTCACTGTCAGCCACCCTGCCAGGTGTTTGCATTTCCTCTGACAGCAGGTACAAAGTCCTGATCAACACACCCCAGCCACACAGTAAACTTGCAACACCGTGCCCATGACCTAGAAACTCCTCCATCCTCCAGCATATGACAGAGCTGATATCTGAGCTTTTGCTCCTGTCACAGCCCTGCCAAACACCTCCATTGTCCTTTCTGCACCTGTATCTGTCACTGAGCAGTGACTCAGAGCCCTGTGACACGCAAACCCCTCTGCAGCTTATCCTGGAGGAATGTTACAAGGCTAGAGGGATAAGTGATGTAGGCACGAGTCCGTATTATCTGTGCAACACAGCTTTACAGTGATTGAATTGTCCAAAAGAACTGGCTAGGAGCTGATTTCAATTGTAATAGACCTCCCACCACCACTTCTTTTGAGTGCTTTATACAATGAGCATGAACATGAGCCAGCAGAGTGCCCTGGTGGCCAGGCAGGCCAATGGCCCCTGGCCTGGGTCAGGAATGGTGTGGCCAGCGGGAGCAGGGAGCTCATTCTCCCCCTGTGCTGGGCACTGCTGAGGCCACAGCTCGAGTGCTGTGCCCAGCTCTGGCCCCTCAGTTTGGGAAGGACATTGAGGGGCTGGAGTGTGCCCAGAGGAGGCAACGAGGCTGGGGAAGGGCTGGGAACACAAACCCTGTGAGGAGCTGCTGAGGGAGCTGGGGGTGTTTATTCTGGAGAAAAGGAGACTCAGAGGTGACTTTATCGCTCTCCACAACTCCCTGAGAGGTGGCTGTAGCTAGCTGGGGTTGGTCTCTTTCTCCAGGCAACTACTGACAGAATGAGAAGACATAATCCTAAAAGCTGCGCCAAGGCAAGTTAAGGTTAGACATTAGAAAGAAATTCTTCACTGAAAGAGTGGTTGGGCACTGGAATCCTGCCCAGGGAGGTGGGTGAGTCACCATCCCTGGAGGGGTTTGAAAGAAAACTGGGTATGGTACTCAGTGTTTCAGCTGATGAGGAGGAGTTAGGTTAGGGCTAGGTGATCTTAAAGGTCTTTTCCTTTCTGTGTAACTCCTGAACATTCTAGGAAGTCCCTGAGGACTAACACCAAGAAGATTCCCTGCTAATACTTTTGAACGACATTAAAGGGAACCTCAGCAGTTCTCCACACAAGGTGTTCCTTGCCTACCGGACAAGAGTTGAGAGCACACAGCTCCTTCTGCTGCAGCCCATCAGGCTCTGTTTATTGGGGGGTCACAGACTTTGTGTCAGGCTGCTCCATTTCATCCCTGCTGCCAGCATGGGTGGAGAAATACAGTGGGCCCCAAGGAACATCAGCAGACAAAGCAGAAGAGGGAGGAGGAAGAGACCACTGGAAGGATTTGGAGTCAAGTTAGTTAAGATAGGAGTGCTCGCCATGCTGCTATTTAGCATCAGTGTTACTGTTAGAATCAGTGATTATCCAACAGTTACACTGAGAAAAAGAAATTTGAGGAAGAATCTTCTGTTGAGATGGTTTCCACAATCACAGTGCAGTAACCTGTGTGCTTTAAGAACATTGCACTGACATCACCTGTTGCAAACAGATGATTTTTAAGGTCTTTTCCAACCCAAACCGTCCTATGAGTCCGTAGGATCTCCAGCATTTAAGCTACCCACAGCTCGAAGCAGCTGGGGCGATGCCCGGGGGCATTTGAGGTTCACAGCATCCCCGAGGGGCGGGCGCGGGGATCGCGCAGCGCTGCGTGTCCCGATCTCCCTGGCGGGCAGCGCGGGTGGGCCCCGCACCGCGACTGCCCCCTGCGCTTCAGAACCGACCCCGAGGCGTCCGGGCACCTCCGACTGACACTGCCCCGACCCCGGCTCGGAGCCCCGGGGCAAAGCCCCGGGGCAGAGCCCCCGGCATCCCAGGGCTGCCCGACCCCGACATGGGCGGGCGCCGCCGGGTCCGTCCCTCGGCTGCCGCCCCTCCCGTCGGGGCGGGGACCGAACACGTAGTTTTCCGTAAAGCCTCGGCCATAGTTTCGTTTCTCCGAGCCCACTTTTGTTTCTGGCTCTTGCGGCAGCTGCGGACGGGGCGATGGCGGCGCTGGAGTCGGAGCCGGGCCTGTTGGGGCTGGAGGAGGAACTCACCTGCTCCATCTGCCTCTGCCTCTTCAGCAAACCCGTGACGGTGCCCTGCGGGCACAACTTCTGCTCCTCCTGCCTGGAGCTCAGCTGGGCCGGCCTCTCGGGGGGCTTCAGCTGCCCGCAGTGCCGGGCCACCTTCGCGGGGCGCCCGCAGCTGCAGAAGAACACGGTGCTGTGCCGGGTGGTGGAGCAGCTCCAGGGCCGCGCCGGGGCCAAGGGCGAGGAAGAGGAGGAAAATGAAAATGGGGAGGCGGAGGGGTGCTGGGCAGTGGAGCCCCCCGTGTCCTGCGACAGCTGCCAGGAGGCTCCGGCCGTGCAGACCTGCCTGACCTGCACCGCGTCCTTCTGCGCCGAGCACCTGCGGCCGCACCGCGACAGCCCCGCCTTCCGCGACCACCAGCTCTGCCCGCCCCTGCGCGACCTGCAGCAGCGCAAGTGCCCCCAGCACAACCGGCTCTTTGAGTTCTTCTGCAGCAAGCACGGCGTCTGTATCTGCTCCCTCTGCCTGCTCGAGCACAAGCTGTGCCCCACCAGCCCCTTGGAGCAGGCAAAAGCCGCTGCCCAGGTGAGCAGCCGGGGTTGGAACACCCTCCCAAGGGTTCCCCGGAGTCCCCCTTGGCTCCCCCGGTGCCCGGAGAACTTTTCTGGAGTGTGGGGTAGAGGCCAGAGCAAGACGTTGCCTGTAAATCTCGTGTCTGGCATTGATAAATTCTTAACTACCCTGCAATGTGCACTCGGGCACGTCCTCAGGGTCATTCCTTGCGTTTTCCTGCTCTCCCCAAGATGTTGCTTGGGGGCAGGGGTCTGTCAGGGAGCTGACTGCCAGCTCCAGGGCTGGGTTGGGCTCACCAGTGAGGCCTCCCACACTCTGGCATCACCCAGAACTCTGAGACTCCTCTGCTGCTCTGCTCCCTGCCAGGGCTTGTCGCAGCCTGAAGGGCTGATGTTCCTCTGCAGATGTTCTTAAGTTATAAAGGTATCCTTGGGAAATCTCAAGTATGTAGAAGAAGGCCAGAAGAAGGTTCACAGAGTAGAAGGGAAGGAAAACCTGGCATTTATATTTTTCAGCACAGCTGAAAATCAGTGTGGATGAGTAAAGTATGCTGAGAAAGTTTCGGTGGCCAAACTCCCATCTGTTCAGTGAGGGTGTTCACAGCTTATCTGCAGAACTTAACCCTGACTGAGCTTAGCAAAATCTTGAACTAAAGGAACAGGTAGATCACATCTGAACAAGAAAATTCTCAAAAGGAGAGGGGTGAACAGTAGTAGCAGCTTTGTACCTGAACTCCAACCTGAGAGCTAATGTAACATTTATTCTTAGCATGAGAGCTGCTGTACTGGTGAAAGCACCAGGGACTTTGTGAAGAGAGTGTCAGCAATGGCATCTTGCTCCTGGGAGAGGTGGGCAGGGTGTGGGTGCCACAAGCCACGTGTGTGCAGGACAGGACTTTTACACCCTCTGAGGTTCAAGGGAAGGCAGGTTTTAAGCTGAAAGTACTAAATGCTTACAAGAGTATTTAAAACTGAGAGCAGACATGACAACTGCCTCTCTGAAATACTTTCTGGTCTCTCCTGTTGCAGTCGGTGCTGAAGAAGAAACTGGTGGAGCTGCATAACCAGAGTGAGAAAACTGCCCGGGCAATGAGCACGGTGAAAACAAACCAGAACCAATCTGCTGTAAGTGGGTAACTCTGCAGAGTGCTCTCGGGTTGCCTGGCACCCCTGGCCACTGTGTGGTGTTGGTGACTGCACCCTTGTGACAATGGCTGTAGTACTGAGGCTGCATTGCCAAGAGGAGGTGTTACCAGAGAGGAACAGAAAAGAGGAGTTTTGGCAGGGCCGGGCAGCTCTGTGGGAGATGGGAGAAAACCAGGCATTGTGCAAGGTTTTGTACCCTCATGTGAGGGTGACACTGAGAATGGGCTCCATTCCTTGGCAGAGGAGTTTTCTGCCCAAACCACATGGAAACTCACGGCTCTTTCCTTGCTTGTCTCAAGGAAGAGAAGCCCATGTGTTCCTCAGAGGCTTTTGTACAGTAGTACTGAGACTATTTTGTTTACAAACTGTTCTTTTGAAACCAGTGCCTATCTGCTCTTGTCTGCTCTAGGAGACAGCTTCAAGAAAGAAGGAATTGATCAGAAATGAGTTTTCAGAAATTAAAGCTGTAATTGAAGAGAGAGAAAACGAGATCATGAAAGCAATTACAGAGGAAGAAAAGAGAGTTTGGAATAAGCTTGATTATATTTACAGTGCTCTGGGAAATAAGAAGAATGAAATTCAGTCTCTCAAAGATCAGATTGAGATGGCACTGACTGAAAGTGATGACATTCTGTTTTTGAAGGTAAATGTGTCATTTAAATGTGAATCCAGTTCTTCATTCTAGAATGCAGAATGACAAAAACTTGCTGTGGTCATCCTGCTCTCCAGAGACTTCTGGTCAAATGGAAATGCAGTGTTGTGCAAGAGCCTGCTATCAGAGGATGTACTGAAAAGTACACAAATACCAGTGAAAGAATGCTGAAGGGGTGTCTGGTAACCTCCTCAGTTCAGCCCCTGCCACAAGCAGAGGGGTCAGTGGGCAGGAGTCACCTCTGTGAGATGTGGCAGCTCTGTGCTGTGACCTGCCTGGCCACTGATTCAGGTACCAGGGGGAATTAAGGCATCTGAGCAGCTGCTGGAATTTTGCCATGAGCTGTGTCTGACTGTAGCCTTTGTTCCCTTGAATTTGAGCTGAATGTACAAACTCCACCCCTTTTAAAGTAATTTGGTTGTGTTTTTCTCTATGTGCTACACAAAGTGGTCTCTCATTTGTCATTTCAGAGAGCAACAGCTCTGCAACGAACAACAACAAAAGAGGCTTTCGTTCCTGTAATTGAAATGGACCAAAATGTGATGCACTCCACTTACCAGTGTGCCATTACCCTCAAAGACATAGTGAAAGCTTCAGTGATTCAGAGTAAGGAGAAAAAAGAAGAAGGTACTGTATCACTGGGGAAATTGGCATCTTCTACTTTTGCTTTGAGCTGAAATGAGGGAGCTTTCCAATCCAAATACAATTTTTTTAAAAAGTGCAAGAAATACAGATGGTTAATATAAATGGTGCTTCCAATCTCTGCAGTGCTCCATTTCCACACAAAAACTTTACAGTCTGGGTTAATTTGGGAGATAAATTGTGCTAGTGTTTCTTCACTGCTATCTACACTTAGATCAGCTGATGAGTATCTTGATATTACACCCTTCTGGCACAGCTCAGCCTTTCTTCCTTAGAGTAATTTAGGGTGTTACTATGTAGCAGGGTTGGGTGTGATTTGGATGTGGATTTGAGGGGAGATCTGAAAGGCTTTAGAGTGGCAGGACTCTTACCCAACTGTAAAGGTGCTGATTGTGTGTGATGGAACAAAGCTCTACTTACCAGGTTAAGCCAAATTATCTTTTGGACTGGGGCGTGGGTGTGCATTTCCCATCTCTGCCAAATATCACTTCAGTTCTGTTTGCATAACTGAAAAATAAGACAGAAAAGTGTCCTCACTAATACATGACTGTTCCTGGCCATACAAATCATAATGTAAATTATCACCATTGCAGCCAAACCTGTGAAAATTAAGGCCCCTCTAGCAGCTCATCCAAACAAACCTGTTGGGAAAAAGACTCATGGACCACGTAAGTACTACAGAACATCATCCTGTCCTAACTGTGGCTTCACTGGTAAATAAGAGTTGGAGCAGTTACCCAAGAGCTGTTTGCTGTGGTGGTGATGCAGTGATGACCTGCAGGGAGCACCTTGGCACAGGGAAGGGAGGGTGCCTTGGGATATTTGGGGGTGGATGCCTTGTGAGCTGGACAGGTACATGAGTGCATGAGCCTGTAGTGGTCAGTGTGGGCTGTAAAGCAAAGCAGAGCCTCCCCACCCTCTGGTTGTTGCACGTTTTTTTTAATTTGGGCCAGACACTTTTTGGTTTGATGGATTTGTGTGTATTGAGTTCTGCTTAGGATCTGTTCATGTTCTCTTTTTCCCTTCCTCCCTCACAGACCAGACCCACAAAGAGAAAACCAGTACCCAGGCTCAAAACACATCCCAGGTCGAGACAGATACCAGTAAGTGGTGATTAAAGGAGCCTTACTCAAACATTTTTCTGCCTCCAGTCTAGGGCTGGGCTGATGGTCTTTGGGGCAGATTATACTGGGGACTTTCAGTACTGTTTTGTCCAGATACCAGAATTAATGGGCACTGCAGCCTGTTTGGATGATCTTCCATGCTTTCTTTTTGAAGTAAATGCATGTGTTAAGAAACAACTTCAGTTACTTCCAGGGAGCTCTCTGCCACGTGGCCCAAGTGCTGGGTGTGGAGCAGTCAGGGGGCAGTGCTGGGGAAGCAGGACTGCAGCTGCTGTTGCTGCACTAAAAGCTCTCTTGTACAGAGGAAAGGAACAGTTCAGTGTTCCTCATGGGAACAGGAGTGTTCTACAGTCCTGAACACGCTGCTCCTGGAGGGGAGATCAAGCTCCTTCCAGGCTTTTGACCCTGTGAAATAGGAAGCAAATGGAAGATTGTGCTTGATGTGCAGCTTTCCAGTGTGAGAATGTTTGTACATGGCTTCAGCCTGCTGGACTGTCAGCTCTCTACTGCTGCAGGTTCAGAAGAGCCATGCTGATGGTGTTACAGCTGACATAGTCTTACCAGTGGCTTTTGCCTCCCAGTAGAACTCACAGTTTACTTTTTTTCTTTTTCCCCCCTCCAGAAGAGAAAAAGAAAGCTGCTAAAGTTGGTGAGTTCAAACTTTCATCATGCCTATTCTAATTTTCATTGACTTCTCTTAAAATAATAAGATAGTCATTAGTGTTGGTGTACTGAGCAAAAGGTCAGCTCTTGCTGGCCACTGTGAGAGCAATCAAACACTGAGAGAAGTTGTCCAGAGAGTGGGATTTTCAAAACTTGACATGACAGGGAACAGCCTGAGCTAATACTGAAGTTAACCCTGCATGGAGCAGGAGGCTAAACCAGATCAGCTCCAGCCTGAGCATGTCTGTGATGGGGTGTTAAATATGTGAGGTCACTTCCCAACAGGCCAAACTCTCTTTTCTTCTGTTGGAACAGCACCAACCACCACACCAACCACCACAGCTGCTGCTGCTGCTGCTGCTAAAGAGCTCATTGACAGCTTCCTGAAGAAACCCAGAGAGGAGCTTTTGCAGTGTAAGACATCCAACATTACACTCCTTAAAGATGAATTTTGCTCTTGTTGTACTGGTGTTATGTGTCCTTTGTAGCTACATGACAGAAATACTTCTGAGGAGGTTTCATTAGCTTAATAGGTTGTTGCAAATGAAGGAAATTTCTAGAAAAAAAGGGGGCAGGAGGTTTCTAAGTGGTTCTTTTGCCAGATGAATCAAATTAATCATTCAGCATCCATGTATCTTTATGAAGATAAATCAAGTTTTTTAAGTAACGACTTTGGTTTCCCCAAAAAAAGACAGCACTAGGGTAGCCTAGAAACACAGTGTAATGCACTGGATTCTTTTTAAATGAAATGCAGGCTTTTATGTGAGCCCATGATGGCTTGCTAAGATGCTGTACAACATGGCATACTTTTTGCTGCCAGATCAGCAATCGCCTTCTTTTGCCAGGGTGCATCAGGGTGATGAAGGGACCCTGTGGGGCTGCAGGAAGGAGGAAAACCTCCCTCCACTCACTCCTTGTGTAACGTAGAGCTGAACCCAGCAGCTCTTACTGCAGCCCTAACAACTGCCTGCACTGAGGAGGAGAGCAGAGCTGGCAGATAAACGTGGCAATCCGTGCTGCTGCAGGACAGGAGAAATGAAAGCGCTTTGTCCTTTCGGTACCTCCAAGTGATTCGTGTCGTTGCAGACGCTGCCAACATCACGCTGGATTTCAACACTGCTCACAACACCGTGGTCCTGGCTGACAACTACACCAGGATGTCCATCTCAGACACCTTCACGGGTCACAGGAGCCACCCTCAGCGCTTCACCGATTACCGCCAGGTGCTGGGCTTCCAGTGCTTCAAGAGGGGCGTGCACTACTGGGAGGTGGAGCTGCAGCAGGGCAGCTTCTGCGGGGTTGGGGTTGCCTATGGCAGCATGGAGAGGCAGGGCCCCGACAGCCGCCTGGGCAGGAACAGCAAGTCCTGGTGCATCGAGTGGCTCAACTCCAAAATCTCATCCTGGCACAACGATGTGGAAAAGTGCCTGCCCAACACAAAGGCTACCAAGGTCGGGGTGCTGCTCCACTGCGAGGGGGGCTTTGTGATTTTCATGGCGGTCGGGGAGAAGAATAATTTGATCTATAAATTCAAAGCCCAGTTCACTGAAGCTTTGTACCCAGCCTTCTGGCTGTTTTCCAGTGATGCTGCTCTCTCTCTCTGTCATGTGAAAGGGTAAGGTCTTGTATCTCAGTTCAGTTTACAGCACGGATAACCTGTCTCAAAGATTGATTGTTTGATAGAAAAAATTAGCATCTCTTTTAAGCAGTTTAGGAAATCTGCCGATTCTTTGGTTTGCATTGCTAGAGCCGTTAGTGATTAAGCAAAATGGTAGTGATAGTAAAAACAACAATAGTTTGCAAAGGTCTTGATTGCCTGAAAATCAAATGGTAAATGTCTTCAGTGGCCCCTGTGGTTTCCTGTAAAGGAGCAACAGAATTAATGTGTTCCACAGGTAGCAATAACCTCTGTGAGAAAGAAACAGGAAGAATTCCGCGACAAATTCAGGCCTTGATGGAAGTCTCACTGTTGCCTCTTTGCCTGTGCACATACTATTGTCCATGCAGGTGTTCTCAGTGTATGACTCCACCAGGTGCTACAGGAAGAGCTGTTGAAATCCCTAAGTTCGGGTCTTATGGCTCTGAGTTATAAAAGCCAGTAAGACAGATCTTACCAGAATGGAACTGCAGAGACTTATGGAATTGATGGGAAAGAAATTATATTAGAATCACCAGGAAACAAATGACATCAGCCCAGACACTGGGAATATCCCAGAGAGTTGTCAGGAAGACATCCTGCAGAGCAGTGATGTGCATCCTGTGATGAAGATTGTGGGATGAAGCATTCTTTGTCATCTTCTGACCCAGAATGTGCTTCACATATTCACAATGAAGGCTCTTCAGTACTGGGGTTTTTGTGTGTGCTGAGCAGTTCAGGGGATGCATTCCTGTTCTCAGGGTCTCCTGTCATAAAGCTTTTCCTCTTTATGAGGTGGGATATTCTCTGCTGGTGTATCTTTTGTTGTTCAGGTGGTAGAAACTGGATTTTTTGCATGCTTTTGGGACTCCAATTTGAGGAGTCTCAAGACAGAATGCAAGTACCTGGAAAATGCTGTTCCTCTCTGCATGAAGCCTGTGAGCAGACAGGATGAGGCTTTTGACAATACAGGGGATTAGCACAAAGGAGGATATACACCCATTCCTCCTGGGATGGATTTTTAATTCTCCTGGTGTTCTATTGGTTCTGGTATGTCTTCAGAAGTTCTCACTATGTCTTCAGTTTCTCACAGACAAATCTGTACTTCTTATAACTTTAAAACAATCAGTAGACAATCAAGATATTTGGATCTCATAGTTATTGGGTCTGTATCTTGTTGGTGCCTCGGGATTAACTGTGCCAGCTCTTATTTCTTGTAGCCCATGGGAAGCTCAGATGAGAGCCTTCCTGGACTTTGATTTATAAAATTCCCCTCACAGGACTTGGTGAAATAGAACACAAAGCCACTGCTGGCAGTTTGGCAGGGAATTGTTAGAAGGCTTAAAGAACTTCTGTGACTACATTCCAAATTAGCCAGAGTGCTTTGGAGAGAGGCTTTCAGGAATTCAGGCTTGGTGTCTCTATTTTTACTTGGTTTGTAAACTCTTAGTACTTTGTCAAGGATAGCACAAGTCTCATTTCTTCCAATTTTTTGGCCAGAATATGATATGGAACTGGTGGTGGATCTAAAAGTGCCATGGCTGTCTTTGGAGCAGTTCTACTGCCTCAAGGGTGTTCACTTTCCAAAGCACAGTCAGCACAAAAACTCCCAGCCTGAGCAGAGCACTGCAAAAGGTGCAGAAGGGGAGGCTGTGCCCTGCTGGGAGCCAGCAGTGCATGACAAACTGGGTTTTCTGCCCTTCCAGTTTTTCAGCAGTGAAAGATGAGTTCCCTCTGAAAAATCCTTCTGCTGCTTGGCTGTGGCACAGGGCTGCAGATGCACTCAGCAGGGTGCTGAAGGAGTTCTCTGTCCCCTTGGCTGTGTGCACAGCAGTCTGTGCAGTGGAGAAAGTCCCCATCCTCTGTTCCTTGCTTCTTGACTTTAGAGAGGTGTCAGTACTGCCCTCTGGGTCTGTGGGCTTCTGTGGCCACGGTCTGGAGGGACACCCAGACAAAGTAAAGAGCAGCTTTTATTCTTTGGAGCAGCTCCTTGGACAAAGTGGGACTCTTGACATGGGACACTGGTGTAGGACCAAGCATGTGGAACACATGAGGTGCCCTTCATCACCAGGCAGTGAAACAAACCTTCTGCCAGGCCCCTGATCCTGTGGTTCGCTTTCTTTTGTGCTATGAATGACTAGAAGTCATAGAGTGAAGTTCTGTTAATTTGGAATTCACAGAATCACAGAATACTCTGAGTTGGAAGGGACTCAAGGATCACTGAGTTCTGCTCTTGAGTGAATGACTCATATGGGGATGGAAATGGTGACCTTGGCATTACTGGGACCAATCTCTGGGCTTCTGAGAAATGTTGTTTTGGTTAGCCTCAGGTATCTTGCAGGTATCAGAACATTAGTATGATTTAACTGTTATAATCAATAATAGTGTGTTTAGGAGAAATACTAGTTACTGCATGATAAGTGATCATTTTAAAGCCTTTTCAGCACAACTGAAGTGATTTTACTTGGGCAGTACTTGTTAGAGCTGCACTGGTTTTAAACAAGGCATATATAGGAGCATATATTTTAATCATAATTATCTTTTCAATATTACAAAGAAAGCAACTTAGTCTAGAAAAAGAACTGATTAACTGGTGTTAACGCCATATGTGCATTGATTTGCATTTTAATATCCAAGTGAGAGCAAATAAAAAAAAGTCGCTGAAGAAAATAAACAAATGCTTAATCTTTTCTTCAATTAAAGACATCAGTAAAACAGTGTATTTAGAAAAAAAAATACTTATATAGTTATAAACCTGTTGTTATACTGATATAACTGATATACTGATATACTCTGTACTTCAGTCAAAGATGTGTTATTGTTGTAGCTGTGCCAGGCACACACAGGCAGAGCTGTGGCACCACCATGGATTTGGTGCCATCTGGTCTGGGAACCCAGGACGTCCCTGTGCCAGTCCTGGGAGATCTGAGCCCAGCCCAGGGGGGTTTGAAGCCCTGGCAGGGTGTCAGAGACCCTGGCATGCAGCCAGAGATCCTTGGGCTTTGAGTTTGATCCATGGAACAAATTACCACCTCTGTGTGAAGAAGTAAAAGTCACAAAGTGTAGAGTTAGGATTCTTACTCTGGTGAGCTGGGAGGCAAGAGAGGGAACTGGGCCTTGTCCTGTCCTCCTTCCTTCTTCTTCCCAGCCTCCATCTCTTGGGTGATGGTGGCACTTTGGCATTGGTGTAAGGTAAAGGGACACAGTCTGACATGGGTGACAGCTATTGGAAAGTAACTATAAATAAAGTATAGGTAGTTTGTAGTATAAAAGAGAGCGCCAGCCCCAGGGGAGGGCAGAGTGCCTTGGTCTGTTCTGCTGAACAGGCCTGTGCAGGCCAGGCTGGAAATGTTTTCTGATAACCAACAATAAACAACCTTGAGACCGAGAGCTGAAGATCTCAGACTCGTTCTTGGACAGCTGGGCTGGAGACAAGAGACTTTTTACACATCTTGGGGTCATCTTGAGCACAGGAAACCCCGAGAATCTGTGCCTGTGCCTGTGCCCACTCCTGAAGCTGGCTGGTGAATGGTGATGGATTGAATCCAATAAATACTCACAGTAAACCCTAACTCTGAATGTTTTGTTCTCTGCTCAGGGTCGAAGCAGGGAGGGAGGCAGAAGTGAAGACACAAGGAGAGTGCAGAGGACAGCTCTTTGAGGGGCTGGGTTGTGTGACAACTCACTGGGTTGTGGGCGAGCTGGGGAAGGGGCAGGCAGAGCTGTGGTGTTCTCTGGACTGGTCCCAAACTGCCTCCTTCCCCTGAGCCACACACCAATGGTCAGCAATGCTGCATCCTCACTGAGGATGAGGAGATCATCTTTCCCAGTAAACAAAACTAGAGAACTTTTTGGGTAAGCAAAACCATGGGCCTCGGCTGGAGGAAGATGGACCATTAAAGACACGGTGTGGGACTGCTTTAAAAAGCCTTCGGTGAGATCCAGCATCTGCCAGCCTAAGTTTTACCTGGGAGCAGCAGCAGGTGATGATTCCTGACAGCACCCAGCCAAATTGCAAGCTGCTGCCTCCCCATGTGGCCAGTGGAAAACAATTCAGCAGGGAGCTGCTCTGGTGCCTCCATAGATTTAAAAATCACCCCAAACAAAGCATCCATGAAACAAGTTAAACATTTCCACCTAAGGTTCTGCAAGTGAGTTGGGCTGAGGAAGGTTTTGGGGAAGAAACTCTTTGAAGAGTTTGCAGACTTGCAGTGTTGTTTGAGCAGTGTGATAGGTACCACAGAAATTAATGGGGGGGAATTCCTCATCTTCACTACTTTCCCATGATGTCCCTGGGATTAGGGGGTCAAGTACATCTGCCAGAGCTTTGCCTCAGGTTCCAGTGACAAAGAGGCATTTTAAGCCTGTGTAAACTTGACTGTGACTACAGCCAGGGGCCTGAGCAGGTACTGAGGGAAGTCAGCATGATCATATTCATACAAGGTCTGTTTTCTTCCTTGGTAATGATAATTCCTCTTCATTTAGCTTTGTGATTACTTTTTCACAGCAAAAAGGACAGCTGACTTAGAATCCAAATCATACTCTCTGTGAATATACGTAAAAATGTTTATCAAGACCTTCCCTATTTTAGTAAAGTTGTATTTGGTTAGTGTTTAACAGACTCTATTTCTGTACCCAGTCCTCTGACTCTCTCCCATTTCTTCTCCCCTTCCTAATTCCCTCCCAATTAAGTGGCTGCCACCTCTCAAGTAATCAATGTCAGTTAAAAACGTGTCACAGTGTGGTCATTGTACAACTCCTATTCAAAGCTCATGTCATTTAGACTTTCATTGGCAGCTATTTTGTCCCATAAAAAAGTTCAAGACAGCAATTTGTGACTCTTGCTCAGCCAAGTAGAACTGTGGAAAAGAGGAGTCATTCCAAAAGTCAATTAACTGTGTCCTGTCAGAGTTCTCCTCATTCAGTTTTCTCCAGGCCCTGTCATGGGCTCACATCTGTCAGCCCCGTGTGGCTCAGGCTGCAATCAGATGCCATTACATGGGAAATAATGGGTTTATTCACACCATTTATTGGGCTATGTGTGGTAGACACATTTGTATATAATTTTACGGTGTAGCAATTCCATTTACATAAAATACAGGCAATTATTTGTGCTGGCTAAAGCACCAAGGGAGGGTGGGAGGAGCCACCAATCAAAAAATAAAAGCTAATTGAAAAGAGGCAGATCATTTAGGTGAAAATACCATCATGAGCACTTCTTGATCCTAAATTAGTTCAACAGAACTTTAAGGAGGCGACTTAGTCGCATTTTGTCTGTGCTTGTATTAAACTCCTTCATGTTTTCAGTGTCAGAAAAGAGCATGTACTTTTCACAGCCTCTATGTTCCATTTTAAAAATCAAGTAGTTCTTGGTGAAGAAAGGGTTTTTTTTTGCTTTAGAGGTAGTTTTTCCTCCCAGCTTAGAGCGAGTTTTCACATTTTTCTGTAAAGGAAGAGAAATTAAACAGAGACAGGGGAGAGAATTAAAATATCTAGAGAAAAAGTACGTAACATTTACACAGAGCAAGGGATGTTAGAGAGACTTTTCTAGTACTGAGCACAGGCTCCTTTCTAACCTTCCCCAAAAGACTGTCTTTCTAAAGTCCAGAGTTATTTTATGAGGCAAAGAAAATGTGAAGGAAGAGGAATTAATGTGAGTTCAAAGTCAGAGTTGACAGGGCTCACAGAGCCATTATCTTCAGGAAATCCTCCAGGTCCCAGTTATGGTGGAATTGTTAACTTTAGTCCTTGGTTTTAACTCTGCTCCAGATTCAATATCCAAAGACTGGGCTGAAATTTTTCAACTCTCAGCAGCAGCAGTGTCTCTC
Organism: Anthoscopus minutus; assembly: GCA_013399455.1. Lineage (NCBI taxonomy): Eukaryota > Metazoa > Chordata > Aves > Passeriformes > Paridae > Anthoscopus > Anthoscopus minutus. The sequence continues at coordinate 472,054 of VWYI01035346.1, read as the reverse complement.
ATGTCAGTTGAGCTCAAACTCACAGGGGTTGGCCCCCCTTTCTCTGGCAGCCTGGTAAACCAACATGAAATCCTTAAACCGAGGGGCACAGCCCAGCCAGGCTTCCCCAAAGTGTTCATTCCCAGTGAAGAGGAAATCTCCCCCTCCCTTCTTCACCTTGCACTGCAGGAGGGTTCTGATGGGGCCTCGCCACTCCCCACTCCCTTCCTCCTGCTGGAAAATCTGGTTTTTCTGCCTGTAGACTCTCTGGACACCGACATCGACCTGGGACATGCGGTTCTCCGAGTCGTGGGAGACATTTCGGATGGATCCTTTCACCACTGGATGTGAAGAAGACAGGAGCTGGTTATGGAGCAGCAGGAGAACAGCTCAGGTCCTACGAGCTCACTGAATGAAGTAACTGGAGAGCAGCTTTGCTGTGCAGTTTTTACACCTACCACCTGCACATGGACACGTTTCTGAGCTTACATTGCATCCTTTGCACAGGGGATGCCCACTCAAGCTCTGCTGCATTCTTGGAATTGTGCTTTATGACTACTCAAACCAGCTACACCACAGGAAAAGGGTTGATAGTGCAAAGTAGTGGAAGATAAAAAAGCACATGACGAGAGGTCAGCTCAGGGATTAATTTTGTGTTCCAAGGCAATGACTATCACAGACACCTCCTTCCTGACTCCAGGGGACTCTGGAGCTTTTGCTTTCACAGCACTAACAGAGGTTGATCCAAGAAGAATGAGACTATGATTTGGTCAGGAAAAAAATGATAACTTGTTAAATGTTTTTCATTTAAAGCTTTAGTGGGTTTTTCCCTCTCAAAAGACAATGTCATCCATCCACCAAAGGATGCTTTGGGAGATGGTGAACAACACTAAGAACTCTTAAAGAGACTTTATTTGCAGCCTTATTTTAAAATCACTTTGCATACATGAACCTTCTTCTCCCAGAAGGATTCTAGCTGGAAGGGAAGCATCAGAAGCCATTGTCTCTGTGTGAAGGCATTCTTTGCATCCATCATATAGAGAATGAAGCATCCCATCTGACAGCTGTTTGTTGTCCTGAAGCCACCTTTATCATTGTCACTGCCCCCATTTTTCACAGCAACCAATTATTCTTCTACTAATTAAATTAATTTCAATCCCACATCCTTAGAAGGCTCAGAAACATTCACCATTTGAGAAAGAGCTCTTCAGCAAGTGAGATGTTACACAATCACCCTCCTGCCACAAAACTCCTTCACTCCTGTACAGAAAACTCAACAACCCAAGATGCAGAAAAACCTTATCTCAGAAGTTTTCAACAACTTCCTCGTTTATTTAGATTTCCAAGGGAATCTAATCCAGAATTCCGTGTACCAGATGTCTTTGCTCTCTGTCTCCCTCTTTGTGGGATCATTTTTAATCAGATGCAGACAAGCTGTAATGCACTTGTTCCTGGTGCTCCAGGTTGCTCCTGCACTGCTTGGGGCTTGGTGACTGCAGAGCCCCGTGCTAAGGAAAACCATAAAGCCCCATTCACTCCCAGTGCCATTTACACTTCCATTAGCAGCTATTTTCTCTAATCAAAAAAGCTGATGATGGCGATTTGCGAGCGCAGGGCAAGGAAGTCAGGCCATAAATAGAGTCAGTTCAAAGGGCTGTTTCTTCTGCTCTGTTGCTGCTGTGAGTGTGAGTGCCCCCTTTGTGTGCCTGGGCCCCCACATCTGTCACATCTGTCCCTCGGTGGGGACAGCGCCCGCTTGGGAACCAGCACCTTCCTCCAGGACAGACAACGGGCTGGATGGCACCAATTAATTTAGAATAAAAATTACCAGCTGTAGAGGACTCTTAAGGAAGCAGGCTCTGCACTGGTTTTGTATTTGCACCGTGATGCTGGTGTCTGATTTTGTCAGCCTTAACGTATGGTGAGTCCTGGTAGGAAAGCAGTGATTTGGTGGGGGTTTTAAATGTTGAATGTGGAGTTTGTGGTTTTATTTCTTTATGTAGGTACATTTACAGCAATGGAATTGTGGCTATGAGGAGAGGCAGCTCTACAGCTTTAGCTGTTTGAGTTAATCAAAGAGGTACAAATGTGCCTGTGGAAAAATGGGGGAATAAAATTAACAAATCACGATTGAAAGAAAAAAATTCTATTGCATTATTAAGAAAAATGGAAAAAAGTTTTTAATGTATTATCAAATAAATATTTCTTATTATTTATTTTCTTATGGACTAATAACTGTGTTATTTCCTCTTAAGGGATGAAACCTAACCAGGATGTCACTGAAGGAACGTTTAAATCACATGAAATCTTTAGCTAAATTGCAAACAACTCACTATCTCTACAGAAAAAAAACCCAACAACTCAGGAGTGTGCAAACTGTGGGGGGAGAGAGAAGGCATATTCAAAATCGGGATAAAAAGAAATACGGAAAGACAAAGAGAATAAAAATGACCACACATCTGTGCATGTGTGACTCAGCTACACCTGAGAGCCAGCAGCATATCCATGAGCATTACTCAGTTCAATTTTAGTTTCAGTTTTTAGTTCATAACCTTTCTGCCTGCAGGAAATGAGGACCTTGGCAGCAAAGCTTCTCCCTTCTAGGTTTCACTTTGCCCCACATTCAGATTTTTTTCCCAGATCAGAGANTAAAAATTACCAGCTGTAGAGGACTCTTAACGAAGCAGGCTCTGCACTGGTTTGTTCACTCTGCACTGAGTGAACTGCACAGTCACGCTATTATTTTAGGAAAAGCAGCAAATAAATCCAAATAATCAATATAAATTAAAGGCAGAATGATTCCCCTTTAGTCAGCTTACCAAAATCACTGCTGCAAATGGCCATGAGGAGTTCCATGTTGTCACAAGGACGGCACTTAGCTAGAAGAAACACAGCAGTCACTTATAACACTATAATACATCCCATTGCAAAAGGACTGGTGAATTCACAGGAGAAATGGGGCAGAACTACCAGCTCGAAGAGCATCGTGATCAAACCAAAATTCTTGGCACGCAAATTCCACAAGGGCAAAGGAATAAGCACAGAGGATGTTCTCCGTGAGGGCACTGCGGGGCAGAGGGGGCTCCTTTGCAACACCAAAACTGCCTCTGTCACAGGGAGGCACCGCCTCAGGGGGGATCAGCTGCCCCTTAGATGTGCCCCACACGCCGAGCCCCTGCTCTTACCTTCAAAGAGGGCCAGCTTTTTGAAGTCGGGGCCAGCAGCGCTCTGGTTGCTCAGCAGCTCGTACTGGAAGCTGGCGGTGCGGCGGCTGATGTCCCTGTGCGGGCTGGCCTGCAGGAATAGAGCCACTCGCTGCGGGCTGTGCGCGCTGAAGCAGGACACGAGCTGGGGCCGGGCCCCCTCCGCCTCGCTCACCACCAGGTGCAGCTGCCCTGAGAGTTCCACGTAGATGCTGGCGCCCTGGAAGTCGCTGGCAGGTTTGATGCAGACCGTGGTGTGCTGGCCACTGGCCAGGTTGGGCTCCAGGACCACTCGCAGGGCTCGGGCTGGGTACATCCACTCCAGGGAGCCCTCGGTGCAGCGCAGGCGGACCTGCTCCACGGCACGGGAACGGGGCTCCCGGCTCAAACCACTGCCAGGAAACACCGCGGCTCCGTCATCACGGCAGCAGGGGAGAGGAGCCGCTGCAGCACCACCCGGACATACAGATCTTATTCCTTACTCTCCGAATCACCCTTAAATTGGCTTCTTCCAGCTGGACTGGGTTCCTTCCCTCCCTCCCCTCGGATCTGAGCTGCAGCACCAGGCAGGAGCCACCGAGGGACAGGGGATGCTCACAGCTGGGTGCACGGGAAGGAGCCTCAGCCCCATTCACCAAATCCATGCTTGGATGCCTGCAGCACCAGAGAAATGTCAGAGGGCAACGTCTCACTGCTAAATAACTCAAAGTTTTTCCTTGTGGTATGAATGGCCACTGCTCAGCTGTCCAGAAAATCCCACCAGTGAGTGAGGGGATGGGGATGAGAGCCACTGACTCGCACCGCGATGTTATGCCGGATTTCCGATATAAACTCATCAAGAAAATGTCTTTGATAAAAAGGGTGGTGCTGGCTGGCCCTGCTCCCGAGCTCTCACTCAAGCCTGCGCAACTCCACTGCTTTCAGAACAGTCACTTTTGCCGAGGTCACTCACCCAAATCCCATCTGTGCCAGCATAATCAGTTAAAAGTAAAAAAACAACAAAAAATAGCGGGAAAGGACGTAACATTTGAGAAAAATGAGAACATTTGTGGCCTATTTCCCTGCCAGTGACTGAAGTAAACCCATCAGGACGGCGACACCGCCCCCGGCACCGCGGGCCCCGGCCGCTCCCTCCCCGCGATCCCGGCTCCCGGGGCCGCTTCCCGGTGCCCGCAGCGCCCCGGCCCCGGCCCTG
>VWYI01035346.1:407559-467356 GCA_013399455.1 Anthoscopus minutus | reverse complement strand
CTGCAGCGGTCGGCGCTGCCCGGGCGGGCTCCCCCCGCCAGCAGCAGCAGCAGCAGCAGCAGCAGCAGGGCCGGCAGCCCGGGCGAGCCCCGCTCCGTGGCCATGGGCCAGCGGCTCGGCCGGGCGCGGGCCGGGCTTTAAGGGCGGCGGGAGGGAAAGGGGTGGGCTTGGGGTCCCGTCACCGACTCCTTCCCCCTTCCCCCGCCCCGGCAGAGCTGCGGGGAGAGCCCCTTAGCACTGGGGACAGCACGGACACCCCGCCGTCATCCTTTCCCTCCTCGCAGCGCTGTCCCCATGGGCCGGGCCGGGCAGCCCCCTTTTGTCTGTGAAATATTTAGAAGTGATTAATAACAGTTTCTCATCGCGGTCTAGGAACAAACAAAAATCGTGTCAACATAATCAAAGCGAATTTTGAATGAGTGATGGAAATTCAATAGTTTTAACTTCTGCTTTCATGATTATGTTTCAGGGGTCCGTGCACAAGAAATCTCCAGGGCCTACGATTATCATGCTAAAAGCCGGGCTGTGCCTGCCAATAATTAGATTTCTATATGCATTGCCCTTTCCATATTTTCAATCAACGACATGGGGAGATGCTCTTTTGCAGGTCTGGGAGAGCGAGGCTCTTTTCTGCAGCTCTTAAGCGTGGAATCGGCATTTCGCGGCCGGGCGGGGACAATGGCCCTCGGCACGGCTGGGTGGCACATCTCGGGATCCGCAGGGCATTGTTCCGCGCTCAGCGCCGCAGCGCCCGCGGTCACCAGGACCCTGCGGCCATCTGTTACCTTGCGGTTACCAGCGTGTTCTCACATTGCCCACAGATGCACAGGCACAGTCTGCCTGCAGCCCTTCTGTAAGGAGGTTTTCCTGAAGAGGAAAGTTGTTTAAAAGTCTCTCTGAGTCCCTAAGAGAGAGAAAAGAATTAAAATATATTATTAAACCACCTAGACATGAAGTAAGAGTGTAGGTTTTAGTTTTAAGTAAGTTCTAATAAAGCTTAAGTGCCTTAGGAATCTGTGCTAGCTAGTGGAAAGCCTCATTGCTCAGTTTAAAGTTAAGTGACACCCTTCACAGATTCAACTTAGGCCTAGACACAATGAAAATACAGCTTACATTTCTAGATAGAACAGACAGAACTATTGACATCAACAGATGTGAATGTATGTAGGATTTAGGTAAGGACTGTCTATATGTAGGATTTAGGTAAGGACTAACACTGCCTTCTCACGTTAGAATTAAGCTTGGATTGATGTAGAAAGTTTTGTTTTAGAATCGTGTTTTTAGCTGATTGGACGATTTACAAACTTAATCCCCTGTATGAGGGATCCTAGCTCGCTCTCTCACTTCCCGTGAAGAAAAAACCAGCAGCACCATCATCACCACCAAGAAGAACAACTGCAGCTGCTTCTGTGGCTGGGGACATCAGAACCCTACCCCAGGAAGCTGCAGGTGCCCAGGCCATGGGAACTCCACGCCGAGCTGCTGCAGCCCAGAACAACGAGACTATACCAGAGCTGCTGCTCAGATTTCATCCCAAAAGCTTTTAGCAAGGACTTTAACTCTCTGAACTCTTTGCTCTGAACTCTTTGAACTCAGTACTGATGCTTTTACACAATAAATATCTTTGTAGCAATCAACAACTGCTCATGTCTCCTTGAGACCCAAAAAATCCTACAAATCCCCATTAAAGTGTCAACAGAAAATAAACTTGTTAGACGAGATACCCTGAAACCAGAGCTTTAAGTGTCTGATACTGGATTCACTGAATCCCATTTCGAGCCACTTCACTGTTCATTCACAAAAACTTTCTTTTTTTGATACTGTTATTATCAAAAAAGGAAACAGACTTTCAGCCTTGACTGGCACTTTGCTAATGCCCTGTGTTTTTCCCCACACACACCTGCACTGTAACTCCTTGCACAACCTTTGGCTAAAGTCTGGCTCAAGCTCCTGCTCTGCACGGCTCACTCCAGCATTTCTAAAAACATGTAAAGATACATTAAGCCTTGATGGTAATCAACATTAGTGCCAGTGATCCTGAAAGCTCTGTGAAACTATTGTCTTACCCATCTATGAAAAAACCTGCTGAATATCTATGCTGTGACTCCATCCTGAATGGAAAACAACACTTTAAAAGATTTAATTGTGGCATAACACAGGAGCTGGGAGGCCAGAGCCCTTCTTTCTTTTGTGCAAATGAGACCAGGGAACAGAGGAGAGGACTTGGGGAGGGAACTGACATTATGATGAAGTGGCCCCACAGGAGGATGCATTCACTTCCAAAAGCCCAAACGAACCCATCTGCTGCCATCAGGAGCAAGCACTGAGCCACTTGATCCCTGCACGTCTCCCAGCAGCATTTCCCCTGCTGGGGAAAGCCCCGGGTGAGTTTTGCTGAGTCGCTCGCAGCAGCACCTCCCGCCCTTTCTCCAGTTTCTACTGACATCAAAACATCTCCTGTTAAAACTCTTTAACTGGCTCATCACAGGTAAGGCATTTGCAGGGCTCCTTCCCCTCTGCGAGTAAATAATGTGCAACAGAAGCTGTTTTAAGATCCCAAATAAGAGACAACAGAGGTGAGAAGGAACAATATGAACATTTTACATTACTGTTGAAGCCTGGGAATTTAAACCATTTTAACCACACCTACTGAAAAGCCACACAAACTCAGCTCCTCCCCGGCCTGGACAATGACCCAGGAGCAGGCAAGCAGCTGCTCAGAGATCTCTGCAGGTTACCAGTGCTAGTTTTACCTCCAAAGGACATTACCACGCTGTCTACATTTTTCCCCATGTACTGAGGTTTGAGATGCCCAGATTTTGCAGCAGGAATCTCGGGCAGAAGCATGGCCACAGAGTTCAACAAAATACAACTTTGTTCTCAAAATGCCTAAGCTCATCTGGCTGCAGCCCCCCCAGAGTCAGGCAGTCATCCTCATCCCAGGGCTGCTGCAGAGTTGAACACTCACATTTGTTTTTATGCATAGTGAAGAAAAGGAAAAACTGAGTTTAATTACTTTAATCTACACCCTTAAATTTACAGAGAAATATAGTACAAATAACAAGACAAACAGATGCATTAGGAAATTCAGTAACAGAGCCAGTGCTGTGAAAAATCTGTATTTACAAATTTTTATGAAGAATATGGAACAGATGTTTCTCAAGAGAGCCTTCTGGGAGTGGAAGTGACAGAGAGGCCATGGTACAACTGACTGAAGTGTGCAGTTTCCCTGTGTTACCAGTAACCCCTGTGGCTCCACTGAAGCTGCAGCTTAGGCAGAACCTGGCCCAAATCACACCTCGTGCCCATGTAACAACTGCACCAACCATCACTGATTTTTATGAGACAAAAGCACACTCACTGTGCCTCTGCAGCAATTCAAACCAGACATCTCAGCTTTTGTAACAAAGACTTTTACAGTTCTACCTCCTTACCCTCCCAGTTCAGCCTGCCTTCTCTTCAAATGAAAACCAGTCTGGGGTTTGAAAACATGGCTTGATGGCGAGGAAAAAATTGCCAGTTTTGATTTAAACATTTCTTTTGGAGGTTCAAGGCCATGCTAACTGGTTCTTTCATGGCAAGTAAGATCTCACAGACTGGACAGCTGTGAGCTGTGGGGTTTGCTCTGGGGTTTTGCCCTCTGAGGAGCAGGAATGGTGCAGACAGTGTCTGCTTTTGTTGGGGCACTAAGTACAGATCTCAAACCAACTCATCTGCCAAGAGTCCACTGATCACTCCTTTCTTACTGCTCAGTAAGGCAATAAAAAACACTGAATCCCAAATGTCACCTTTCTCAATTGAATAGTGCCTAAAATGTTATAAATTATATTTTTTTATTTATTTCTTGCACTTACAGCTCATATTTCCTTGTTTAGTGCCACTTTAGAACATATAGACAAACACATTCAATATAAACTCCAGGTGGCATCATCACAGCATGTGAAGCTAAAGAATAATTTTTTAAAAAACTGTTAACATGCTGACATTTTCTTGTAAGTAGTTATTACTAATTTAAAGTTACAGCTCTTAAAAGCAATATTTTTACAGTATTCTGATCACTACTTACTAAACAACTACTATACATACTGGCTACAAGCTACAAAAATAAAAATCCATTCTGTTTAACTACAAAAACCTTAGGAAAAGAAGATGGCTGGAGGTACTCAAAGGATTACAGCAGTTTGTAGCAGACAAAATGGCTTTTGAGGGATGTAAACCTTGAAGGTACAAAATGCAAAAAACTCACATAACAATATAAGCTCCTACAATCTTAAAAGGAAAACTATTATATTTATGCTGAAATCTACAAACAAGTTGCAAATTAAAAAATGCAAAGAATTAATTAAATACAGCAATAGGGGGGACACAGCACAGGACACAGGGCAGTATTAAAAAGTACAATTTTGAATACATTCATACTTTTGAACAGTTAAGGGCCAGATCCTCAGCTAGTCAGTTTGCACAACATGAACATAGGTTATTCAAGGCATGTGGCTTTATTCCAGCTTGAAGTATCTCCCTGAGATGCCCAAAGCCTGAATTGGGTATTCAGCACTCTTAGAGAACAAAATTGGGATCATGTCGTGCTTTAGAACTGTGGCCTCAACACTGCTGAAATAAAGAATGTGTAAATTCTCTTCATTTACTTAATTACTACAGGAAGAAGTGCTCTCTGCTGCCTCATGCCTGTGTTCAAGAAGCACCTCTCAATCTCAGAAGAAACCAGCATTTTTAAGTGGCTGACATTCAACAGAATCAGTTATGTCCTTGTATTTTTGAATCTGAAGACAGCCTAATTTAATTCCAACTGCAGACTTAATTTTTTTCCAAAAGGAAGAAAACTCCTAGTAGTCAGTAGGAAATGCAGACCTAAAAAGGATTTTCAGTTAGAACACATGCAGATTTTTAAGTGTCCTGCTCTTCCCCACGGATTAACTGGGCTACAGTGCTGCTCTACCAAAAGCATTTCCTGCCAAGTGAAAACCAGAAACAAACTCTGATGCCATTGTGCTGATCACAGCTAAAGGTGCAGTGCTTTTTAATTTAAACAGCAGATACAGTAACACACACTGTAAAAGCTTCTGTACAACCTAGCAGAGAGCCAGAAGGAATTGGCCAGACTGAAACCAAACCCTGGAAGGATCAGTTCTCAGAACCTGTGGAGAAAAAGGGACTTTCCTCCCCAGCAGCAAGAACAAAGATTGTACTTTCACTACAGCCAGGGCTGCCAGGGAACCTTTGGAGTCCTGGTGGTGATGGTGACTGGAAAAGCCAACCAGGTGGGTCACTGAGCCAAGAACAGCTGGGTGAAGCCATTCCAATTTTCTTGTCTGCCTCTGACAGGAGGTTCTGTGCACATAAAAATATCCAGCACGTCCTCTCAATGTGAGTAAACAAGTACAGTGTGAGCCAGGCAAAGAGCTGACTCACAGAAAGGCTCTCCAGAAAAGCAGATTTATGCTTTTTGTATTGCCCATCACAGGCCTGAGAACCTACAGTAAAGAAAGTTATCAGAAGCTGACCAAACTTCAGTTAAGCTACTGAATGGGTGCAGCAACACAACTTAAAAAAAACTCTATGAACTCTCTTCTAAGTGCTTAATAATCAATGTTACTGTTTACCCTGTCCATTTTACACAAAGCTATATTAAGACTGACAGAAGAAACAATTTGTTATTTGACTTTCTGAAATATTGTTTTCTCTATTTTTCTAATATTTATTATTAACAGGATAAGGGAAAAACTCTTCAGTGCAGGACAGAAGCTCCAGCTGCAGAGTCCTCTCTCCCAGACAGAGAACATGCTGTGGGGATTTCCAGGGTTCCAACCTACAAGGAGCAACTCCTTGGATGGAGCAGCTGTTTGAAATGGTGCTCTAAGCAGCTACAGCATTTAAAAAGCATGACAGGAGTAGCTGACATTCACAGTGCTCACCACAGCTGTGGGCAGCTCCAGCTCTGTTACAAATTCACCAAGTCCATTCCTGCTGCCACCAAACTTGGGTAAAACTCCAACAGCTCCAGCAAGGCCATTCAGAACAGCCTTTAACCCAATTTGCAACACACCAGAAAGAAGGATACATTGATATCAAAGAACAGATGGAAAGAGCAGGGCTTCCCACACATTCCAGGGCTAACTGTGTCACAAGAGCTTTTTTTGCCACAGACTCACAGTGGACACTTCAACCTCACAGAATGTTCTCTAAACCAAAAGCACAACTTCACCAGAGGCTTCCCCATGGCCACATTTGCTGCCATCACTCACAGTCCATGGGTGAGACACAAACTTCTTCTCCTCCAAAATCAGGGCTATTTATCAGGGGTTTTCCCAAGCAAGCACCCAGTTAGATGCCAGTTTCACTGTGTTTCTCCAGCAGGAATGATGGATTCACCTTTCCCAGAGCATTTCACACGTGCTGGACTGGACTCCTGGCAGGCTGCAGGGAGAGGGGGCACAGAAGCCCCCACTGGGGCACAGGTGGAGAAGCCCATTCATCCCTCACCTGTGGTAACACAGAGACACTTCCAACCTTGGCATCAGTTTTTTCTTTTCTAGATGTCAGCAGTCAAAAGAGTGAAGATTTTCAACAGTTAAAGGTTCCTGGGCTATAAACCAATTTGAGTAATCATCTGATCAACTTCAGGGAAGACTAAACTGCATTGTGAGTAGTTTAAAGTAGTCAGTGGTGTCATTTCAAATACTGCTTTTCAGAGCACATCCCCTACTTTTCCAGAAATTACTCATTTGTTTGTAAACAACAATTAAATAAGAACTACAGCATAGAACTTAAATACTTTTAGGACATTGATGGTTAGAAGTTCTTAAAAAAATAATAACTGGTAAGATTTTTGAAGCTAATACAAATTGAAGCTCATAACCATAAAGAGGTAATGGACTCGTCTAGCATAGTATACTTAGGGCATTTTAAACACTTTTTACATATATTTTACTATTATTTTTCATCTACATTTATATACAATAAAATAATTAAAGTGAGATATATAAGGCTAATGGATATGGAATTTACAAATGGCTTCCATTTTACAGTTCATTACACTCTAATCACATTTTCAGACAGCTATAAATTCACTGAGAATCAGTAGTATTGAAGTTCTAGTACATACACTTTCTACAAGGAATACCATCAAGTTAAAAACACTTTCCAAAGAGGATTACAGTTTGTAAGTTTTTAAAGGTTTTAAAAATACTGACTCTGCCAAGTTTCAATAAATTATTTTAAAATATAAATAGATCGTTCACTGTTAATGCAAACATCATTTTACAGGTTTTTTAAAAACAGTTTCATTTTAAAAAACCTAGAAACACAGACTACTTTACCCAATGGTATAATTTTCAGTCAGTGTAAAGAAAAAAAAATAAATAAATTGGGGGGGATCATGACAAAAGCAGCAACATTCAAAGTTCAGACCAAAGCTCTCACCTTCTTAGGCTTACACAGGATAAATTCTTTTCCTACTTGGAAGAGCATCTTTAGTAACTAAACTGAATTTACTCACTGAGATATTTTAAACCTCAACTCAAGTTCTCACTGGCTGCAGGCTTAAAATTCTTACAACAAAAAGAACAGGAATAAGATCTTTTACTTTTGTTAACCATGAAGATGTTTTCACCTGAGAAGCTTTTAACCTGAGAAGCTTCAGATTTGCCAAGCTGACAGTCCCTGTGTACTGCTGCAGGTGTTCTGAACCTCCACTATCAGGATCAACCACCAAACTTTTCCCCCACTTTATATTCAAAAGAGAAATGAGGGTAACCAACAAAGTATCTTTGATCCCCTAAAAGTCAGTCAGAAAACAAATGCTTCCATGCTTTTTTTCAACAATCAAATTACATACATGGATGCCACCTATACAAACTTAACCTCCACACTTAAAATTGAAAGTTAACAGACTGACTTACTACTGCTCATTCTCAAGTAATTATGAGCCATGTTCTTTAATAAGCTTTTAAAAAATACCCCAATTTGCCAATCATCATTACTTCTTTAAAACCCTTTCCTCAAAACAGCTAAAAAAGATGCTCCTTTGTCCAAGTTTTCCTCCAAAAAGCCTTCCCAGGAACTATGACATTGCTATTTACAAAAACTAGAATTAGTCTCTCACTGAACTGAAGCAAAGTCAAGTCACAGGATCATTCAGTGCAAGTCATGGTACAGTTATTTTGAGTTGTATGTTGGGGACTCAAGACCTCAGGGTACTCTTTGGCTTACAAAGCCACTGAAAAGGTCATTTTCTAAATAACATTTCCAGAAACCTTTGGTCCAAAAGCAATTTTCTTGCTGAGTACCTTCCCCAGAGCTCCCAGATTCTCTACTCCCAGTGAAGCTTATCAGAAATGCACAGCACAAGCAGGTACACTGAGTTCAGGCTCTTGCTCCCAAGCAGAGATGGCAGCCAGGAGCAGCTGCTTGGTCTGGTTTTCTGCTCTGAAACTGTTCTGGGGCAGGTGGAAGCAGGTCAAACCCCCAATTACTGCCCTTTCCAAGGGTATGAAACATCTCTCTGTACACTGTAGTATGTGCAGAAGACCTGACCCCACAGCAAGGAGGGGCTGCAGCATCTGTCCCTTTTCAGCCATTAGAAGAACACACTCCAGCTGGAAAGGCTGGAGAGCATCCCCACCAACCTAGAAGCAAACCAGTTGTGGTAATTCAGCTGTGAAAGTTTCCATGAGTGCAGAAGCATGGCTTTTTCCTCAGCTCTAGTTCACTGACAAGTATGAACCTTAGTGCATAAACCTCAGCCTAGATCAGACATGGGAGTTCTAAGGAGCTGAAGTTCCTCGCTGCCGCACGTGAAATTCCACAAAATCTCCAGGTCTTTATCCACCTGCTCCCTCCTGTGGTGTCACTCTGACAGGCTGGAGGCATCATCATCATCTGTCTGCTCCCCAGAGTGGTACAGCATCAGAGCATGGGTCTTGTGAGTGATGGTGACAGTGCAGGGCCCCTGTGCCCAGGGCTCCCCGTCCACCTGCATCGGCATCTTGGAGCTCTTCAGGATCAGCTGGTACCAAACACAACAACACAATCACAGCAGTTCAGAGGGGCTCTGAAATCACCTCTTACAACCCAAACACATTCACAGCCTGGCCAGGGAGAAACTGTGAGTGGCACTCACAGGCCACCAACCACAGCAAGAGGTCTGTGTATTATGATGTTGCTAATGGATACAAAATAGAAGAATGGATTCAAATAACAACAGTGAAGGTTGATCCCAATGAGGTAGAAAAGTTTTTATTTTGGGATTTGCAACCCTTTTTAAAAGGGGTTCCCATACAGGTCAACATAATTGGCCAAAGAAACCACCTCTCAGGTCCCACTGGAGGAACAAGAGAAAAACACATTGAGAACATGTGTGGGACATTGTTTTAAGAACCAAAACCTATTTACAAAAAACAGTCCTTGAAAGAGAACATTTCCCAGAAGACTTTCCCTTGGGAACAGATGAGCCACAGACAGGCTGAAAACTCTCTCAGGCTCAGAAAATCATGTCCACATTATGACATTATTAATTTTTACTAAGCAGGAGAAATATCCATCTCAACTGCAAACTTCAGACCTGATTCAAGCAGTTGAGTGCTTGAGATTCTGTACTGTATGTAAAAAAATTTAGAAGAACAGGTCCCTAAGCAGCACTTACCCTCACTGTGTGTGCCTGCCCCAGGCGAACAGGATTTGCCAGTTTTACCTGGATCTGGGCACAGTGGAAAGAACCATGAACACCAACAACTTCCAGAAGTCCATCATCATGTCTATAAAATAAAAAAATGAGACTCTTTTCAATGATGCTGATGAGCTTCAGCATATCTGCCCAAATATTACAGTCCTTTTATGGCTATTCCCAGAAAGAAGACAAAAGTTGTGCTACCAGTAAATTTATGTATTTGTGCTGGACAACAAATCACACTGAAAGCAAAGAAAGCCATCAAAGCCTACAGCTATGGAGCAATTCACCAGCCAGCACACCTTAGCTGGCTTCTGGAAATCATGGATGTGTGTGACTTTTCAAGGCTCATTGTACACATTTAAGGCCCACAGGGGATTTCTCTTTCATAAACTTGCACAATTTTCTGTCTTTTTACTCAGATATGTATCCAAGGGAAAATCTTTTAATGGCTTAATTTTTTTAGATTTGGATAAAGGACCTAGCCTAAGTATTTTTTAGAAATTAAGGATTGTAAGCCTTGTAACAGAACTCTGGGTGTATTTATATAGAAGGCTTCTGAAGAAGGAAGTCACAAAAGGGAATAATTGATGTTTTAAATTATTTTTCTCTTTGGTATTGCTTCCAACATGGGAATCAAAATTTTGGAAATGCTTTCTTTTTACTTTCCATTTTAACCTCTAATGAGACTTAGTATTTTAGATTATGAAATGGATCTATCTTCTGTTCTTTGAAGGCTCACTTACTGTTAATAGCCTCTCCAATGCTATTGGAGCAGCAGCTCTCTCTGCTGTCTGTCATGCCAGACATTTTGAGAAAGTCTGAAAACTCCCTTGATGTGTAGGATGCCTTTACTGCAAGTCTCCAATGCAAGGAAAATAAACAAATTTAGGATAGCCTGTCCCAAGGAACCCTTCCTGCAGACAAGCCTGGCTACATAAGCACAGTCTGAGGGAATTCCTTACACTGCAAGAACTGTTAAGGGAAAAAGCAAAGCAAAAATTTCCCTCTGTACCTTGCCAAAGGATAAGGTTCATCCCCCATTCCTTCCCAGAGCCTGCAGCCACCTCCCCAGTATCCAATATTCAGCACAATGATGCCTTCCAAACTGGGCAACTCAATCCTCTCACCATCCAACTCTAGCTTTAAAAGACAAGCAGATGTTAATTACTGTTGATCACATTCTGTACTTCAATAGAACTTATTCACTTTATGCATTTAATAGGCTTCCACTTAAAGAAAAATTGGCCCTGTACCAAGAGAATGTGTTTCCTTTCCATGTATTAAAAAAAATAATCCTGATTTCACAAGATATCCTGAGCTACAGTAAATTTCTATTAGTAGAGAAAAGAAAATAAGGAACTCTCACTTATGTAAGCCTCTGGTGTGATGGCAAATTATAGCTGAGTATCAGTGCTTGCACTCAAAGAACTGAGCAAAGCCAGAAAAAGAAAAAGGAATTTTCAGTAAGCCCAAAGACATGAATTCCATGAAGTAAGCTGCAGACAGCAAAAGGAACACCAAAATACTCCAAGGTCACAGCCACCCTTACACTAATATCACTAAGTGTAAATACTATTAAGAGCAAAGCTTCTCTCCTTTTCTTTCACAAGATAAGTTTTTACACTCCACTGCCTGTCCAGAGAACAAGCAAGTTAAAAGACTTACCTCAACCTTTTTGTTAAGATCTTTACATTCTTGTACTAAGCAGTCTTTGGTTCCATAAAAAAAATAAACAGCCTACAAAAAAAATACCCAAACAAAACAGGGAGAAAAGAAAACATTGTTAGAAAAAAACAACACATAGGAAGACTATTTGATATATTTATGTATAGTTATGGCTGTGCAAACCTTATCTAAAACTTACACACAATGTATTTGCACATCCTTAACTAAACTTTCCTCATGAGATGGGCTACAACTTGTATAAGAAACTAGATTTTTTTCCTTGTAAAGGAAATAAACACTTAACTCATGAAGTTTCAAAGCAAATGGGAAATTCTAAGCAAAAACTGAGCCAACTTCAAATTCTGTAAGCAAGCGGAGGCAAGGCAGAAAACTTGTGAGTGGGCTACAAACTATTTTACCCATGGAATCCCCACTCAAAAAAAAAAAGAATTCAAACTCTTAAATTGGCAGGAAGGAAGTAGTGGTAAAGGAAGGTGAACCTAAAAGTAGACTGAAGTCAAATCAACAGCTCCAAGGAGGAAATGTCACTTTGCCAAACACACCTTATTGATGATTCTGCTGGAAAACAGAGAGGGAGTTTTCTCACGATGGGTATGGAAATTTAAAGCCATAAGAGCATCAGGTCCTATAGAGAAGTAGTTGTTCATTGTGAATACCTGTAAGACAGAACTTCCAATTATGCCTTATTAAATATCACTATTAGGGTTTAAAATACAGAGTGTTTAATGGGAAGTTGATAACAACAACAACCAATTTATAAACACACAAGTATTCCACAGAATTCAGATTTATACTTGCAAACCATACCTTTGGTTTCCTTAAGTTGTAGTATCCTTTGTTTGTTACTTGAACCTTCCACCTGAAAAACAACAGTTTGTACTTAAGACTTGTGGCAGACAGTCCTCAGTATCAAAGCTGTAGCTAGGAATCTCATATCTATACTGGGATTAAGGCAAAATATTCAAATTTAGTTAAATTACGAAGGAGTTAAGCCCTGTAGAACAACTAAAAGACTAAATCCAGGCCTCAGTTACACTGTAGCTCCTTCCAGCAATACTTGTGTTTATGTAAAGGAATGGCTGCAATGGACTTTCAGCAGAGCTAGAGCAGTGTTTGCTTCTATACATTTCATCTTTTCACTGTTCCTTACCTGTCTAGTGTGATTCCATCTGCCTCCATGACATTTCGTAAGATCTGCTCCACAGGGACTTCTCCAGCATACCCTGCACCCCAGCCCAGTGTATTGGCCAGGTCATTCCCTGTGCCCAGAGGTAAAACTGCAACTTGTGGAATGTACTGTTCTTGCCCCTAGGATACAAAAGCACTGCATATTAGCTTCAGCACTCATTCCCTTCCATCCCCAACTGTTCAGATTAGATAAATTCACCTTCCCAGCAGCCTGTTACACAGAGCAGAGCTCTGGGGCTGGCAGAGCACATGGCACATTTAACCACTTACCCAGGCATAATGTAAAGGAAGGAAATGTTAAACCATTGTGAGAAGGAAAGAGAATACAAACACAATATGGGAACAATGCATTAGGAATACTGAATAAAGTATTCCATCCCAGGAATGATGCTTTGGATCTGGGGAGTGACATGAACACTGAGAGATGTAACACACAAGGCTGTGAACTGCAACAAGACACCAAATGCTCCTGAAAGACTGAGGTGAGGTTAGGTCTAAACAACAGGTGCAGAATACTGGAGTGTTCAACCACAGAGCAACACAGATACTCAAAGGAGCAAAGTCAGTTCTCAGCTGCAGACTGTCACCCACAATGGAGCAGGAGATGATCAGCTCTGCCAACAGTGGCAGCAGCTGCTCAGAAGAGCCACCTTAGCAAAGGGCTTGGCTCTCCTCACCACAGAAGGGTGAACAATTATTTCAGCTGCCTTTGCAACTCAGCTGTGAAATGCACCTGCAGTAAATTGGCACTTTGGTTACTGTTTTCTCCAGAAAGGTTATCAGTCAGGTAACCTGTATTTGAGAGTCAAGATAAATGAAGGGAACAAATAACCTACTGCTGATAAGAAAAAGGTTTTGCTGATAAATCTCTACAGTATTTTACCTAATACCAATGACTCAATTTAAACAGAACAAGAAAAACACAGATTTCACCAGCTCAATCAGCAGGTATCAGCTCTGAGGGACAACATATCAAGTGTCCAGGACCACAAAACCATATACTCATATTCATTAACCTTTATAGTTTACTTTATTTCTACTTTATCAGCACACAGTAACCCTCAAAGAGGTTGCTGGACTGTCCATGAAGTTGTAATTATGGCCTTCAGCTACAACATTTTAGGTATTAACAAGAAAGCTGTTGTAAAAATCCCAAAACACTTTGATATAAAAACTTTCTTCCTTTCAGCACTAGAGGAAAAGTTTATTAGGTAAAGCACTAAAGCCTAGTAATTATTTTCCATTCTTAATTTTCTCAGGAGCTCCTAGGACCATCCAATAAATGAGAATATCTTCCATTTCAAATCAACAGCAAACACAGCGTATTTTTTTTTCCTGTACCTGCAGCTAACAGCCAAAGCTGCAGACAGACTCTTCAGAACATATGACAAGGAGCAGAAGCAAAGGACTGCACTCACTCATGCACTGGCAACATAACCAATAGAGCTGGCAAAATTATGAGGTTCTTAAAAAGACTGAGTGTGCTGGGAGAAGGGAGCAGTCAGAGCACACTAACCAATATTAGCAATGCCATTTATGGCAACAGAAATCTGTTCAAAGAGGAAACAACAATGCAGAAAGCATCCTGCAGCTTGTTCTCTTATTTTGCAGAGAAGAACTAATATCTATATAATTTAAAATCTGAAGCATTCATATTTTTCCTGAACTACAAGGAATCATAAGATTCATTTCCCACACCCCTCCCCAATATGAATAAGGAATTATGCAAATATTCCTCTGTAAGCCTATTAAAAAAGATTAAGGCAATAAATACAGGTCAGAGATGAGGAGTAGAACTTTGACAGCTTCAAAACTCATTTCGCCTTTTAATTTAAAACACAAATACCTTTATCTTCATTTCATCAATTGCATCCAGGACCCAGCCCACTGTGCCATCCCCACCACAGACCAGAACCCTGACAGCATTGCAAGGCAGCCAAGTGCAGAGCTGGAGAGCTTTAGCAGGTGCAATTTTGCTGAGATCAAAAACCTAAAAAATGGAAAATAAGGAATTCTGTAAGTTCACAGAACATGACTCGGGATTTGCCTCACAGATAAACAACTTCAAGAAGTCAATTCTAATGCAAAATTCTCCATCTGCAATATTACATTAGCAAATGAGATGTCCTGACTTTCATAAGCAGGATTTGTTTCCCAAGTACACAACAGGGCTCCAGCTGCCTCCCTAGGATTAAATGCCATTGATAAACTGAGCTGGAAAACTTCAGATAGAAGTAATTTTAAAATACTCAGCAAATAAAGAGGTTTATTCTTTAAAGCCTTATTGGGATGCATTTAAAATGAACACACAGTGATTTCTCTTAGGCTGTATTTTAGAGCTGGGTTTTGAACTTCAAAAGGAAGGTTATTAAGGTGCAGCCAGGAAATCCAAGGAACAACTGCCTGCCTTACGTCAACATCCTGAGCCATCCCACTGGATTTTAAGGGGAAAGCAAAACTGTCAAGGCTGACATTTCCACAAATAAAGTGAGGATTTAAACAAACACAAGTTTCCTATAAAGAAGATTTAAGTGGTTCATTTTCTAAAAAGTGTCCACTGTTTCAAAAGTCAGATACTTCCCATTAACTGAATTACTGCAAGTATTACTGTAAGCAAAAAAACTGGACTGGTATTAGAATCCTAGCAAACTTGAGGCTGGGAGAAGCCTCTGCACTTTTTGCTGCTCTCTGTGAAGCTGTGCCTTTCCAAAAGAACAAATAGCATGAATTTTTTCCTTTACTGATCTTCCACAAGATCCTATTGTCACTGGGTAAGCAAAGTGATATCTATTCTAATCTAAAGCCTTGGTTTTATCACAGTGGCTTTGCACTATAAATACCTGAATGGGGTTCAGCAGCATTTTAAATTCTCCTAGTAAAGTTTCACCCATGTTGTTTCCACTGCGAGTATTAGCCAGCACCATTACTGGCATCCTGCAGTAAGGAACCACCTGCAAAAGGTAAAAAACAGTCAGTCAGACAAAAACTGCACATCTGAAAATGTTTACAGCCTTGCTCTGAGCCCCATCCCCTGCAAGTGCTGAAATGGGGATGTTACCAGTTAGTCTGAAGTAGCCAAAACAATACACTTCTGACACACCAAGGCTGAAGATTCTGCAGTGCCCAGGACAACAGATACTACAATGTTATGAACTCAGCAGTAAAAAACTCACAAAACATTCAAAGAAGTAAGGTAGAACAATTTCAGTATTCTGGAATAAAAAAAATCCACATCTGCTTATGCTTCAACAACCGTGTTAGCAAAATGAAGAACACTTCTGAATGAACACAGCAAGTACTTACCTTGAAACATTTACCTGACAGTTGCTGATGTGACAATGTACTGAGTTCAAAATGTCAAGGTCTTTCTGTGGGTTTGGGGTTTTTTTTTGGTATATTCTAAACCCATGAAACAGTAGGCCATTACCTTTTCAAAACTGGTTCTTTTCTCTTTACGCATCTGGTTGATTGCAGACAAATAATAAGGTGGAATAATTAAGTCTCTGAATTCTCCAAATGTACAATCCTCAGTCCTCAAACAATCCACCATGCATTCATCATGCACAGTGTACTGACACCACACACATCTAGAAAAAAGACCAAAAAAAATCAATTGTCAAACAGGCACATTCATTTTGCTCATTTATTCAGATTTTTGTCAAAATATTTATGCTTACATGCATCATTATAAGTAATATTTTAAACACATTACAGGGAAATCCATGCATTCCCTGGAAGCCTGTGTATTGGCTATAGAAAATTACATACATTAGTCATGTGCTTGCAGGTCTAAGAAAGAATTTGGATTCTGCTGGGAAAAAAATTCAACTGTTTTAAATTAATTAAATTATTTTAAATTAAAAAGTAGGTGCTATAAATATGCTCCTGTTTGCAATCCTAACAGTTACACTGAAAGGCTGTAAAAAAAAACTGAACTCCTGTCCATCCTTAAAGAGCACAGATAAAAAACACTGGAGCTCAATTCAATAAATGTTACTAGTAATGAATTAATGCATTCCTTAAGACAATACTCCTTTAAGCCTGAAACCCAAAAGGTTACACTGAACTGTACAAGGCCAACGTGATTTAGTTATGCAAAAATGCTTTGCTTTATGGCCTATTCTAAAATCTGTCCTGGAAACAGACTAGAACAAGAGGAAATACTGCAATATCCACTTCCAGCCTCTGCAGAATGTTAATCCCCATTTGCTACATCCAAAGCCTTGATTTAAGCAGCTGGGAAAGCTATTTTTGGAGTCTTCCTGACTAATCCAACACTCAGCTAGAGTAGCAATGACACTTGCCCTATACTATCTTTTCCTCTTCTTCCTTTCCCCTTTGCCTCCAAATTCCCGCCCTTCCCTCCTCTCCTACACACACTCTCAAGGTTTAGATTCTGATTATCTGCTCTTTTACTCTGTAGCTCTGCTTACTTACCAAGCAGTTTGACAGTATGACATAGAAGCAAAGCAAAAGCTGGCAGAATCTAGGCTGAAAAGATGACATCCTCTGAGCAGGCTGAAGTAACACACCAGGGCACCTATCACTGCATTTTGCCATTGACAACTTTGCAAGCAGCCTCACTAATGCCACTGCAAGTCTATTTAATGGTTCATCATATTTTTAAAACTCTCTTGTCACAATTTTTAACAACAAGCAGTAGTTTATAAAACTTCTGTTTAGCTTTTTTGAGCATCCTTAAAAATGAACTTGAAACCTCTACAGGACATTGTTCTAGTCAGACTGAGCAGATGCCAATTTTGAGATGCATACTTTGGCTCTCTGAACTGTGAGCTATGCCAGTCAAATTGCTCAGGCTGTCCACTGTACAACTGACAAATTTATTAGAAACTTTTTAATGTCATCCCCTAAAATATAAACTCCCTTGGACATTGAGAGAGTCTCTTGTACGTAATTATACACCAGCCTGCACATCACGCTGGAGTAATGCAATGAAGAGAAGGAGTGGATATGAGATGCAATGCCACACTCTTAATCTATGACTCACAAGCATCTATTTTAATTTTAGGTTCTTTGAAGTCGTTTTTTTTTAACAGTATCTTATCTGACTACCGCAGGATCTCCTTTGGGGTGTGGTCTCCCAACAACCTGTGGAAAACACAACACTGACACGGCACTGTACGTGCTCCTGCAGTCAGTCAGACTGCCCTGCAGTACCTGTAGTCGCAGAGCTTGGGCTGCGTGCCGCACTGTTGTTTGCAGACCATGCAGCAGCTGCAGAGGGGGACATTGCCCCTGATCCAGTGGTGCGGCATGGAGCTGGGGGCTCCCGCGGTGCCCCTCAGCACGATCTCCTTGCAGGGGAAGCGCTGGTCCGCTTTCTTGAGGCAGCGCTCGCAGACGCGCAGCCCGCAGCAGCTGCAGAAGGTGCCGCCGAGGATGTGCTGGGCGCACACGCAGCAGTACGAGGGCTGCCCGAAGAGGTCCGTGTAGTGCCAGTCGTGTTTGCTCTTGCGGAAGATGTCCCGGATCAGCAGCTGCCGCCGGGACCGCTGGAAGCTGCACCACGCCGTGATGAGCACGGGCAGGAGCACGGAGCACAGGGTCCACACGGCCAGGCGCCAGTCGGCCACGGCCCGGGAGGCATCGCCCGAGCCCTCCATCCCTGCGCTCCCCGGCCTAACCCCTCGCACCCCTCGGGCAGGCGGCGGGGCGAGCCCCGGAACGGCCCCTTCGCTCGGGGAGCCAACGCGCAGCTTCACGCACCATCTTCTAATCCCTCCTCAGGCTCGGCACCGACCTGCGCCACATCGCGNAGCCGGGGCCGGGGCGCTCTGCGGGCTCGGAGCGGCGCCGGGGGATGCGCGGGGGGCGGAAGCGGAAGCGGCGCGGGGCCGTTGCCAGGAGACGGGCGCCGCCCGCCCCCGTCTGTCGCGACAGCGGGGATGTCGCCAGTGGCCGTCAGCGGCCGCGACAGTGCCTGGCAGAGCGGCTCCGGCTCTGGCTCCAGCTCTACCGAGCCCAGACCCCAGGCGAAGGCCGCTGGCTTGGGGCCGAGAGACCGCCCTGTTTACGCCTTTATTGCCCAACAATAAATGTTTTCCCCCATAATTTCGTTCTGCCCTAGCATCATGGAGTCATCAAAGCTGGAAGAGGCCTTTAGGATCACCCCGTCCGACCGTGCCCCCGGCACTGCCCCTGGCACCACTCAACCACCGCAGCCAGGCCCAGCGCCTGTCGAGCAGCTCCAGGGATGGTGACTGCACCGCCTCCCTGGGCAGCCCTTTCCAAAGCCTGGCCACGCCAACAGTGGAAATATTTAATCTGAATCTCCCCAGTCTCAGCTTGAGGCCATTCCTCCTGGTCCTCTGTAGGCCGAGCAGAAGAGCCAGATCCCCACCTCACCACAACATCTCAGGTGGTTGTAGAGAGCAGTGAGGTCCCCCTGAGTCGTGCCTTTGTTTCTGTATTTGTCCTCCCCATGGTTGTGCTTTATTGCCCAACCATAAATACCTTCCTCTCATAATTTCGTTCTGTCATTACGTGTTTGACTGTTTCCCCTGGAGCACTTCTAAAAATAGTGCTTGTCATTACAGGTTTTTGCACTTAAAAAACAGTATAGTGAGCAATGATTTAAATCCATTAGAGCAAATACAAAATTGACTGGATTCTAGGGTCTTGGTATCTTAAAACACTTAAAAATGCACATACTGCAAGCTGGGCAACACTCAGGTTTCCAAGGAAATTCCTGACTTCCCTCGTGTAAGAGCCAATGACAAACTCCAACTACCTATTTTATGTTACCGTTGAAGGGATGCATTTCATGCCTTACAAATTTGGGATGCTGGTACCATGTGCGCAGCATGGCACTGCCTACAAAACTCTGGACATTTCTCAAGGCCAAAACTACCTGTTTGCAGTGACATTTGCTAACCTACATCCTTACTTAACGCTATGCTTAATATGCTTTATAATCCTGTTTTCCTTTAAGGAGGAGAGTCATGTGGATTTTCATTTGTATGATTCTATTAATTTGACAGAAAACTCTGCTGTGTTTCTCAGCAGTCATAAGTTGGCTTTGCTTGAGTTAAACCCCATCAGTAAGTACTTTTCTGCTGGAGCAAAGTTAGAGACAATCTTTGAAAAAGGGGCCCCTTTGCAGCTGCCTCTGAGATTAACAGTACTGGGCAATAGTTTCTTTTTAAAAAACAATAGTTTACCTTGGGCACCAAAAACCTTTGCTTGCCATGCTAAATATAAGGGGATAGGCTTTATTTTCACAAGTTTAAAATACCCAGTGTAGCTCTGAAGCCTGAGGTAGAAAAAAAGGCCTTCTATTTTCTTTCCCTCAGGAAAAGAGTTATGCAGAGAATGTGAGAGCAGATAATAGACGAATTCAAACCTTCAGACCAGATGTCTTCAGGATCATACTATCGCTCAAATGAAAGCATAAACAAACATTTGTGACTGACGTAGCTCCTTCAAATAGGCAAATGCCTCAGTCAGGGTTGCTCATTTTGGAACAGGCTGAGAGAAAGCAGAATCAAAATGAAGAAGTTTCTTGTGTTTGTCTCCTTTTTGGTCCTGCTGCCCGCTGTTACAGGTAGGAGTTTATATCAACAAACCTGAGCTGCAGAGCATATAAGTACTATTAGTTTGTCAACCTTCTATTTTAGTGTTCATTATTCATGTATTTTCATATCTTTAACACTCAACTGTTTTTATATTTCAGACTTTCCATGATTTGATTTTTGACAATCATGGTGTTGAATTTGATAATTAACTCTCTTCATTATCACACTGTAGTAATTTGCTGTAAACCCCAAAATTTTAGTTTTTCTTGCTTACTATTTTAATATTGTTTTACCAAGGTCCTGAAAGTGTAATTTTCAATGCAATCTCTTCTTTGCAATGTATCTAACTCATTACTTTGAAAAAAATCCTATAAAGCAACAGAGAAAAGAGCAAAGAGTTGGAAGAGCAACTAATGCCAGTGGTTTGATGGTGCTGTTATATTTGCTCATTTTATACCAACATGACTATGTGGGCTTTGCTTCATACTAGTAGAACAAGATAAAACACAAGTATAAAATTGGTTTAAAATTCCACTGCTATCTCTTGGAATGCAATATCTGCTGGGAAGGGACTGTAATGAAAGAACACTTTGTATATCAAAAAACCCCAGGTTTGGAAACGTTTCATTTCACAACTGATAGATAAAATATTAACTTTTTGATAATCTCAGAACTAATTTCTACTGTTCTCACTTTAAGACACTTCACCGATTTTGTCTGAAAAAGATGCCAAACAGATGCTGAGGACTCGTCGTGAAGACAGACCAAGAAAAGCTGGTTTCCCTGATGAACCAATGAGGGTGATTGATGACATTTACTATTAAATTATATTAACTAAAAAACCCCAACACCAAATCCCCCCAAACATTTTATGCTTAGTATTAAATTTCTATTGCTTCCAGACAATATGTTATGAATATCACCCTTTAAAGTAGCTAAGTTTTTCCATGAAATAGTAAAAAAACCCTTTAAATTCTTTCAATTACAGTTAAAAGCGTTCTTTAAGTGCTGAGTATTGCTCAGGAAATGTTCACTTGCAGAAGGAGGAGATTATTTATCATGGTTCAAAAATACCAATCAAATTATTGAGAAGAAAGTGGCTTTTAATTTATAGAGATGTGGATTTCATCATCTTGGTCCTGAAAAACTAAATATCAGGAAGTGTCTTCTGCTTACAGTCCATTCTGCACTGCAAGCAGAGGATGGAGGTGTCAGTGGTCAGTATGGAGACTGAGGTAGCTCTCTACCAGCTTTAAAAATCACTTAACTTCATTGATTTATTTTTGGATGCTACAGATAGGATGAGTTTTTATGATATTGGAAGAGTTTTTAGTTGCTGGCTTAATGCAACAGCTTTTGGGTTTGCATGCAATACCTACATTTATTTATCTGTAAACCTGTTACAACAAAAGAAAAAGAATTAAAGAGCCTTGTGTTTTCCTCGCTTTGACACGACCTAACACATAATCCTGCACTTCTCAAGGGTACTTAAGGTATTTTAAAACTAGTGCCTATTTCTTTCCAAAGTAAATAAACTGAGCTAAAATGAACGTGGTTCTGAAGAGGCAAAGCCCACAGAAGCCAGGAGCACAAAAAGGATTGTGCATGTGACAAGCACAGGGGGCTCAGTTTAGCAAGGTGCTGAACACTTCTGGAATCATGAAGAGTACTATGTGCCTGGCAGGATTGTAGGAACAGCTCCTGGTTTTCCCTTTCCAGTGGGAATGTACACCAGCCAAAAAGAATCCACCTGCCCAACACTGGGTGAACACAGTGTTTGCCAAAGGGGACACCACCACAAACCAAAGTTGTCACAAGGATACTGCTCCGTGCTTGTTGACAACCTTGCACACCGAAAGTTGCACAACACAGCCAAAAACCAGAAGGCTGCACTGCTGCCCATAACAATCAGGACTGGGTTGGTTTTTAAATTTTAAATTTTAAGTTGTTAAATGAGCCTTTCAGTTTTTGCAAATTAAAGGGAATAAGAAATCTCATCTGTGCTTATGCTTAACATACCACCACAATTAAGGGTATGTGTAAATATAACAAATATTGAATACAGAATAAATGAAGCAGCAGGACAGTTGGATTCAGGTAATTCCTGTATGGCCAGAAGCTACATGCATGCATGCATGTTTAGTCTATGGTTTAGTTTTAGGTGGTTGTTGAGGAGCAGAGAGTTTGACTTGGTGATCCTTATGAATTCTGTGACTCTGTGGGTGGGGAGAGGAGGGATTCTGGGCTAAAGAAACATTGGATTTCTGACTCTGATGCTCTGTCCTTGAAACTTTCTGTCCTACCACGATTAGAAGCTAACACTATTTGAGAAATTCCAACCTTTTATTTATTTTCTTTTTTTATCTAGAAAGCAAAGCTGATCCTCTGTAAGAAAATCCAGACATGAGTATTTGTCTTGTTCCCTAAATATGAAGGTTTTCAGTAGAAAAGGAAACATCTTCTGATGAAAAAAAACAACCCTCATAGCCCTGTGGAAGGTGGAGATTTTCCATGTGAATGAAGGTGCATTGCTGCTGCATCCTTGTGCACAGCTTGTGCAGATGGACTCAAGGAGAAAAACTCATTTTGTATGGATGCCTTGTAGCAGAATGAAATGAATCCCACCTCTCTTCATCTGTTTTAAGCAAAAGCTGTTTGTACTGGGCTACATCATGCTGAGCTGGGGAATGTAATTTGCAATTCTTTGTGACACTCTTTGACTTCCACAGGGCTGCTTGAGTCAAAAACCTGTTCAGTTACAGACAGAATGATCAGTCCCCTCTGATTATTAAAAAATGTAATTTATGTTATCAGCACTTTTTAAACTGTGACTGAGGTCCTGCTTTTGATAATGTGGCATCTTCTCAGTCACACACTTCTGTCCTCTGCCAGTTCCTAAGGCAGTCTCTCCCTGGAGATCTGAGCCAAGTCTCCCAGTGCTGTGAGGAGAGAAAGCCCAGTGAAAGGCAGGATCCTGATGCTGGAACACTTGGCCAGCGCAAAGGGTTTAGGCTACAGCTTCCATTCCAACAGTGCCCACTGTGCAAAGCAATGGGGGATTATTTGGAATAAATGTATCTGGTCTTCACAAAGCTCATGAGTCCACTAGGACTGTGACTTTTTGAAAATAAATTTTGTCCTTGATGGAGGTCAAGGTTTTGGTACACAGCCCACTTCAATAAATTTGTTGTTGAGACCAAAGCCTCTATAAACTGGAATGGGAAATTCACATTATTTTATTTATCACCAGTCAGCACTGATGTGTGCTACCTGCTAGAACCCTTCATGATCCTGCCACATGATCCTGCAAGGGATTAATGTTCTTTAAGCAGCAGGAACCAGTTTTCAAAAGGGGCTGTAACAGACCTATTTGTGAGAATCCTTTGTACCCCCAGGCCCAACAAAGGCTTCTGTGTCGATATGCAAATAAGAAATGTGGATACAGAATTCCTAATTTATGAATATTGTTGTATAATTCTTGCTCAGCACCTTTACTGATCTGGAGAGTATATCATGCATTAAATATTGCTAGGCTGGGGCAAGCTGACTATCAACACAATCTCACTATATTTGATTATTTTGAGGAATAAATGAATAGCTCTTATGTCAGCTGTAAAATTATCCTGGTCCCTGGCCTGACATTAGAATTGAGTGATTACACAATTAAATTACTTTTTCTTTTCTTTCAATAGGAGTATATGCTTTACCTCCAGCGCTTGGAGCAGAGAGCAGAAGAACAATTCCTTGAACACTGGTTGAATCCTCATTGCCTCCCACACTGCAACAGAGATCTGGTGCATCCAATCTAGTGGGTTTGCCTACCCTACAACTGGTATATATATATATATATACATATATTTCTTCTACAGTGCATATTTTTTTCTCCATAAAGAAAGGCAGAGCCACACACTGGGAGAGAAGGGAATAACCAAAGGCTGGGGGAAGCACCTTGTGCTGAAAGGTGCTGGGCAGCTGAGCAGGGGCAAGGAACAGAAGTGTCCCAGGCATCAACTGTCACTCTGTTCACGTTAATAAAACTCTGGTTTTGCATTTCTCTGCTATGTGGGTGTAAGCTGGTGACTGCAGAACATTCTTATTAATGTGGCTACAGATCACTCCTGTTTCCCTCCTGTCTGCTCATGTTCTTTTTCCAGCTCTTCTGTTTAAGTCCTGTATTTGTACACTTAGCTCTCAGTGGAATTGGGGCAGGATTAAACTCAGTTGTTATCCTGGAGATATCCAGGATGCAGTCTGACCTGCAAGGAGGTTTTTTAAACAGACATGAAATTTGTCAGCTGAGGTAAGTTTGAGTCATCACCATAATAGTGAAGCTATATCACTCCCAGTTAACTTTTTAATATAAAAGTTGCAGATTTAGCTTCATATTTTCAAAAGCTTTTAAGCAGCTGAATACCATGGCTGATCTGTTTCAAAAAACTGGAAGTTCATCTGCTTAAAATTCTTTTATCTATTTGTACATCTCTGAATACCTTTGAAAATTGGGACATTGTGCTAGACTTCAGTGGGGCTCTGTTAATCCACAGTAAGACAAAGGTCTGAAAGTCATTTAAAAACAAAAACATAACATTCCCAAACTTCAGCCTTAGGAGATAAGTTGGCAATTTTCAAAAAAATCATCCAGCTGAAACACAGTTGAAGGTTGGCTCACTTAGCTACAGGAATTCTTCCCAACAGCTGCTCCCAGGCCACTGTGAAGAATTAATGTTAGAAAAGTGTTTAAATGATTTGAAGCCCTTAAGATGTTAACAGCATGGCAAATGTCAGCATGGCTTTTGATGTTCTGTTTTTTTTTCCTGCAGGATCTCCATATGGATTTATACATGATTATGTTAAGGGGGACAAGATTATTCCTGCATTTGCTACGTGCTCATTGTAGAGCAGAACCTCTGTGCAGTACAGTGCAATCCTCATGATGCAGCAGAACTTCCAGCTCTAAGTGGCTTGATGAGTTACAGACCACCATGTATTTTCTACCAGCAATGACTGCATGTATGAATAACTGAATTGAGGGTTCCACAGTTTCTGAGGTATGGGCAATTGCTTAGTCCTAGAGTATCTTTTTAAGGGCACAGGTTTAGACTGGCTGAAGCAAAATGAACTTGGAGGGAGAGGTCAATAGAAAATTGCAGAATACTGGCCAGCTTTCTGGGCTTTGCAGGAATCCTTAATTACAGCTTTCTAGGTTAAATAACAATATTGCATGAAGACACAACATTTATGTCACACTGTGTCTTACTGCCTGATGAGTATTTCATGTATTGTTTCATAATAAAAGCTTGACTCAACTCCATCTGCAGATGATTTTGTTCCCTTAGTCTCCCATAGTATACTCTGATGGAACTCATTGGAGGTGAGGCTCAGTTTTGGGAACTACTAAGGAAACATCAGAGGACTTGCTAGGACCAGCATCTGGGAAGCACTGTGGTGCAGACTAATAATTGTGCACTTTCTCTGCACAATTATCCCTTTCCCTTGTAATTTTTCCAGGAGGGGCAAATGAATCCAGCCAGCCCTTTCCTGCCTGTGTGCCTTATAACATATACCTTGGAAAAGACCATCTTGTACAGTCAGATGGGAAACACATGATACCTGCAAAACAACATAAAAAATTGCTTGATAGCTCTTAAATGACTACTGTGATCTGTAATGGCAACAGAATTAATTGTGAATGGAGCAAAGCAACTGTCAGAGCTCCTCACTGCAGTCACACTTGAAACCTGAGGACTGGGAGCAAAATAAACCACAATTTTATGAATATCTCTAAAGTAATTAGTGCTACAGAGCTTTTGATAAGCTGAAATAGATCAACAGTTTTTCTGGTATACTTTCCTTCCAGTAAAACAGCTCTCTTAGATGACTCCAAGGAAATAATTTAAACTTCAAAGCATCAAAGGCTTGCTTTCCCCTGCTGCCAAGATAAATCATAGATTAAATTTGTGAGTGTGAAAAATGATAATGAGGCTGCTATTGTGTGCTTCATTCATAACTCTCTCAATAAAGAGATCGAAATTTGCGTATCTCGGAGTTAAAGTCGTTAGGTGAAATCCTGTCTCTGCTTTTATTTGCACAGTGAAAAATTCATTTGATGACAATTACGTCAACTTTCACCCTGTGAAAATCGATTTTCAAGTACTTCTTTGAAATAAAAGAACTCCCACCTAGTTATGCTCAGTCATTGTTAAGGTTACTGGGCAGGTTAAGTAGAAGGTTCTACTCAGTTCTTCTCAGTAACACTGAGCTAATCCTAAGGCAAACAGGGAACAAAGATTGTTCATTGCTTTGAAGTTTGCTTTTCCACATGAGGGTGGAAGGATCACATGTAGGTATCTCCAATGAAAAGTTAATGATTATTAAGTCTAATTAACAACAAGAAAATTAAACATAGAAAGGTGAAGTCCTTCCTGATCACTGATCCACATTCTCTCCCACTTCACAAGGCAAGGAATTAAATGTAATGTTAAGAGCCTTTAGCCCATGTTGGTGTCAGGCTGATGGGCAAAGGAACCAGCTCATATTTGCACTCACCTTCAAACCAAATCCCATCTCTATCTACACTTCTGTTCTGGGATAGAACTGACCACTGAAGAACCTCCTGGTCCCTCAAGGTAAGAAAAGCAGCAGATACCATATAGGAAAGTTTGAAACATAGGGAATAAAGAGGGGGGAAAAAAGTCTGAAGGAAAGGAGACTGAACTAAAAATGTTGAAGTTAAAAATAATAAAATAAACCTAGACTAAAGCCTATGAGTGCCTCTGGAATCCTGTGATCATGAAGAACATAGCCAAGTTATTGCTTTTTAAGACATCCAGCTCTTCTGCCAGATTTAAGAAGCCAAGTAATCCCTTCATACAAATTAATTTTGCAAGTAAACACAGAAACACCCTCCAGCCTATGGGAGAGGCAGCCAGAGAAGAGGAGGCCAGCACAGCACAGCACACTTTAATAAGTTTGCTCATCACTGGCAAACACTGAAAGCTAAAGAGAGAGTGAAGGGGTGTGACTGCTTTAGACCATTGCCATGGATGCAGCAACCCCTCATCCTGCTTGTGTATTTCTGTACGTCCACAAAATACACACAGTGTTTTACACAGAATCCAGTGAACTAACAAGAGAACAGGATCTTAGGATCAGGTATAAATAAGTTAGCTCAAGCATTTATTGTGACTCAGCAGTGAAAAAAACTCATAGATAATTAGAATAAAAAGTAAACACTGCATAAATATACCTAGTTATAGCTACAGAATTATATAATTAAGCTTTTTGTCAGAGTCCTTCAGTTTGTTTTTATTCTCTTCCTCTACACAAATCTTTCCTTCAAAGCTCTGCTGTGCTAGAATTCCTCTGTAGTTGAACTAGATCGAGTGTGTTCAGGGATAGTTGCAGGTTTGCTTTTGTCCATGTCTAAAATCTTGGGGAAAAATGCTGGACTTTCCAGCAAAGAAAGAAGAACCAGAGTTCTGAAAGTTGCATAGTGAAGGTGGGAAAGCTGGAAAAATAGTTGTTTTCCAAAGGCTTATAAAGAGAAGGATTAAAACAGACATGGGAAAACCTTTCATCCATGATAAGCATCATCGTAAGCTGCAATCACTGACCCGTTTTCCATGCAGTGCCTTTCCCGAGCTGAGGAGCTGCCCACTAGATGCCACTGTTTCTGCACACAGCCAAGAGCACAGCCCGCCAGGACTCTGAAATCGCCACGCTCCCCTTCCTCCCGCTTGGTTTGTTACTCCTTTTCTTAAAAAGTTCAGCTCAAGTGATCAAAATCAAAAGTCACGCCTAACCCATAAAGACCTTCAGCAAATGGCCGATTTTTCCCCCCTCTGAGTTGCAGACTGCTCTGAGTGTGGCTGTGGGTGTGGTTGTGCTTCATTTTGCTGCAGAAAGAAATGGTTGTAAGTTCCTCCAAGCACATTGTAGTGGTTTGTGGCTTTTTACTGCCCCATCCACACACAGAGGCTAATAGAAGATTTTGGGTGTTTGCAGAAGCTGTTCCCTCTTGGAGTAGATCATTTGATCCATGTTCAGTTACTCCAAATTAAGCTGCAGACGAATCATAAAAGCATCACTCTTCAAGGCATGACATTATCTTCCTACATTTATTATCTTTAGCAGACAGAGAAGGAACTGTGTGTTAGGTGCTGTACAAAGTGTATTGAAAAGGCAGACTGTGCCCAAGGCCAGAAATGTAGTGTCTCTCTATAAAGAGCAGATAAATAATATCTCCTCTTATTTAAATACACAGCAATTTATTGAAAAAAGGCAAAGGATGGAATTTTTGCAAGCATCAACTTCTTCAGCAAGGCTGAAAGATTTTATCACAGACAGATGAATAGGACATGAAATAGTTACACTAATGCCACTAAGCAATTTGGCAGTTAGCAATTAATTGGCTCTTTCTACCAGACTTACCTTGCAGGAAAACATGCACCAGAAGTTCTTATTTACCAAGACTGGAATTTCCAGAAAGCTCCCTGAAAGCAAGTCAGTCACTTGCTGTATTTCAAATTTACTTTCAGTGGTGAAGGTAATGGAAAACTTACCAGTTTGCAGTTTAGATGATTCAGTATTTGTCTGCTTCTCAGGGAAGCTGAGCAGGTGAGCACATTCTTCCACCCACAATGACAGGACAGCTCTGGAGCATTTCTGAAACATGAATATGAAAAAGAGTTACAAGGAAAATGCCTATAACCCTTTGAAATGATGATATAATGTGTATGGAAATGTTTCCCTGCAGTACTCCAGGGCCTTTTCTTTTTTTTCTTTTCCTTTTGCAATTCCCTTCCCTTTTTCAATTGTCAGTATATTGTTTTGAATTAAGACTTCTGTTACTTCCAGTGAATGAATGCATAAATAATTTCTGAAGCAGTGGAGTGAAATTGGATTGATTGAATGTGATCACTGCAGTAGGAGCCTACTTTAGAGTCTCAGTGAGAACTTATTTTTTAATGACTAAAGAGATCAGAGTGGATTTTAGAAGGTTATCTGAGCCTTTTATGGTCTATAAAGAGTAGAAGATCTTATGAGAACTATGTATCTTGAGATTTCTGGTGACTGATTAGAAATGCTGAGTGATCTGTCTCCTATCTGGCATTTTAATCCTTTTTCAGGTCTGGGGGTAGAGATGTGCACTAAAATGAAAAAGAATAAAAAGCAGAAAAGGTTCAATGAACTCTGAGTTAATAAAACTCCCCTTGTTCTATCAAAGCAGCAGGGCCAGCCCAGTGTCAGCTCAACATGATACCAAAAGTTTGGAGCACTAGTGTTATTCCAAATGCCAAGCTCATCTTCATATTTTGGTTTTTCCAGTAAGAGATGATCAGTTGAAGTGCATTTCTTTTTTCCACATTTGGGAAGATTTGGATCTAAAGATCCATTTGGGCATCTTTCTGTATATAACAAGCATCATGCGCATACATTTATTAAATTGAATGAGCCAACCTTAAATACAGGAGATTTTAGACCAAAGGGAGGCAGAACATTGCTTCATTTTGTATTTGTCAGAATAAACAGCAACTATTGAATGATTTCAAGAACTGAATTCAGCAAAATGCTTCAGATGTTCAGGGTAAAGGTGTGTTGTTGTGTAAAGTCACACAGCCTGAGGGAACACAGTCCCCAGAAAACTCAAAGGGCAAGGGTGGGATTTTCAGAGAGCTCACTGTTGGCTCAGCTCTGCCAACTTTCACTCCTGCCAAGCTGCATCCAGAAAGGCAGGTCTTCCCTTTGCTTATCTCCCAGCACTCCTATTGCAGCCACTCGACTTCCAGTATCCATCACTTCTTCCAAACAGTGAAGTTCTGTCCCAGTTTTCAATAGAACTGGATGCAAAAAGTCCCAATTTATTTATTTTGTAGCCTTGGTGCTCCTACATGTGTTTTTGCCTGCCCCCAGCAATTCACACCACAACAACCTTCACAGTATGTTAACTTGCACTTGTCAGGATGCTACTTCCATCAATTCACTTGCCCATCTATTTCCTGTTTACCAGGGATGACAAAGCCACCAAAGCTAATTTATTCCCAAACCTTTAATTCTGCTCTGTGTGCATCAGCATTTTTGCTGCTGAATCCACAAGCCATGCTCCCACAGAAGCAGGTCTGATGGACACACGTGTGCCCAGAAGGATTTGCCTGAGCAGAAGAAGAGGATTCCAGCTCTGGACTGCACATAATAAATCACCAGCACAGAGAGGTAAGCTCAGGAACAACAGAAACAACCTAAATGTGCTTTTTGAGAACATAACTCCTCAAATTAAAAAAGACAAGAAAATATATGAAATGACAGCAAGGTTACTTTTCCCTTAACTGTTTATTCCCACACGTGTCTCATTTGTTTTCAGCTGTGCTCATCTGCTATCTCTATCCAATAGGAGACTGATACAGGGCATTATCAATGGAGAAGGACTGCAAAAGATGCTAATTTTTTACTAGCCTATGCACTTTTTGGTAGCTTCCTCTTGTTTTTGGAATTCAGTTACAGAAGTGCCTAGTGTTCCCTCTCAAAACTCACTCCTGTGCACACAGAGTGCAAACACCTTTCCATACAATGTTGCTGAATAATATGCAGACAAACTCCCTGGAGTTGGGCTGCAGTAGCTGTGTCCACCCCGTGGTGACAGAGCTGATTGGGTGTTGAAAGGAGCTGTAGTGGTTACAGAAAATCAGGAAGATCAGCATTTAGCATAATGCTATCACTCAGACATTGTTCACTTCATTTGCTTTAAGAGCAGTTTACTGCCTACAAACCTCACCTCCTGGTCTCTATCACATGGACAATGCAGCCATTGCCCAAATTGATTGGTTATAGGGTGGGGTACCTAGGAACAATAAATACATCACCTTGACCATCCTAAATTTGGGTGGAATAATGGACTAAATGCTCTGAGGAAATCTGTAAATAAAGAAGCTTAATTCTGCTAAAGAGTTTGTATTTAACTCTGTAACTGTGTATTATTATTTACCAAGAGCCATGCTTTCAATAGAAGCTCACTTTAAAATAGAAGATTTAATGCTTACAAAAATAAAAGTTTACCTTAAGAAAGGTGAACTGTGCATTGCTCAGTTAATGGAGACCCAGGATTAAGACAGGCAGCATGGATGTGGGCATTGAAAATTGCTCCCAATTTTATATAAGGAAAACAAAATCCACTGTTTCACAGGGTGTATCAAGAAGTTTGATGTGCCTATTTTAAAAGCATTTGGAACAGATATTTCCTCTCTCTGACCAGACAGAAATGTCTTTCCTTCCAGCTTTAATGCCAACTGCAGAGGGGAGGAGAAAAAAAAGGAATTGGATTTCCTGGCATTTTGGAACATACTGGACAAAGCTGGAAGAGGTCTGAGTGGGAAGAAAGCTGACAAGAGGGTGATGGGAGGGTGCTGGGGCTGGGACAGCAGACCTTGGGCTGTGTTTTGATTGAATCAGATGAGGCCAGCAGGGACAAACACAGGAATGGTTTGTGAGAGCAGAGAGCCCCAGTCTGTGCCCTGTGTGGAAACTGTCCCAGCTTTGCTCTTTGATCCTTCAGCTTAATTCAATCCAGAGGCAAATCAGAGCAGAACTGGGTGTGTGGAGGTGCAGGTGTGCACGTAGGTTTGTGGGGATGGAGGGATGGGGACAGTGAGCAGTGGGTGCTGCCCTTCCCAGCACGTAGCTAGATGAGCTCCCATTATATGATGTCCATATAATGAAAAATGAGAGACCAACACAAGTTCTGTCTAAATAGGAACTTCTTTTTTCAGTCTCTAAAATGGGTCTCTCAGGATTACATACAAATGCCAGAAGGCTGTCTCAAAGAAAACCCAAAACACTGATTTTTTTGTTGTTTGTTGGCCTTTTTTGTCTTGTGGAAAACTTTACATTGTGTTGCAGTTCTTCAGTTTGGTACTGCTGTACTGCACAAACTGGGAACTGTGCATAAAAGAGAAGTGGCTATTTTAAACTAATTGAGATTTTAGTTGTGTTTCATGGACTGTGTCCACTTAGCTCCACTGTCTGGGTGTCCTTTGTGCTTTGATATATGGCAATGATACAGAAATACTACATTGTGGGATGGGAAGTGGAGGAGGATACAAACCAGATGTGCAACATACCCAGAGTGAATTCAGTGCACCTCCTGTGACCTGTCTGAAGATGATACAAATGCAATCAGTTTTTGAGACAAAGAAAGAGAAATTAGCTCCAAGAGCAAGGGAGGAAAAACAGTAGACCAGAGCAATTAAAAAAATATGAAATAATTTCAAGAAAGCTACCAAAAAAAAAGCAAGAAAGAGAACGTTTCTTCTAAAAATTTGTAAAATAAAAAGAAGCTAAGAACGTTTCCCTTGTGTTTTAACTAAAACCACAAAGACAATTCTCCACAGAAAACTCCAGTTTGTTTCATAGAACCTCTTGTTAAATTGTGTATAATTTATCTCAGAGAAGTTACATAAAGCTTTAAGCTTTACTGTCATTTTCACTTTTATCCTCACAGTGCAAGTATTTCAAACCAGTAGCAGAATGGCAGAACTCCTCATTGCAAGCTGACTTTGGAGGTTCCACCTAAAAAGAAAACCTTGTTTCAGCATAGTTTCTTTCCTCAACAAGGGATTTTAATGGCCAGACCCTCATTTGTTGTAAGCTGGACAGATCACTGACTCCGTGGACATCACCACATAGCACTCTCCATTGTGGCAGGGGAAAAACTGTGACACACCAGAGTAACAATTCACACCCAAGTGCTGCTGTTCTTTGGGATGGGCAGGTTTTAGGGGATACAAGTNGCAGGGGAAAAACTGTGACACACCAGAGTAACAATTCACACCCAAGTCCTGCTTGGGCAGGTTTTAGGGGATACAAGACCCAGACTCTCCCCAGTACAATCAGTGTTACAGGATGAAGCTTGTGGAGTTTAGAGTGTTTTGCACCAGACAACTGCATTCAGAAAGTGCAACCAGCACTAATTACCACCAGCTTTGTGATAAAACTGAAACAAGGATGGACAAATGCAAAACACTGACCTGGAAGATTTCTGTCTTTCCAGGATGATGTTACATTTCTCTTGCTCTGTTACTGGGTTTTATGCTTCCCGTTTCCAGCACATTCTGGTGTCAAGTCTTGTGCCACACAGAGGGGCTTTTTCCATCACAGTAAAGAAAAAGCCAGAGATGCTACAAAAGTTCCCATTGCTGTGGGTTTGAACCCGCCGAGCCCCAGCCGTGGATATGGGAATTTCTCTCTTGTGGCAGAGTTTGGCAGCAGCAGTTTCCCCTTTCTTCTCTTACCTTGGCTGCTGGTGTGGCAGGTCCCAGCTGTGGCCTCCCCATTCCCACACAGATGGGTGGGGATGGGGTGGGCTGGGAAGGGGAGCTGAGGAATTTTGGTTTGGCACCCCTTGCACAGCGAGGCAGCCAGGAGGGGAATGCGGCCGGAGCCAAGCACAATGCAGACATGGATTGCTGCTTCTGGAAAGGAGGAAACCCAGGAGCCACAACCAAAGCACTGCTTTGCTCTTGGGACAACTCAACTGTGTGCTGCCCCTGAGCCCAACAGAACTAGGACAGTATTTCACTGAACTGGGAAATTGTCTTTGGGATGTGTCTCAGAAATGAAATGCTCATTGTTTGGATAATTTGGAAAACTACTTTGTTTTTCTTTGGTTGACTGGTCTCTGGAAAAGTTTAGGATGGCATGCACATTGTGGTAAAAGGAAAATAAAAAAGAGAACAAGAAATTTGAATTAATTTGACATGCTGGGAGTAGTGCTGCTGGGGGATAGTAGACATTACAAATGGAAAAAAGAAGGCAACACAGATAACTGTGTTTACTGCTAAAGAGATTGCTAGGACAAAAAGTGCTTGCAAACCTCAGTGCCCAGTGGCTACTGAGAAATGGGGAAGGTGCTTATGAGAAAGGAGAAGAGGAATTGCCAAGAACCAAGAAATGTGAGAAGTTCACAGCCTTGCCTGGATAGTTTAATTTTTGTGGGTTGGATGCTGCTGGTCTAATCAGGCCATCATTCAATGGCCCTTTGGGTTGCTACTGGAGAAGCAGTTCTTCCATTCCCTGTTCCCCCAGACACCCATCCCTGCACACTCATACCCCAGCACAAGCATTCATGTGCTTCTACTACCTCAAGAAACTTAAAAAAAAAAAGTATTCAAGTAATAGAGTTGATACTCAGCTGGGTCCTGTGGTCCAAGGCATTGCACAGCCAGGCAGACACTGGTGCCAGACAAGAGTGGGTGAAAGAAATGACTGGGTGCAGAGGAAGGGGGAGAGGGGTGGAACAGCCCCTTTCAGCAGCAGCCAGATTTATGCCAGATTAAAGTGACTGTGCAACCACAACCTCTTTGAGTAGCCCCCTTAATTTCATTTTGGGCATGTGAAGAATCAGCTTTTAGTCCGACTGAGTTAAGAGCAGCACAAGCAGGCTTTTATCGTCCAATGGTCTCACATTTGCTGAACTCTGATGTGCTCTGCCAGAATTTCTGGGAGGATCTGTGGCAATTACAGGGGAACTCACCTAGGAACAATATCGTTCTGGTGTGTGTGCAGCGACTTTAGCAGCTCTGTGTGCTGTGAAAGCAAATGAACTCAAGAGCAGACAAGAACTGATATGTGAAGTCAGAGTATAAATCTGACTGCATAAATTAAAATGGGAATGCAATGGATTTTGAATAGGTTCTTTCACATGACAGTGTTCTCCTGGAATCAGAGAGCAGACACTGCAGGGACAAAAAGCTTCACAGTGCTCTGAAATAAATATTAGTGTTTCTCTTAGCACAGAGGAGTTAAATGAAGTGGCAAATCAAAACATGTGCATGCATATACATTAGTTACAGATAGAAAATGGGAACTGCAGTGGAAAGGGGTTGATGTGGAATAGTGACTGATACAGAATATGGACAAATACAGAATATGGAGAAGATATTGTCTGATACAGCATATGCACAAAATATTGACTGTGTGTTGCAAGTTTTGTACTCTCCCTAGGGTATTTTCTCTCTGGGTTACAACTGGTACAGGAAGGTCTGAGCCTCCAACATGGAATTTCACCTTCCCTTAGCAATTCCCTGCACAGAGCTATGGAAAGAGTCATGAAATGATGGGTCAGTGCTACCCTGAATCCATTGAAAGCCTGCAGGTCAAGGCCCAAAGGAAGAATTGAGCTCTTTAGTCAATATCATTGCAGAAACCATAGAAGCAGAATAAATCAGGGTATGCTGAGATCCAAGGTCTTCTACAGGGTGTCCAATAGGAGCATAATGTTATTTTTGGTCACTGCAATAACAGCACCAATTCCAGTGCTGGTCACAGTAATCCCATGTATGGGCCACAAGTGATTTATGGCTATTTATAAAACTCCTCACCATACACAACTATGAGAGTAACCATGTCCCAGAGTGTTTATAGTGAGCATTATTTTTTGCCATTTTCTTAAATATTTTATTAGAATTATATATAGTTTATATAATTTATATAAATAAATTATTCAATTATTTAGCTTTTAGAATAATCTGTTATAATTCCTGGGCTGAATTTTGTAGGTATTAATTTGATATTGAAAAACTGAATACTTTAGGCTTCAGTTGTCTTACATTAGTATAATTTCAGTGGTAACTTCCTGGGTTTGTTTTTTCACATTTACTAATTTCAATGCATTCAGGAAAATTCTGAGTTGTTTTTCTTTCAAAAATTGAATAGATCAAAACCACTGAAAAAATGAGAAAAATATGGCTTGTTAAAACTGAATTAATGAAGCATGTTTTCACTGAAGTGGTACCTCTAATTCCCTATAAGCTCAATATTTATTATTACACTGGGAACAAAGGACATTTCTGGTACTAATAGGGCTTGATTACAGCTGGTTTTTGCCCAAGAAATTACATGTGAAGCATTACAATGTCCTTTGGAAAGCTGTCCTCTCCCAGCTGGCCAGTTCTTCTCCTACTTGCCTGATCCAGAGCCTGCTGAGGTTGATTTCCAGTCCTGTGACTCCGACCCACTATCCATGTCTCCTGATCTTCTGTGATACTGGAAATTATTCAGCCTCTAACTCTTATGAAATCCCAGCTGCCCTTGGCTGCTCCAGTGGTTGCCTTGTCAGGATGCTTATTTACCCTTCACCAAAACACCACAAGTTGTTTAAAACTGAAAACATTTCAGTGAGGAGTTTAATGCAAAACATCCACACATAGTAAGTGAAAAGAATGATTGAAAAGATAAATTCAAAACTCTGCTGCAGTTTGTGTGTCTCTGCCACCAGAAGAGGCTACAGCTCAGTCATTTCATTCAAAATGAAATACACAGTTTTCCTAAATACCCTCCCAGATCAGACCACCAAAGTACCTAGCAACTCTCTTTCGCTCACCAAATATTTTTGTTATTTTCCACAAGAAATAGCCAGGCCAGATGCTAATAACCACTCTGAGAGGATGGGAGTCATCATGTCTGCAGACATCATGAAAAGAAAAGAAATCACT
Source organism: Anthoscopus minutus (assembly GCA_013399455.1). NCBI lineage: Eukaryota > Metazoa > Chordata > Aves > Passeriformes > Paridae > Anthoscopus > Anthoscopus minutus. The sequence goes on along the minus strand of VWYI01035346.1, from coordinate 430,775 downwards.
AGAGGAACAAAATTTTATATGTTTATTTTATTTTATATGGGTTTTTTAAATGTTTTATTTTTTTATAGTTTTTTTAAAATTATGTTTTGTTATAAGGAAATTATGAATAGAAGCATGCACCAAAGTTAAAAGAAAAAAGCAATTCTTGCCTAGACCTTGGAACATTGCTATTATCAGAAAAAAATCATCAGTCTTTGGAAGGGCAGCCAAGAGGTTTAAGAGCACCAGCCACAGTCTTTAGAAACCCCTTCCCTTTAAGATCAGAATGTCAACATTAGGGACTATGTCTATACCAAGAAATAACATGCACAAATTTAACAATGAGGGCATTTCATCACTGTGGTATCTTATCCAGGGATGAACAAGATTCCTGCTCCTTACACTCTTTAAATCATGACTTGGTGCATGTCTGGGTGTGCACTGAGATGTAAAGCAGAGCCAGGAGCCCCTTTTGGAAATGACTGAGCTCACAGAACAACTGGAATTCAGCAGGAAAAAGGCAGAGTAGTGCTGGTAGGGCAAATGATCCCATGCTGAGGGCAGCTGGACTGATCTCTGTCCCCACCAGCTATTTAAATTACCCTGTATATCTTTACTCTTCCCTGTGTAGATGCTCAGGTGTGTATACCTACCCCTCAGAGTAGATATAATATGGTTAACTTTCTGTACAAAGTATTAAAGCTCAGATAGAATTTATGGAGAGATCCCTGGATGATGCTCAGGGACTGCCAGACACCCCTCTTGAAAACATGTGCAGGTAAAATAAACCCATTTTCAGAGATAAGTCCTTTAACAGATCACTCAGCATTATAGATAAAAAATTTCTTCCTCTGGGATTGTTTGGCTCTGGTCCTTTCTGACCCCCTATTCTTGTCTGTGAGGTTCAGGCTATATGGGGAGTCAAATATTGGGACCTGCTGGTTTCCAGTGCTGTCAGTATTCACCCAGAAGCAGCTTAGAAACCAGTGAGCTGCACTAATGCTGGTGTTTGGTGCTTTATTGCACTGCCACTCAAAACCAGAGCACCAACCAGTGCCTGAGAAGATTCCTTCTCCCTGTATTCCCATCCCACACATCAGAACAATCTCCTGTATCAATATCTGTTTCTATTATTAAACTCTAGATATTCCCCCCAGCATTCTGAGTCTCCTAATTCTTGTCCTTGGCTCCCCTTACAGACCTGCCTGGCAAACATTTCTGCCTCTGCTGCAAGGGGCTGAGCCCAAAATCGTGCCTTGCTGGCACAGCAGCCATGACTGAGTGAGTGGCAGCATTTCAGTCCACTTTGTGCCTGGCCATCAGAAAGGCAGGCACACACACACTGCAAGGCTGCCCGTGCATGACCACAGTGTCTTCTATAAGAAAACATGGATTTCTGCCACAGACAGACACAGAAACTAGTAAGCTATTCCCTGCATTCTTCTATCCCCCTGGGTATCCTGTGTAAGGGAAGCCATTGATGCTTGCCATCAGATAGACACACAGACTAGTAATAAAATACCCATGATTCACTGCATTTTTATTCCTTAGGGTGCCTCTGAAGAGGGAGCTACTGATTTCTTACTTATGTTTAAATGATTTGTGAAGGGGAAAAAAAAAATCTATTTTATAGCTTATGCCTTTTGCCATAGGGGAAACTGTTTTCTGTGAGTTCTGTGTGGTGGTGACTTTTGTTTGTTTGTTTATTTGGATTTTTTTGATAGATAGCCTTCCTCTAATTACTTATCTTTACTCTGGTTGTTTTATAGGAAGCTAAAGTTTTCCCTAATCTTGGCATTTAATCATTAAAAGCTATCTATTGGGTGAAACATCAAAATGTCCCAGTTTCTGGATTTACTTATTTCAGTCTGAGATTTTCCAGCTTGAAGAACATGATCTTTAATGCTGCAACATTCCTAACACTGTAGCCCCTACAAGCAGTTATATCCCTAATAATTGTGTAAAAGGCAAAAAAAGGTGAAAAGAAGTGGACATGCCAAGCAGTTGTACAGAAAATCAGGCAGAACCCAAAATTCTCTGTATTTGGGGGCCACTGAACATGCTGCTTCTGAGCCTCTGCCCAGCACCTGGAGAGAGCAGGCCCCTGCTCACGGCAGGGTTCAGGATCTCCTCCACCTCCCAGCCCTATGGAAGGCCACAGTGGTCCTCCTTGCCCTTTGGGATGGGTTTGGACACTGTGGAGCACAGCCCAGAAACTGAAATAAAGACACATCCAGCGTGCAAGGGGAATCCTTATCCCCAAGACAGGCTGGAGCCGGAGCACTTCCTAACGCTGTAGAAAGCAGAGCATCCCTCGGAAGTCCCAGGCAGGATCCTTGCCACAGGGTGTATTTTGGTGAGTGGTGTGAACACCATTTCCTTTCCCTATTAGTCACACTTAGCCTTGCTCCACTTTCTGCCTCTGGAAGCCCAGTGGGAAGCGCTGCCTTGGGTCAGGGAGGAGGCAAGCACAGCATTTTCTGCAGGCAAGGATCCACAGCTCCAAATCACCTAATAACACATCTCACTTCCTCCTGATTTGGTAGTGCCTGCCATGGAGAGGCCAAGGGTTGGAAGAGAAGGCATTGGCCAGGACAAAAGTGCATTGGCAAAGCTCATGTAAATCCTGCCCACACTGCCCTGGATCCCTGCAGTGCTTTCAGGAGGACTGGGTCTGAGAATCTTTTTTTAAAAGCAAATAATCAATGAGGGGATTTCAAAAAAATTAAGGAACTGCTTGGCCTGCAGCTTGTTGCTGCTCAAGGACTTCCCACACTGTGCTAAGTGCAAAGTTTCTCTTTTGGAATCCAGTTCATATCCAAGCTCAGCCTCAGACACATCTGCTTTTCCAGGGATGCTCCAATGCTTACATGTGGTTGGTGAGCCCCAAAAGTTGTTTGGGTCAAACAAACAGCATTTAGGGCTGAGCTGGCTGGGAGATATGCTGATCCTGTGTATTTCTCAGGGAAAGGCTGCTAAGAGAGTGCTTCAGGACCCCAAGCTGGGAAATAAAGCTGTTGCTTGCAAAGGGAAATCCTGAACATCAGCAGTGCGTGGTAGCTTGCAGTCCAGCAAGGGGAATGTCTCCACTTGGACCTGCACATGTGGAACTCATTTTCCATTTCCAAATACCCACTGATGCCACTGCGTCTGCAAAGGTAAAGAGCAGCCCTAAAATCAGCATCTACAGCCTAATGTGTGAGGAAGGAGCTTATGGGAACTTGAGGGTTGTTCATGCTTATTTCTCTCACCTGTACAGGCAACAAAGATCCAGACTCCAGTTCTGCTAGTCTGTCTTAAATCCTCTTATTTGACTGAATTAACCAGAGACTCACTTATAAACCACCTGTGTTGTCCTAACCTTTTCCTTTGATCTAGAAAGGATTTTGTGTTTATTCCTCTGTCTCAGGAGGATGACTTGAATTTCCATCTGAATTATTTGCACACAGAAAGATGGTGCTGCTTTAGTACTCAAACATACCAGCAGACACAAGAACTTGCCTATTAGGTTTCCTGGAGAAGGTGAAGATACAAACTTGTGGAAGAAGAAATTCACTAGATGAGATAGAAAATATCTAATATTCACCAGAAATATTTCTTCCATAACAAAATATTGCTTGCCCTTGAGCATTTCTGCTAACAGTTTACTATCATGTAGGGGCAACAGCCTTGTTTGCAGGAGGTGTAATCCATTTGTCCTTATGGAAACTGGACATTACAATAAACAAACTTCTGAAGATGACCTGCAAATTATTAGCTCAAGGTAAAGATCTAGAATCATCCAAGAGACACAGAGACTGCCTGAAGCAGAAGGAGCTGCTCTGGAAGGAGCAGCTAAACACCTCATTAACTGAGCTTCATGCCATTCAGTCTGAGTGACTGAATATTTCCAACACAATTGAAACTGTGGTTCTCTGAATTAATGTTATTTTTAATAAAAGGAGGCGTTAAGTTGCCTTCTTTGGTGAGCAGTGAGGAATGTTTCTAACTTCCTTACCAGACATGGCTGTGTTTGGGTGATATTTGTGAGGCACTTGGAAAAGAAATGTGCTATATAAAATTAAAGATTATGCCAAACCTCAGTGTTGGATTAATATGTCTGTGTGAATTTAGAGGATGAAAAGTCACCTTCCATTTGATGGCAAGGTGTCAAATTCCACATTAGTGTAAACTGATGCAGACAGTTATAAAGTAGTTATTCCAGTTGTACTGACAAAGAATCTGACCTTGGTCCATTTGCTTAAAATGAAGAAATCAGAATCCTGGTCCTGCCAGAAGTTTGTATGAAAACTGATTTCTAGATCCTGCCTTTGCTTTTTGGGCCTTTTTAAAATGCATAGTGATGATCTACTGCTATATTAGCAGCAAATGCAGTAAAGAAGTTTTAAATCAGCAGAAAAGATGCTTTATAAATTACAGAATTTTGAGAGAGTTGTTTTTTCAGACATTTTTTGGATTCACCTAAAATTGCAGAGCAAGAGTTCTGTTCAAAACTAAGGAATGAATTTTGTGTCCTGCCAAACTCTTTATATGCCTGCAGTATGGTAAATGGCACTTTGTGCAAACTCTGTGCATGAAATTAGGGCGCTGCATCCGACAGCATTGGCTCCTTGCACTCAAAGCACTGCAGCAGCAGCAGCAGCAGCAATATCCCAGCCAGACCCCACTGCTCCGGAGGACACAGCCACAGATCTGCAGGACCACTTTCAAAGCAGTTTCAGTGTCTCACTGGGAGATTTTTGCCAGCTAAATTAGCAAAATTCAGAGCATACATTAGGTCTGTGACTCCAGTTAATGAGTCTGTTGTTTTATTAGCTGAATTGGTAAGGAGGGTGATTTTCTAATACATCTTTCCCAGTAGAGTAAAATGCCCACCAGTGAAAACAGCCATAGGCAATCCATTATTTTTATATTACCCATGTAAGCTGCTCCTTACAAATAATGAACACTCATAACTAAACGCTGCTCAGAAGAATAAATGACTAACCAGATTTTATCAGTACACAAGCTAAATTCAATGATTTATGAAAAAATCTTGGTCCCGTCTAATGGAATTTTCCCAAAATAAATTCATGTAAACAACTTGCCACAAAGAGGCAGTCAGTGCTGGTTGGTATGTGTAAACAGCTTTAACAGTTGAGAATATAATCTCCTTGACTGCTGGGCAGTCTGGGGAGATTCATGCAGAGTCTCTGTTCAGAAAACCACCTTTGGCTCTGCTCCTCCTGACATCATAATGCCACCCGTTTCATTAGCTTTTAGTAGATGTTAATATCATCACAGATGGATAAAATCATTTTGCTTTTCAAAGCCAACACATGAATTTTTACAGTCCTCATCAGAATGCCAGGATGAGAGTCACAGGTAGAATGAGTGGGAGAAGGTAAAAGAGCCCAAAATGAACAAAATCCAGCTCCTGAATAAATGTATCACAGTGTATTCAGTTCCAGCAGTGGATTTTCCAACACCTTTTTACATGTTCTTAGAATCCATCTGAAAGTACAGCAGGGTTGTATTAACGTGCCACAGTCATTCTTAACATGTTTCTAGGGTAACTCTTATTTGCATGGTCTGTAACTGCAAAGTGAAGTCAAATATTTAATAAATTATCTCTCTGATGTTAATTAGGCCTGTTAGGAGGTGCCACTGAGAGAAATGTGTGTAAACTGATCTGTGTGAGTGGCTCAAGCCCATTTGGGCTGGCTCCCAAACAACCTAGACCAGAGTTCTAAAGCAAACCAAGCCCTTTTCAGTTTGCATCATTATCAGAATTATTTCCTTCTCTGCCTTAATTCATCCTCAAGAGCAACACAGCACAGTCAGCAGCAGTTCTAGGAGAATAAGGGCAAGTGGGCAGGCTGGCTGAGCACCAAAACTGCACAGACAGTGCTTTTTCTAATGGCTGTTCATAAGTACAGCATATTAACAGTTTCATGGGCATGGGAGCTAAGGACAGCATGTTCTACTGCTTGGAGGAAGAAGAAATCCTGCTCTATACAGGCAGATTTTACAGGCACTAATAAGTACCTTTTTAAGATTTGTAGAACTTTCAAGGCTTTTCACAGTTAATATTTCTACATTAGCCTGCTTTTTCAATCTGCCTGCTAGGCAGATGAAGACTGATGGATTTTAAAAGGGACTAGTGATTTTGCATGCCTGTTGTGGGGTGCCTAGCTTGAGCCAGCCCTGAGAACTGCCTGATAGTCTGAGGATTTCCAAAAATCAGTTCCTTTGAGGTGTCTCAGCCTAACACCACATCAGTCTCCCCTCAACTTTGGACAGTGACAAAAACCAATCCCCAATACTCCTTGCTGCTGAAGTCCCTGCTGCAGTTAGGCAAGGTGCTTTCTTACAGACCTGGGATTTAATTTGCAGCCAAATGCTGCTGTTCCATTGCTGGTGATTATGAGCTCAGCCTGGAGCAGATTGAAGGGGCTCCTAGGACTTTCATCATGTTCAGAGCAGTGTGAATGAGATCAGTATTTACTTCCACTGTCTCAGACATCTGCCTGATTAGCTCTCTGTAACTTGTGAGCTGATCTGGACTGCCTTGACTGTCAAAACTTTCATTTCAATTTTAGGTTAATTTGTTTAAAACAAAAGAAGTGTCTTTGGCCAGCTGAATTAAAGGATATTATCCGTCCAGGGTTTTTACATTAGAATGGTTTCATTTTGAAATAAGAATAGAATAGTTTAATTCAATCATTGGCACAAAAATAATACCAGTATCAGATAATAGAGACTTCCTAGGAAAGATATACCTGATGTCAGACAGCCTCCTAAGCAGGCTGGCAGCCAGTTCTAATGGAAAAACAGTCTGTGAAGAATACCCAGCATATTATATTCCCAGGCTTTTTTGGAAGCTATTTTCTGGCTAATCAAAAACCAGAAGCTATGTCTTCAGCAGATATAGAATAACATCCTTGCTGAAATACAGCAGCTCAAGATCTGGCCCCAGCATGAATTTAAGATGTTTAGCTACACTTGAAGCCCCATCTTTTTTACCCACCTAGCTTTAATTGGGTGTGACAGCACTCCAAGGCAGTGTGCTCAGGGCAGTGGGAATGAAGTGGGATATCAAACCAGAGCAGAATGATGGTGATTTTCAATGACTTTGCAGAAACAGATCTCTCATGAATAAGGCACCAGGGAAGTCACATGCCTGTGCCTTTTCCACATCCATGTGCACGTACCTGCTGGCCAGCTCCCATCCTATGGCTCCTAGGACTGCTGATGGGGTGGGATCATCCAGCCCTCAGCTGCATGGTATGTGGGGAATCCATGGGATCCGTGCTGACAGGTTTAAACTATGCAAACATGGGTTAATCTACAAAAGAAGTTAATGAAGCATGAGCTGTGAGTGGTAGTTATGCAGCATCTGGGCTATGGAGCTAAAACTCTGATAGCTTGGGCTCTTTCTCAGAATACTCACACTCTCCTTGTCATAAAACATGGGTTGATGTCACCCAGCTGGAGGTACTGACCCCAGAATACTGCTGGGGATGTCCAATACTGAGTGTACCAATACAAGCACTTCAAGTCCCTGATGGCCAATTTGCCAATCTTAATATAATCCTGGAAGATGAAATCAATAACTAATTTAATGCATAAGATGTATGCAGAAATAGTCTGTCAGTTCCATGGGATGCTGCTTCAACAAGTAATGGATTTTCAGTGTTGGGCAGGACTTTGGTCACAGCATTCCTGGAAAGGAAAGCAGGATGTTTTCCTGCTTTTCCTTCTGCTTTCACTCACTCTGTCAAATCTAGACAAATCTCCTTACACCTTATTCTGTTGATTCCTCGAGAAAGTTGACCTAGAACAGAGGCTAGACAGAGTTAAGAATAATGTAGATATTTATTCAAAGGCCTTGGGCAGAACAAGAGCCTGGCCAGGGCTACACTGAATATGGACCCAAAATGGTCAGAAAATGGACAACTGGTCACGAGGTCTCACATTTTTATGAGTTTTGGTCCTGATATGCAGTATCAGGGTTAATGGTCCAATCACAGATTCAGATTATGAAGTCCCATCCTTGTTTTCTCTCTTCAGTCCACCGTTGTTTCTGCTTTTGGGCCTGAAACTTGTAACGATTGTCCTTGGTATCGAGCTAGAAAAGGAATTGTTTTGTCTGCCTGTTCTGTGAAGAGAGCTCACTAACACTTAATGTGGAGCGCAGAATCTGAAAAATATGAAAGCTAAAACTTAAGGCATCACGAGTAATCTGTAAAGTAGCTATTCTGAAGCTTAATTACTATTTGTGAGCACACGAGAACTTCAAATGAAGAGTGACATGGAAACACAATGTATTGTTGCCTACTCCTTTTCATTATCCATCAAGCAGGTCCAATTCTCCTTTTAATCACTTCCACCTTCTAGCACTACAAGTGTTCAAAGTAGTTATTCACACTGTTGTAATAGAACAGATTCAAGTTGAGATATCCTCATTTCAGATCCAAGTAAAGATCTTTGAGGACAGTTCAATCTTAGTTTAAACACTCAGCGTGTTTCCTTGGCTAGTTATTCCATACAGCCACCCCTTTTCCATTCCTCCCCAGATATTTGCTCTGCTACCCTTTTCATCCAGATTATTGCAGCACTTCACCTTCCTACAGTATATGTCACATAGTCTGAGTTTATACCACTTGCAAAAGATCAGTAACATTTCTCACATCTGGAAGTGGTCAGTAACAGAGATACAATTCTTAGCAAAGTATAAACTTAAATTTTGCATAGTATATTTATATCAGATAGTCTAAAAGTTTGGTACTGTTCCAATATTCATCTGTAATTTGGATCCTTGCAATCTACATTCCATGGTGAGAGAGATCTTCATGATGATTAACACCTCTCCGGGGCAAGTTGAGATTTTTATATTTTCTACTCAACCACCACTCAGACGTGCCTGGCATTTAGGTCCCCAGCTGCACGAGATGTTTTGACATCTCCAGTGCAAGCATGAGTGGCACCTCCACATCCTTCACTGCACTCAGCTTAAAAACCTGACAGTCCTTGGCCACTGGTGCCCCTTGCCACAGTGCATGAACAACTTTCACAGAGAAACTACTTCTCTCTAGAACACAAACGCCTTTATTCTTGCTCTTTCCATCATAACTTGGCCTGCAGCTATGAGCAGACTCATGAGCAGCAATACAGAACTGTTCTAGGAGGAATCCTCCTGTGCATCCTCCCTAGCAGCCACTCCTGTGTCAGAAGCCCCCTGGCTGCTGAACAGGCTGCAGAGCTCAGCCTGTGGCTGTCAGTTTGGAATGAGCTGACAGCTCCATGCAGCTCATGGATTGCTGTGTTAACCTGATTATGTTTGACATGCAAGGTCAACAAGACCATTGGAAATGTCCCATTGCTGATCTTCTGAGCATTCTCAGAGTTCTCTCTGATAGCTGCTAAAGTGCCTGCCACAGATGCCGTAACCAGACAGGAAAGAAATATCTTCCCAAAAATGTGGTTCCTGTGAATGCTACTTTGTGTAATTGTTCCTTACACATGCACATGAACTGCCTTGTTTGTCTACTTATTGGGATGGTATGAAAAACTGTCAATAGCTACAAGCTTACAAACCTTGACTCTTTCTGAGCTAGTGAGATCACAGCTGCTGTGTTTTAGTTGGAAATACACAAAAATCACTGAAAAGGGGTCTAAAGAGGATGATTAATAGGAAATGGGAAGAATTTACTGCCATACCCATGCTATTGTATTGAAGAAATTTAGGTCAAATCCTAAGACACTGAAGATGGTAAAATTTCATTTCAACCCAGCTAATAGTGAAGCCACAAGGGTTTCCAGAATAATGAGGCTGTTTTGAAAGTCTGAAAGTATAGCAGAGAACTCATGTGGATCTCTTCCCCTTTTTAAGTTCTTATTTTTATTCCATCTGCCCCCAGATATTTAAGTCCTTGCATGTGGGAACCCAGGATAGAGGGAATGTTTTTCTGCCTGTGTTGAGGACTCCTAACCCTCAAGAAAGCACTCCTTTCAACCTCCGTCCACGGAGAAAGCTTCCAAGTGCTTGGGTCACATTATCAAGCTTTTTCCCCACAAGTACAAAGCTTTTTGGAAATGAAAGCTGAGATTTTTATGCATCCACGTGAAACAGGACTTGGGGCTCTAAGTAATGCACCAAATATTGCCAGACTTCCAATAACACCACAAGATATCCCAGCACTGTATTGATGTGATGGTGATTTACACCACGCCTGACAGTGGTCCCTGCTTTGTCCATGAAGCTGTACATTTAATAAATTTACGTAAATAAACTTCTCTGCGGTTGTGTAGGCCAGACACTGCTCCCAGCTGTTGTGGCACAGTGCAATGAGACTCACACTCCTGATGTCCTCAGCCCCTCGCTGCCCACCTGAGCCTGGGGATCCCAGCTGTGCCAGCTCTGTCGCAGCGTGTCACAGCTGTGCTCCCAGGGGCAAGGCTGTGGCACAGCCGAGCCACCGCAGCGCTTGGGAACAACCTGGCAATCCCGCACTCCCGGAGGCAGCCGGGGCTCTGGGGGATGCAGGGGAGCAGGGGCATAGCGCAGCCCATCCCCGCAGGGCAGGGATTTGTCACCCACACCCGTACGGAATTGTCCCCAGGAGGGAACAGCAGCCCCGAGGCCAGGGCGGCCGGCGCTGCCCACCGAGTGTCGCTGTTACCCAAACTTTGCAGCTGCTCACGCACCTTCCATCAGCCGCGGTGCGGATGAGAACGCAAAAAACCTGTCCCTTTAAACACGGAAAAAAAGATAAAAAAATTATCTGGTAGCATTTCTTTCTCTCTCCTTTAATATGCTCAACTTCTCTGCGCCCTCCCCTCTTCTTTTCTCCTGGGAATCAGGATTCCTTAACTCTGCTTGGAACCAAAGCGCAGATTTTTTGGCAGTGCAAAGGAACTCAAATGAGAGCTAAATTAAACCTTTTCAAAACCTCCCAAGCCAGCCGGGTAGCAGACAAGAGGCACATTCCAGGGCCGTGTGGGAGATCTGAGTGTGGAGGCAGACAGCAAAGGCAAAGGTGATGCTTTTGCAGGGATGCCAACCCGCCCGCGCTGGCCCCGGCGCCGCCGAACCAGGGCCAGAGCTACTGTCCCCACTGAAATAAAACCCCCTCCCAGATATTCTCCTGGCCAGGCTAAACATTTGTTGTTAATTCCAAAGAGGACAGTCAGCAATGTTCCACCACGCTGGGATGATGGTGAGGATTTACACAAGTTTAGCACAGAGGAGGGTGAGAGGAGGCAGGAGTCGCTCTGGGCAAGGCCTCACTCTGCCTTTGGGGGTAACAAGGCCACAAAAGAGAACCCAGGAGAATGAGGCACCCCTAATCCTCCTTAGATTTTCTGTTCATGTCTGCTACAGAGAGAACAGAAGGCAATGGGAAGGCTTCCAGTTGGCTTTATCAACAGTGACATTCGCTCACCATTTCTTTCCCTGTCATTCTGAAGCAGCTTTGAAGCATGAAAGAGAAGCACATGGAGTGGAACAGGGATGGGCAGAGGAAACTGTATACAATTCCCCTTCAGCACCATGCTGACCTCCTGCTAGGAATGCTTGGAAAACTTCAGTTTTGAGGAATTCTGCATTTTGTCACAATTTCATAACAGTAGGACATTGCTTTGGAAAAACTAGAAAGTACTGGCTTTTCTAAGCTTTAAACCAAGATTTTCCCCAAGATAAGGGAAACAAACCAATTGAAAGCATTTTTACCCCCATCATTTTGTATAAATTGTTTCATTTGAGTTTTTTTTTTTAAACAGCAAAATGGAAACATTTAGTCCGAGAAAGATCTAGTTTCATTGTGCATGGGCCACAGACACTTAACATGAGGTACATCTGGGTGTACCAAGGAGCTGGTCTGAGTAGTTCCCATTTTCTAGGTGTTTTTCTATGAACACTGAGGGAAAATCACCATTACTGGTCTCTAAAACAGGCCAGGCAAGCATCTGATTAGAAGGGATTTAGGTGAAGTTCATTTTGTTTAGAGCAAGCAGAGGGACTGAACCAGACTCTTTAGGTCTATGATTCTATGGCAACACCACCAATCTCTGCAAAACTGTATGGTTTGTTCCCAGAACCATAAATCTAGCCAGGCATCACTGGAAACTCAGTGTTGGAAAGCTTAGTTTAATTTCAGATTTATTGCAGTAATCAAAACGGAACAAAATCAGACCAGGACCAAGCTTCCTACCTGAACCTGTGACTTGTGGAATGAAAGTTGCTTGAATTTTCTGGTACTTACAAATTCCTGCTGGATCAGAAATGTCACAATCATTTTATGTCTTGGCTTTCAGTAGAATTGCAGTCATAGTGGTTGCCCCAGACAAACAAAATAAACCCCTGTGTCTCAGTCTGTTGGTGGCTGGTGAAGGCGTAGTGGACTATACTAATTTTTTCAAAAAATTATATAATATCCTCGTGCAAGTGAAAAATTGCAATGTCAAGCAGTGCCTGAGCCATCCTCTCTGTCTACATTAATTCCTGCTCTATGGTTCATTGTTTTCTTGGGTGGTCCCTACCAAAGTCAAGGAGGGGAAAACCAGATGGAATTGAATGACTGACCCCCAGTCCTATGGAACTGTTGTCCATTGTTTGTAAGGCTAACGTTTTGTTGAGTAGCGAGCCCTTGAATGAATAAAAATGGATTTATTTTTCCCAGATTCACTGATCTATCTGCAACTGGCATCAATAACCAAGTCCACAAACCATCACTGAAATTTTTACTGTTGGGGCACCCAAACACTAAAAAGACATTGGATCCCCAATCAGCAGGTCCCAACTAAAGAGCACCAGAACACTGGCTAGTCAAAACTGACACATCACTAATTTGTTGTAAGGCCACTTAAAATTTTAAATTACATTTTAAAGTCTAGATGTTTGAATTTTACTGCACTTAGAGTAGACGACCAAACCATTTGCTGTAAAATATATCCAAAGAGTTTATACCTTTCACTGAAAAACTACTGGCCAACCTCTTAGCGAGATAAGAATCTAATTATATACTTTTAAAGTGACATTTAGAGGCCTCAGTACTTTTCATATTTGATCTCAGATCTTAGAACTGGCATCTGTTTCTCCTTTTAGTTAAGAAATGGAAAGACTATTTACATATTCTTAGGAGTATATCTCCAATTAAATCTTTTTCAGAACTGCACTCTCAACGTTTCATATTAGGTTTCTTGGCAGACAACTATCTTTTTCTTTAAGAGATTTATTTGTTCAGTTGGATAGTTTTTTTCATCCTTTGCCTGGGCACTAGAGTCTTCAGCCTCACCATCCTATAATTAGAAAAATGACCCTACTTAGAAGTTTTACAGCTCTGCTCCAAAACTTTGCCTTCTCTGTCCATTTATTTATCCACCTTTTTACTGATGTGGCTTCATCTAGCAACTGCCTTTCTCCTGCAATCTGCAGCAGAGAAAAGTTAAGCAGGCATTTAGAAACTTGCTATCAAAGTTTCCAAATATCCGAACCAAGAAATCAGCTCTTTGAATGATAACTAAATATTTCTATACTCAATGACAAGAGGTGGGCAAGGAAGACAAGAGAAACACAGGGAAAATCCAGACTCTGATGTATTTTATAAACAATTCCTTCTGTCCCAAGTGTAAAAATTGTTCCTATCCCAAACCATAGGTAGAAGTCCCTATTATATATTCTTATATATATACATATATATATATATATATATAAGTCCCTATATATTATTTCCAGGCAGGAGGCCTGGAAATTGAGAACTATGAGCCACCAGTGCTGTAAGTCCTCTTCCTTCCACCAGTGTCAGTCCAGAACAACTCTATGGCCTTCAGGGCAATTTCTTCTGCATGAAGAGCTGGATGAGGCTCCGGTGTCCAGCCCAAGAAGGAAAGATGGGGGCTGTAATTCCATCTGAGGGATGGGGTGTGGTTTGCAGCCATCAGTAAGCCACAGCACATCCCCTCTTGTGGTTCCTGATGTCATTGGAATGACTCAATAGAATTACAGCCTTATGTCGAGCTGGGTGTATATTATTCTACCAAAATGAAAGCTTTTGAAATAGGAGCTTATTGTTTTTAATAACTTCAGTTATATAATTCCTTTCTCATGTTAGCGCTTCAATAAACATTTCTTATGTTAAATTTTACTCCAGACCCATCCTTGCCAGTTTTAGGCTCAGAACTGATATATTGGAATAATCCTCTTCGTTTTAAGTCCCACAGACACTGTGCTGTTCACATGATGTCATTTTGTGTATATTCCTTCATTTACTACTGGTGAGTCATTATTATCGTAGCTAATAGAAAGAGGATTATCTCTTTATTAAATCAAAGGCATGGCATTTTGCTGGTTGTGCTTTGCCTCCTTGATTTTTAACCCTTTAAATTACACGTGTCAGGATTTTTCAGCACTGGCTGTTGTTGGTGAGAGGCACAGAGCTTCTGCTAGAAAGTCACCACAAAGAGCTCAGGGAACTTAGGAGTGTTAATTCCTCACCAGAGATCATACAGGAGGACCATGATAGAGCAGGTCAGAGCCAAAACAGTGTAAGAGTCTTTGAGAGCCTGGATTTTGGCTTCTCACCTTTTTTAATTCATAAATAAAAATGTCACTTTTTTAATTCATAGAAAAAAATTTAGCTCTACCCCAACATTAGTGCTTACAATCATAGCTGTGATTATAGTATATTGCAAAGAGAGTAGCAGAAGTCATGAGGTATTTATAAAAATTAAAGGAATATTGCGAGTAAAGGCCTGTAGGAAACAGGGCTACCTTCCTGGGAAGATGAGAAAATGCGACTCTATAGTTTAGAAAGGCAAATGTTTATCACAATATTTTCCGATGAACTAATCTCATGCAATACAAGTTTTTTCAGAGGCTGCCGAGCTACGTAAAATTAAAAGATCAGCTAGAGAAATTAATGCCTGCATCTACCACGTGAACTCTTCAAAAATCCAGAATTTCTTCTAAGAGGAAACTTCAGCATTTAGAATTTGTTTTCATTCTCAATTGAAATCTCAATTTTCCCCCACAACCCAGCATTTCTAAGACTTTCCAAGTTTCAGAATTAGCTAAACCTTTTTATTACGATCATATAGAAACAAAGAAATCTACTAATGCAACTTTATGGTATTAAATATCTATCTTTGTAACCTTAATATAAAAGTAAAAATCTAGACATCAGTTAAAATGATGGAGTCAAACCAAAATACTTCATAAGATTCCTCTCAAAAAAGCCAAGATGCTTCTTTTTAACTTTTCTGTGGAAAATTTTTCCAAAACTGATGCCCTTCCTGGAGAAACATTTCAATTTTACCAAAACTGCATTTATCAACAGAAAGCTGCTCTGTCAAAAAGAATTTCAAAGAGCTCTATTTAATATAAACAGTGATCATTGCTGCAATAGAAACAAAAACTGCCCATTTGCATTATTGCAAGAAGAATTATTCCAGAAACAGCTCCTAGACCTGTGATATCTCTTTGCAGCAAAGTCTCCACGAGGGGCTGCTAAGAAAGGCCTTAAAGAGCCTGTCATCAGTCCTGGCTTTCTCTGCTTTAAAGCAGAAGATGCCAAGCCAGCCACCACCTCAGAGGAAACAGCAGCTGCAGGTAGAGTGTACAAGACTGAATGAAATCTTCCTGGCATGTTTCCTCCTCTTATCTTCCCTGTCGCCCATTATCAGGCAGCAGATTACAGTAAAGAACACAAGGCTGAAACACAATTATCCATGGACATGCTGGAGGACTCACAAATCTCCTAATGTTACTAACAAGCCAAGTCCCCCATTGCAGAACACATCAGCACTCCAGACAGAGGCTTAGCTGTTAATGAAACCTAAATCTCAGCGCCAGAGATAAATTTCAAGCTTCTTGTGGTTTAACCCTGGGAGCCAATACATCACAGAAACTTTTAAGAATTACCTACAGAACAAGAAATGTTGGTAAGTCACTGTAATTAAATCTCAGCTGATTTCACATCTGAGGACTCTAAGCAGCAAGACGTTGTTGAAATTACATCTTATGATTTTGTTGCTGCTTGTCACAATCTAGCATTAAAACACTTCAGCAGTGGGATCAGGACTAGGGTACCAATGCCTTTCACAAGAAGGAATATGCTTTTGGGTTCAGAATCCTAACACAGCAACCAAAGTTCATCTGGTGCTGAGAAAGTCAAGAGCTTTACAGACATGGGTTCTTCACACAGCTGATGAAATCAGAAGCACAGAAATCCATTGCAAAGTTATGCTATTATAGTAGTCTTTACTTTTAATGACACTATTTGGAAACAGATGCTTATCTTGGATTAAGAATGCCCTTTTCCTTCAAATAAGTATGTTCCATTTTCAGAGGAGCATAAGCTAAATGGGGAAAGAGTGGGAGAAATAAGGAATTCTTATTCCAAAATAATTATTCAGGCATAGATCTGAAATGAGATAATTACAGTGGTACAGACAAGCTTTAAGACAAGCACGAACAAGATTTATGAAACACCTTGGGCACAGGCCACAAAATACCATGAGGATTAGGATCCAGACCTTGAACTTGACTCAATATTCTTGGAAAGGACAATCTGGAATTCTCATTTTAGTAGCTACTGAGGAAGTATATTAGAGACAATGCAGTCAACAACAATATCTCTGTCCTTCAGCACTCTAGATGTACAACAGGGATACTCAGTGGGGATAATACACATTGTCCATCTCACCATGTGTTATAAAAGCTTTTTGTCAATAGTTTCTATTTATATTGGAATATATATATACAAAATAATAAGAAACTCTGTTTATTACAGAACCACTTACAAAGAGAGCTTGATAGAAATAGGACAGTAAATGAAAAGATGCTTTGTTTTCATTAACAAATCAAGAGCACTGCACTGAAAGAACATTACACAATCACCACACTTGTGTTGACCAATCATGAGAAGCTGTTTTCCCCAATCTCCTTATTTTATATATAAACGTAAAGATTTGTATGGCTGACTATGAAATGTATTAAAACATAAGCTCCCACTGACCCAAGCTGCTCCCCACTAGAGGGGAGAGAAGAGCAATTGCTTTGGCTAAATGCATGAAACATAACAAAATCAAAACCACAGTCAAGAGAGTAACATACAATTCTAAATGGAACTTGAAAACTTGAGAAGTCATTTAAGGGAACCACATTAAATGGTAAATGTTTAATGGGACCCATGTGTCTCAGGCAGAGAAAGAGAGTGAGAGAAATGCAACAGAGGAAATCAAAGAGACAATATGTCTGTGCGACTTGTTCTAATTAGGGGCACAGTGCTGGTGAGGATCATTCATTATAATTTAGTTAAATCTTTAGCACGGCAAAGGCACCTCTGTAGAGTGGTATAAAACCAAAGACTCCGGGTCATAAAGCAAGTTAAGGCCCATAGAAGAGAGGTTAATTTCAGTCATTTGTGACTGCTAAAGGCAGTCCATCCCAGGAACACCAGCACTTCTTTCCTGCCGTGCTCCAGCTCGCAGATGTCTGCAAATTTGGCGTGTGGGGGGTGGTCCTGGGGAGGGCAGTGCCGCGTTGTCTCCAACGTGTCTGTCGCTGAGCTGAGCGGATCTGTTTCTTTTAGCAGGGGTGGGAAAGGAGTTCAAAGAAAGAATCAAAACAATCCATCCATCCAAGCTTTGGAATATCTGAACTGAGCCCAAATATCACCAAGCACTTCCCAATCTCTGCTTTGAAACAGGAGAATGGATGATGATTTGCAGCAGTTTGGGATGATTTACACACACACACAGCATGTGTAACACTGCAATGTTATTTTAAAACTTCCAAAGCATCACAAGAGCGAGTGGGGGTCAGGTTCAGGTTTCTGACACCAGCTTGGCTTGTTGCACACCAGAGCATCAGAACCAGCTTCAGCTGTGCTTCCCCACAGCAAACCAGGGGCACAGGGGACCTAATTCACATTGCATTTGCTATTGTGTATTTTAGGAGTAATTCTGTTTAAATGTGGGTCAGATTCTTAGCTGGTGTAAAGCAGCTGAGCTGCCTGCATTCCAGTGCAGATAAACTAATTCACACCAGCTGAAGGCTGGGCCAGTGGAATTACATTGCTGTAAATCCAGTGCCAGATCAGAACGGTGTTAACCTGTGTTAGCACTGGTGGAACTGAGAACAGAATTTAACCCACAACATTTTGACACTATTCCAAATATTTGTAAAACCCATAATAATTTTAAGTGTAAATGTGCCAAATTCACCCTGGTGTCATTCAGAGTCCAAAAAAACTACACCCTAGGGATAAATTTGGCTCTGCATATTTAATCTGAGTACACGGCATTATCCCAACGAGGAAAGCAAATGAGCAATAACCATAAGTTTGCTGTTAAATGTTGTCTCCTTGCTCCTCAGCTTCCTAGTACGTTTTGTTTTCGGAGCGTATTTAAACGAGCAGTTTATGGTTTGATCAAGTCCTAAACAGGAAACCTAAAGGGTTTGTAAAACACTGAGTGTTCTAATTACAACTGACCTAAAAAAACCCTGCATTGTGGCAATCTTCATTTCTATTATACCTGCTGTTCCTGTGATGGGATTGTTTTTAGTGGTTAACACAGACATCAGGGAGTCGGGATTCTTGAGGTCTAACTCTCAGCTTTGCCATGGACTTGTTGTGTGGGCTTGAGGGAATTATTTAAGTTCTCTGTGCTTGAGTTCACTTATATGGTGTGGGACAATTAATGATCACCAAAGGGCTCTGGGTTCCTCAGATGGAAACAGAAGGGGTAGTGTTCAGAAGTATGACAGGAATGCCTTCCCCTTTTCTATGTGATATTAGGGTAACACACTAATCAAATTACACCATAAAACAGCCATAATAAACATTACAGTACCATAAAAATAACAATACTAGTTCTAAGACATAAAGATAATAATACAGAGTTATTTTTAAAGCTGTTCATTACCACGTTGCCAGGCACCTCATACACAAATTAGAGTGCATCTCCAACCAAAATTGCTTTGGATACTAGTGGAAGTCTACTGAATTCCAGAGACACCATGCCCAGGCCATGCCAATTAATGTGGCACTGCTCAAATTACAGGGAATTTTAGCAGTTTTCACCAGAAGAAGTCCTGACCACTTACACAACTTCTTTTTAGACCTCAGCAATAATAAATTATGATAAAGCATGATGGGAAAAAAAAGGGAAATTGAAAGCCTAGATGAATTGCCTTTTCCTGACTCCAGAGCTCAAACTCCCACAAAAGTTCTGAAGCAGTATTTCGGGGAAGTGCTCCCCATTGTCCTCTCCTTCAAATACACTAAGCATCATTTTCCTTCTGTTTGTTTGAGATGGCAGGACTCATTTTATCAGGGATTGAAGAAATCATATGTCAAAGAATGGGAACAATCCAGGTCACCAATTCCCAATTTAGGTCTTTTTCCCAGCTCCTTCCAGTATGGAGGTTTCCAGCTCAAGCTGGCAGCACTTGCCCAGGACAAAGAGCACAGGACAGGGTGACCATGCCAGAGGGGAACCTGGGTGCACAGAAACAGGATTGAAGAGCCTGGCCTTTTGTTGCATCTGCCAGTGACTTAATACAGGCTCTTGGACAAGGCACAGCACAGGCTATTTTAAACCAGCTCTGTCTCTGTGTGCCTTTGAAAGAGGGATTAAGAGGACTAATGTTGGTGGAGTATTTCAGTGATGAACACCAGTACATGATGTGTGACTTTCCACTAACAGCCACCAACTCACCACTTCACACTTCTGTGACTCCAGGCGCCTGTGTTTTCTCAGTTTCAGGCAGAAACCCTTTGCTTCTTGGCCGATGATGTTAATTTTTAACAATTAATTAAAGGAATGGCATGGGCTTTTCCAGGAATTGTTATATAATATATAGGATATATGTTACACTGCCTAGTTACATCACTAAAGTGGATGGTTAGATACCAGTCTCAGGTTCATCCACAGGTATATTTAGACCAAGATGTTCACCTGCTGTCTGAGTTGCAAAACAGAAAAATTTGAACTGGAAACTACTGAATTTTAACTGACTTGATAATAAAAGTGATTTCAGTACAATAAAATCTCACAAACCTCTCACATGAGGGGTAAAGTAGATGGCACCAGCATGAACTCTGTGATTCAAAATACCATAAGCACCAGGGACTAGGAGGAGTCAATTTATCTGACTACGCCTTCACAGAGTAGAGGGAGGACATAAAAACTGAATTACTGAAAGCTCCCTTTTCCACATGAAGGGAATATGCATTAAAAAAGATTTAAAGCTGGTTCACTGGGTAGCAGATCACCATTTCAATAAGTGAGTTTAATTTTTAGGTTTCCTGTTGCGCTACAGCATAAGTAGCTTCTGTCTATATGTCTCCAAATCTCCCACTGATATAGATTTAATTCTGAACATTCCAACTGCCTATATTTCAGACAGAAGAGGAAAATAACAAGATTAGCATTAGTTGATCCCTCTTTCTATCTCCCTATCATGAAGAAAAAAGAATTGTGCAGTAAAAGAGCCAGATGAACACTCGCCCAGCTCCCATGTGTTTGAAACAACTGGGCTGGCTGCTCCACAAGGAATATGGGGCTGTGACCTCACCAGGCACTGCCCTTGTCCTGCCTGAGCAAGGAGAGCAGGGCAGGCCCCAGGCAGCACCAGCCTCAGCCAAGGGAACATGAGGGAAGTCCCTGGTGACAAGGCTGAGTTGAGAAATCACGTCAGGATCAGCTCTGGACAGTAACCAGGGCCAGGCACTGTCCTGTCCATGGCAGTAAGTCCAAGTCAAGCAGAGAAAACAGCCTGCAAGGCAAGGCCACAGTGTGGGAGCCAAAGAGAGCCACAACAGAGTTGCAAAGAGGCACCTCAACAGCACTGACCAAACAAGGGCTGAGAGCCCAGAGCTGAGCTTAAATAGAGCTCCTGGACCCATGGACACAGTGTGGGGAGGCAACAGGTGAAGGGCAGTTAAGGCTATTAGTGCCCACAGGGCCCTAAAACAAAGAACATCTGTCAGTTTTTGCTGGGGGTAGAAACAGAAATTAGAGATCAAAGAAAAACAAGATTAGAAGTTTTGTGTTGGGGAAAAAAAAGGGGTTTTACCCCTTAAAGTTTAGAATATTCAGGGATACCTTTCAACTCTACAAGTGGCTAAGGAACAGCAAAAAAATATCTCAAGTTGCTCATAAAAAACTTCCTTGTATTAAAGTTGTAAGGAATCCATAACCAATTATTCTGAATTAAAAATAAATCACTAACATCCCTGAAACTGTATTTTTAAAACAACATCTTTCTGAAGTGGGAAAGAAGAATTGTACTGGCTCCTGTGATAAAAGGCATGCTTTGGTCAGTGGCCTCTGAACTTGGTGTGGGGCTTTTTATGTAACTCCTGCAAGACTGGGAATTGTCCTGAACTTAAAGTTCAGTTCCTCAACCTGGTTCATCAAGAAACTGGTTTAGAATAAGAGAAGAACTTAAAGGCAAGGAATAACAAGTCCTAAAAGAGAGAAATTGTGAATGAAGATCATAAAGCTTCAATGTAAAAACATCAACACACAGAGAGTGTGAAGAATGAGAAGATCTGAACCACCCCGGAAAAAATGTTGTGTTTTCCAGTGTGCAAAAGAATCCAAGTAACATTTTCCATCTTGGCTGCTCTCAGTGAGATACTCAGTCAATATACAAAGTGATTCAGCATCCCAACCATATGAGAAGAGACACATTAGTGGAAATCACTAAGAACAGGTCTCTCCAGATTCTGATGCCTCACAGTGGGAACCTCACTTTAGGTGTGGCCCTGGAGTTACATGTGCACACTCAGAGCATAGGTGGGAGGTTATCTTGCCTCTTGCAGATATGGAGAATTCACAAGACCCCCAGCATGGCTAACCCAAGCTTCTGCCCAGCTAAATACCATTCCTTTTAGTAAGATCTTGCTCCTTCACAATGCTTGGAAACACTTTATAAGCATATATGAAAACTGAGGTATGAGGAAAACATAGAGTTGTAGAAGGGCTTGAGTTGGAATGCTATGATTTAACCATTTTTAGACATTATGAAAGTACCCAAACTGGAAATCCAGTTTAGGCACTTCTGCTCACGGCCTCTAACCAAAGAAAGGCTGAGATGACCTCTTCAGTCCCCTTCAGATACTTAATCTTTTATTTCTGACCATCACCTTTTGGAGCTGATGGTGTAATGCTGTGCTATCACCACTCAGGAAGATTCAATGGTTCTAGTTTCCAATTCTGAGTCTCAACTAGATTTCAAACCCAAGACAAACACTATTGTCCATGGAAGAGTCACCACTGTTCCATCTTAAGACACAAGATTTGCCTGGGCAGGCCAGAATAAAGTGCCAGTTCTCTGATAAGCCATGGTGTGTGGTGTGTCATGCAAAGGCCTTGCTCCAGCCCTGTGGAGGACACACTGTGTGAGCCAAGGCTGCACCATCCCTCTTTTTGTTCTCTGTAGATTGGCTGATCCTCCCCCTGAAATCCAAGGGAGTCTGAAAGCATTTAACAGCCTCACAAAGATATGTCATGCGATCTAACATTCTGAGCACAGAACTGGGAGCCAGGAGCTTTTAATGGTGCCTGTAGGAATTGGAGCCAAATCACTTAACCTCTTTGCTTCTCGGCTTCTCATCCATAAAAAGAAAACTATGCTCATGCTGCTGGCTGGGGTTTTATGAGAGTTAATTCATAGACCTGTATGGAAAATGACTCCTCCTCTGCTACAGAAATGCAAACTTTGTGTTAAAAACACCTAAATATGAGTAATTTCAACAGAAACTAAGAGCAGACAGAAATTTAAAATTTTAGCTGAATTGTTCTTGAGGAAAACACATTTCTTCTGCAAAAGCAGATCTCCATTGTAAAAAATATGGTTTTGGGTTTTTTTGTGTGTTTTGTTGTAGTTGTTTGGTGGTGGTGTGGTTTTTTATTTTTTACTTTTTTATTTTTAAATTCAATTATCCACTGAAAAACAATTTTGGCAAAATATTGGTGGCCAGCCCTACCAACAATGAGACACACTGCCTTTCCAAAGTGCTGCGCTCACCCACACCCTCGAGAGAAACCCTCGAACACGCGAGGCCGATGCGGCGAACACCGGGGAGCCCGGGACGGTGAACATCGAGGAGCCCGGGGTGAACTTCGGGAAGCTCGGGACGGTGAACACCGGGGAGCCCGGGATGAACACGGGGAGCCCGGGACAATGAACACGTGAAGCCCGGGACAATGAACACGGGGACCCGGGACAATGAACACGGGGA
>VWYI01035346.1:389822-407475 GCA_013399455.1 Anthoscopus minutus | reverse complement strand
GGCAGGGGATGGCACAGCCCGGCTCGGCACGGCTCAGCCCCTTGTCAGAGGGTTCCGCTCCGCGGGGACACCGCGCGTCCTTCGCCCGCCCCGCGCCGGGGATGCGCTGGGAGCGAGGCCGAGCGCTCCCGGCGCCGCTCCCGCTGCTCTCGCGGTGGCGCCGCGGGCTCAGCGCCTCCTTCGCACCCCGCGAGCTCCGCTGATGAGAGCGCAGTGCTTCGGTCACTCCTGATCTCACTGAAGGAATCGCTACGCTCCCGCTGGCTCCTGGCTGCTCACGCACGCCTATCCCAATGGAACTTAACACGGAGAGAATTAGCCCAGAACCATCGTAAGTGCCGGAGTGACTGATGTAATGAGCCGCTGATGTGAATACGGCATTCACGATCCAGGCTCGAGTTATAAGATGCTTGGCTACTGGGGAAGAAAAGGAGAAAGATTTGTCTGGTCAGGAGAGTAACTATGCTTAGTTCTAGGGGGCTTTCTGCCATTTTTCACAGAGTAGCAAAGACACAGATTTTGCCAAAGTCTTCTTTAAGTATGGACGGTGACTTTTAGCCAATAAAAGGAAAAGAAAAAAACCCCACCCAAACTACCTGATACTAAATGCAGTATTTTAGATCCTTATATTCACAAACACATACTCAAATTCAGCAGAGCCAATCAGAACATGGTGGGCTGTTACAAACTTGGCCGCACAGGTAAAGGACAAACTGGAGCCTGGGCTGCGCACTTCAGGCAAGCAGAGCCTGAGCCCAGGCACAAGGGCACAGACTTTACCTGGTGGCCATCCAGTCCCAGGCACTGCCTGGCAAGCTGTAGCAGTGACTGGACTGTGTCTCTGCTGTGGCCCACGTTCTCTCCTAATGCTGATCCACTAAATTCAGTTCATGAGCAGCACTGATTTGTATCTCCAGCATGGAGCATGTGACTGACCTTCCTCTGCCTGCTCAAGTGGCTCAACCTTATCCTGCCAAACTAAAGCCAGCAACAACATCCATTCCCTCCCTCCCAAAGATAGGGCACTGTGAAACACAGATCCTGGAACAGACATTGCCAGACACATGCAAAATATACTTGACATGAAATAAATGGAGTTATGTTCCACCAGGCCTGTTGGCCACCACTGGCAAACCCAGCCAGAAGATGATTGGAATGTGGATGTGGTGCACAAGACTGTGGCATGTACACAGTGTGGTGGCTGTCACTCCTCCTTGCCACTTCAGGAGCCTGGCAGAAGGCAACTACCACTAAGGCTCATTTGAATAATTCCCACATACATTCCAGATGTTGACCACATTGCTTGTCTTTGAAAGGCTTCAAAATAAGGGGGAGGGAGGAAGGGAAAAGGGTGAAGTGGGTATTTTTTCCTTCAGTGTCCATATTTGTTTTCTACACAGATGTTTGTAGTTGTACAGAGTAAATCAGCATAAATCACACCCCCCTTTTTTTTTTTTACTTCAGTATATGATTCATATTTATAGAACATGCATGGAACTCAGTGGAGCTGACAGACTTAAGCTGTGGGCTGTTGACCATTTATTGTCCTACAATAAATGGTCAACATATATACTGGTTTTAGGGACATGAAAATCTTAAAATAACCCCACAGATCAAAAGCACAAACATCAGTGTTGCTGCTCTACTCACCCCTTTTCAGACAGTGGGCCTGACCCTGGCATTTTCCCTTCCTGCTCTCTGAGCAAGGTGTCTCTCCTCTCTGGGGTGGGGCTGTGTCAGGTTTTGGGGCACCAGCAGCAGCCCAGTGGGGACAGGAGGCAAAGGTGTGAGGGCTGGACCCCCTCCCTGTGCACAGTTCCTGCCAGGAGGTGAGTCCAGGCTGGATGTGCCGCTGTGGGACTGCACAGCACGTGCTCGAGATGAGGTGGGATTGGGTGGGTGGGTTTTGTTGGGTTTGGATGGTTGGGTGGGTGGGTTCTTCCAGGAGCTGGGACAGGTCTTTAGTGCTGCTGCAAAAGACTGGCTGTTAACAGAGTAAAGAAATTCAGCTCAAATCAAGATGAGCTATGGGCTCCCTTGTTTCGGAGTTTTTTCCTGCCTAATTCAAGATTTTTTTAAGTCAAACATGCAAACATAGATGAAAAATTTAAGACTGTGCAGAGGAAATAATTTCCTTCCAGACTGCAATTCTGCATCTTAACCTGGAGAGGGTGGAATGGAATATGACAAGATCATGGAATGTCACCTCCCCAGACGTTCTGTCTCTTCAACATTTACAGTACAGGAACCCCTATATGATCTTCTCAGCAATGCACAAATATTATTTGCTGTGTATCAGTCTTTCACAGTCCAACGGTGTCACAAAAATGCTTTGGCCTCGGGAGAAGCAGCTTTCAGGGGAAATCCTTTTTCTGCACAGCAGTGACTGAGCTAGTGGCAGCTGACAGAAACAGGGGCAGGAACCTACCTTAAGCACAACACTAGAGCCATTCTCTGGATTCCTCCTGAAGTTGGTAATGTGACTTTTATGCTGATCTGTAGCTGCTGAGGGCAGAAAATGGATTAGGTAACTGTGCCATGAAGGCTGGAGGCACTGCATCATTTCAGCCCCTCCACTGTGGGTAAGGCAATGCCCACACGGCTCACAGTCCATGGCCAAATTGCCACTCTCATTCTTTTAGGGATCCATGAGGTTCCAACACTAACAGCAGGCAGCCAACACTATGAGCAAGAACACAGTATTTTTACTAAAAAAAAATCTTTGTTTTGTTAAAAGTACGTTTTGTTGACCAAAGTGTAACACGTTATTAAACAGCTAGAGGAGACTAAGCTCTCACCCCATTTCTCTCTGCTACTTAATTAATTTGCTTTGAAAGTAGAAAAGGTTAAGGAGATGCTACTGAGACTTGGATTGCGTGTCCTAAGCAGGCTTAGAAAAGCCAATGCCTGTGCTGCTAATGCAGCCCTTCAGTCCTGCTGAGCCCTGCAAATAAGCTACACCTCATCATCCTCATTGTGAGAGTCCTCTTCTGCATAATAACATCAACCACAGCTTCTCTCAAGATGTTTTACCAGGGGGAAACTACAAAATATAACCAAGACCACAACTTCTGTCAGCACATTAGGAAATAAAGGTCATCACACTGGTGATTATTAAAATACATGAATCATAGGTTCAGTGTATTGAACCTTTCCATGAATCACAATAGAAATGTGAAGAGTGGGATAGCACATTAAAACAAAAAAAAAAAAAAAGAAGAGGTATATAAAAGAAGAGGTATATTTTTAGTTACTGCTGGTTTATCTGATGAATAAACCTTACAAGGTCCCAATGTCTCAATCCAGAACTAACAGCTAAAGGCAAAAGGGGTCAGAAAGATTTCCTGAGGTGCTCAGTGTGGTGTATGGAGCAGTAGGACCAAGGGAAGAGGTTTGCAGATAGGCCTTTCTTAGACTGAGAGCTGTTCTCTCCCGTTTGGAAAGATGCAGTCAGGTCTGGAAAACATGACAGTGTCAGCATTAGGCTGATACATGGGAACAAACCTCTGCTGATAAATGGGTGGTACTAAACATAATTCTTCATTCACTCATTGGAAGTTTCTGCCATAGCTAACACTCAGGTGTACCTAAATTACCCTAAACTGGATTTGAAGCATGTCGGACAAGAGTTTTAGAAAAAAAGCCAAGAGTTAAGCATTTTCCCCTGAAAGCTTCAGGTATCCTTATTTCTCACAAATGCCCTCTGCTAAAGGCTGACTTGTACTGCTCAGATTCACCATCCAGACTTTGGGATCAGCACTGATGTTATTCAGTCCAGCACCAATCCCAGCTCAGAGCCACATTCATCACGCAGGGAATATTGTACCTTTAGGCACAGCCTCCAGCAAGGGGCTGAGTGTTAATCACAAAGTCTTGAAGACAACCCCAGGCTGTTTGTGACTCACAGACACACCTCTGAGTCACTACTCTCATTACTTTCTCTGAGGGGTAGAAAGTTACTGCTGGTTTACACCAGCAGCAAATTACAACATATTCCTACTATGCTGACCTTGCTGTTTTGGCTACTGACTCTTAAAATAGAACCAACATTCCTTCCTCGCTCTGCCTACTGGAATCAGGAAGTCAGTGAATCCTCTTCATCCCATCACACACAGACCTGAAGCTGAAGGGTAAATTTTCTGAGTAGCCCAATTCAGTGCAATGGAATTAGCTGTTGATGGATGCAATTCCCAGTCTGAGGCGGGTTGGCAAAACGTGATTTTTATAGCTTGAGATCATAGAATGAGATGACAGGAAAAGCACTTTAGTGTTGCCAGATAGAATGAGGGCCTATCATAGAAATAGTCCTAGGAAAAGTTGGGTAAAAAAAGCATTGAATTCTTTGGTTTGAAGCTCTCATTGGCTATAGAAAGACTATCAGTTGTTACATCAACTAAAAATAAGCTGCTTGCTGTCATTCTCTCCTGAAACAGCTAAAATTCAGAGTAGCTCAAGAGGACAGGAATCCTCACCAGATCTGAGATCAGATCTCTTATCAGGTACAAGTCTCTTGGTACCTAGGATTTAGTCTTTTTGAGCCAAGACTGAGTGCAAAAAAGACATTTTTCTGTGTCACAGTATATCACCACTTTAGCAGATGCCACTGAATCTATTTCCTTCAAAGTAATGAAGTGAGATTGTTTATGTGTATGTTTTCAAAGAGCTGAACCTGCAAGGTCCTGCTCACAGTTCAGGAAATGGCAGAATATAAATCTGTCCAAATTAACCAAGCTCCTACAAAATTCAATACTGGAACACAGCGACAGCAGCAACATCTTGTTCTTTTGGGCTAATGACTGTTGATGCTGGGATTTAGAAGGATTATGTCGATCTAGGAAAAAGTGGGGAATATTAATATACAAAATTGTTGAATGTCAAATCAAATCCTTTAATAACCTGTGTGTCTGGTTGAGGATGGGAGTGCTTTCAAAACTAGCTACAAATATTCAGGAAATCCATTTGGCAAGTTCAAACAAATAGCCCAAATCAATTACACACAGAGTATTCTTTAGGGGGCACATTTTCAGCATAGTCTGTGGAGAATTAAGCCCTCTGCTCCCATTATTGTTAATGGGATTGGCACACCCAATTCCTCATACACATGGTTGTGAGTTTAAAGCCAACAGATAAAATAAGACTTTGAAAGAATAAGAACATTTATATATTGTCTAGTCTTTACTGTACAGAGTAATGTCTGTTTGTTAAATTTCAGTCCATACAAGTAGAGCTCCCTGGCCCAACACAGAATCAAAGCTGAAACTGGGATAGAAGAGTGCAGAAACCTTTCTTGACAGCTGTGTGAGAACTTCAGAGATAAATCCAGGTTAGGAAATAAGAACTGTACTTTGTAGAAATTTCTAAATTTTAGCACTTACTCTCAAGACTTTCCCAAAGAACAAAAATAACTTTATCTGAATTCTCATGCCCAAAAATCAGAGAAAAAGCCAAAAAGATAACATTTCCACAGTAATAATTAGTGTACAGCTGCTGTATAAGCTTTAAATCTCTGAATCAGAGGGACTGGAAGCCAATCAACTCATGTTTTAAGTAACTGTCCCAGTTACCACCTTCCTCTCTATTTTGAAATGGGTGGAAGCAGAGTTCCTTTCACTCTGTTTTTCTCTGATTTTGATCCAAATTTCTTCCTAAATATCAGAATGTTGAATTAAAATTCAAAATCTGTTTTGATAAACTGGTATTTTTGTGTGAAAAAATAATGGGACAGTTGCAGATAGTGCTTGTCATTGCCTATCATTCTAGGCAATGTGTCACTCAGTGTGTGACACTGAGTCAGGAACCCCTGATGAAATCTTTCCACTGACTGTAGCTCACTCTGTGGTGTGCCCCTTTCTGTGGGATAAAAACACCTTACATGTAGCTAGAAATCCTTATCACAGCAATGCTTGGACAAAGTTAAGAACTGAACTTGAAATTTAAAATAAGCAGATTTGAAATGCTTTCATCTGCCCCACTGCAATTACTTGTAAGAAGATGGATTAAATTCTTCTGACCAGAATCCAGTGATGTTCAGCAACAAAGTCACCAACAAAGTCACCACAACTCTCTAACAGTTCCAGTTGCTGTGTGTTGGACAGAAGCAGTTCTTTGCACTAATAGCTGAGTATTTGTCTAGAGTTTTTCTCTGTAGGTGCACAATTGCTCAAAGGATAAAAAAGAATTGTCTGTTTGTATCTAGAGGCTGGAGCCAGTTAACTTCAAAGTTAAATGCTCTACATACAAAGGATTCCAGAAGTACTCTGTGAACTTGGCAAAAGAGCCCTTCCAATTCCAACAACAAAGTTTCGCTCCTGATATTCTGGCTAGCTCTCCTATGCTGAGTTTCCATGGATTTAGTTTACAACTGAACTCAGCCTCTGAATTACACACCTGTGTAGTCCAGTGGTCAGGGCACTGAGAGAACACTGGAAAACCTATGTGCTGTTTCTGGCTTTAGAGTTTACTTGCTCTGTGCTGCTTTATTCCTTACTCCCTCCTCCTTCCTCCTTAGGTGTGCTCTTCAGCAAAGATCCTCATTTATTTTTGTGGCCAGGTGGGTGACACTGCTCCTGATTTTCCCTGGTGTTAACCAGCAGCAGACTGGGCCTTGACAAAAAATGCTGCATGTAGACAGGAATTTCTGAAGCAGCAATGACTTCATTCTGATGCATGAATGATTGTACTGAATCCTTCTGGAGCTCACAGTGATGGAAGGGAAGGCTAAAACAAGGATATCTTGCATATGGATCCAGAAGCACATCCAGAAATTACTTAAATTCCATGAACCCTTGTACTTTGGTTCTGACTCAGAATGTTTAAGAACAGGGTGTAAAACTAAGGACTGGTTCCACAGCTGGTGTAAATTGGCATACATCCATTCACTTCAATCTGAAATGTCCTTCTTAAAAGGTCACAATACCTGGAGAGTGTAAATAATTAGGTCTGTGGGTCAATAAAACCTGCTGGCTTGAATTAGGTGTTGGGCCACTTCAGTTTAAGCCAAACATTGACTATTCACTGGAAAATGCTCTTCACAGTTACTGAGACATCAATGCAGGTAAATATTTTCTCTGCAAAGTCCTATCTGATGGTCACTCTTTGCACTTTCCCAAGGAGCAGGTGTTAAATTCTTTTGTGAAGATCCTTCTTCATTTACCTGGTTTTAGACTGGATTTAGAGCAGTGAAAGCCAGGAGGAGGAGCAATGGAAAGTTCTTTATGGAGCTCTGCAACAAGTGTACCTACAATTCAGTGCAGACAGCATGATTTTAGCCAGGAAAAAACCCATTCTATGATCAATATAGGTTTGGTTTTTTAAAATTTAATCAGACTTTTACATTATATATTAAACTGGCATTTCACTTGCTTAGTGCAACATTCTTCATAAGCAATTTCTGTAATGACAGCCTTGCAGAACACGATGTAAATGAATTAAAGACAATGTGAAATAAAGTTTCATCATAATGAGATAGGTTATTTCAAGCAATATATGAAAATTATTTATATTAAGGCCCTAGAAAAAAGAAAATCCTGTTTTGTATCCTGGGTTTATAAGTTTAAATTTTTGAAAGGGGAAAGAAAATGTGGGTGCAATGTACAGGTATTTATTTATTTATAAAATGTGCACTTCTGGAAGCAACTTTGCTCCTTACTGTAGATACCTGCTTGGTCTAACATTAACTGTTTATGGTCAGGAAAATCCAGGTTGCTGGATTTTCCAGTAACCATTTCCCTATGAAATGGCCTAAAATCTGTGCTGAAAATAATGCAGGAAGCACATCCCAGAGTGTGCCAGGTGTCCAATGGAGTCTTGGAATCCAAGAGCCTCTGCTCAGTTACTCTCACTAGGAGTGGAGGTGTAGTCCATACTTCAAATTCCATTATCACCCTGCAGAAGCTGATTCCATGTGCAACCTCCAGCACTATCAGCATTGATTCTGGTGTCCAGGGGACACCTATCAATTATTCCAATGGATCAGCTGCTGTTTTCTCTCAGCCACCATCCTTGGTCTCACCACACAGCATTAACCAGCATTACTTTAAATCTCCACTGACTCTCATTAGTCTTACATTAGACTTTTCATGGACTCTTCTGGACTGCCAGAACTCTCTCTGGGAGAAAAATTAAAACCACAAATAGCATTATCAGATGATTTGTGTGAGGCTTGGCTAATTCTGGTCAAGCAGCACACACATTATTTACACTCTGCAGTTAATTACTCTTCATATAACTGTAGCATCATTTCATTCTTTCCAGAGCCCTTTTTGCCTCCAGATGGTAATTCATATCTATTACAACATTACAGAGTGTTTGAAGAAATGATGTAGCAGACTCAGAATTATAATGTTGTTTTTTTTCAAGATAACAAATAAACTTGTATGACAGTTTGTAAATATTTATAGGGCTCTGTTTGCCTTCTTGTCCTAAAAAAAAGCATCCAAACTTCATACCCAGAGCAGTGAGAGATATGTTTGTAAGTATAAAACTTGAAAATTGTTATTCTAATGTCTTCATGCAAATCCCAAAGCCAAGGCATTATCAACTTAAAGTATTAAGTGGGCTGAGAATAGTTACTAGAAAGTATGTGGTGAAGAGAGTGTCTATTCTATAAAAATGTAAAAACATGATAAAGACCATTAAAGTGTATTTGAAAGAAATGTTAAAGCATTGGGACTAAGCTCTTGCTAGTGAAAACTTACATTTAACTCACAGTGCTATTTGGGATTATATCAGCTGAGGGATGTGCCCACTGTCTAAAAATAGGAAGAGAAAGCCTGGAACAGCTGTCACAGGGAATTCTTCTTTCTAGAAGTGCTCTATTGTGACAGTCATTGTAAAGATAAGGTTCCTTTCCAGAGGAATAGAAGAGATTTCTATGAGACAGCAAGTGTCAAAGAACAAATGATACTCAAGACCATGTTCTCAAAAATCCTGCTGAGTAAAGCTCACACCTGTACCTTTCAGTGCTGGTATAACTTCATGTTTTCAGTATCAACAAGATTTGCAAAGATGCCAGAGTGGGAGCTCAGAACTGTATTAGAGCCATGAGAACCAATGTGCATTTCTGGACTGGAAAGGATTCTCTGGGAAACCCACCAGGCATTACAAGCTTTTGGAAATGGAGCTATTCCCATAGTTACACCAGGTCATATTGCCATAAAGGCCTAGTACATGCCTGAGTTGCTCTGAACACACAAAAATTATGGGATTCTCAAAGAACAGCAGGTAAGAACTAACAAGGGAATCTTGTTTATTAACTGCCTTTCTCAGTTATGCTTTAACATAGATAAATTAGTGATATGCTGATTTCTAGTTTGTAATGACTTATCTCAAGCCTTTGTCATTCTTACCTCCCCTGTCTTATGGTTTTCTGCTAGTCTTAGACCTTCACAGGCAAGAAATGACTTCAGCATGTGCTTGACATTAAAAAGATGACTCTCTCAATAACAATAAGTATTTACATCCTTGAAATTATTCAGGTCCTGAAGTTTCAGCCCCTCTCCAAGGGCCAGGGATTCTGATCTCTTCTGTGCTTCCATGGGAGCCAAGCACAAAGCTCCCAGCTGAGTTCTCCTGTAGTTACCAGTGCCAGCAGCACAGATGGCAGCAGCAGAAACTACAGCACCATGCCAGCCACTGATACTCCAGAGGGAGACTGTCCCTTGGTGGCACGTGATGGAAAAGCCACACCATGTGCTCCAACTATCACACAACTGGCCAGCCCCACTCTCCAGGGTAAAAGTGGTCCAGACTGAGATGCTCTGTCAGAGCCATGCAGGGAAGTTTGCACAATGCATACCCCACTATGTCTGACCCGAGCCACTATTATTAATCATCCATTTTCATAAGCAGTAAATTAATCCATAAAATTTAATTAGAAAGAAATCTGTAAATACATTTTAAAAATATGGCATAAAATAGAAATGCCCATTAAAGGAGTAACATGAACACCCACTTGGTGCTTTACTAGGGAGCCATGGAGGAGGATTTCTTTGTTGTTGTTGTGGTTTTGTAGTAAGTTTTAAAATGCAATAAAAAATAAGTGTCAAGAAGCATTGTTTTGAAGGAGTGCATTATACACCCTCTGAAAGAGATCTCTGTCAACTCAGTACCCAAAACTGCACATGCTATTAGCAGATAAAACAATAGCACAACACAACTTTATATCACTGGAGACCTCCCATGTATTTGCCTAGAAAGGAACACTCTGTGTTGACTAAGGCTTTTTCCTTCTGCGCTAAACAATAATTACATTTCTAGAAGAATTCAGCCCCAAATATTAAAGCATTCCTGCCAGTCTTTCCAAAAGCAGAGGGAGCAGTTGTTAATCTATAAATACTGCTGCACTCAGCAGAGGTGAGCACTGCAAGAGTTGCTCTGCATTGATGCCAACCCTCTGCAAGTCACTGCTGGCAGAAAGGGAATGATTTGGGATTGTGTTGGAGTGCTGTAACCGAGTGCTGCTGTGACAAGGATGAAGCACATCAAGAGACCTTTTTGGCCACCTTGCTGCCCACCCCCAAATCACTGAACTTTGTATTGCTTGTTTGTACTGCTCAAGACATTTGCAAAATAAACTTTTTCATAGATGATTTATATGCAGAGAAGCTAAAAACAAACTGACCTTTCTCACCCATCAAATAGTCCAAGCTTGTTCTTGTGTGTGATTGCCTACTTAAACCATCTGAGATTGCTCTTTGTAATGAATAGATCTGATTTTGTGTGTGTCCCCTTGCAGGAGTTCTGGGGGGAAAAGCAGTGAGGGGGTTTTGCAAGATGTTAGTCCATTTAGCAGATGGAACTGCTGAGAAAAATCACCACCTATTTTTTCTGGAAAAACAATGTTACATAAACACTTCTGTAACTTTTTCTGTTTCATAAGTAACCTGGCAAGTTGAGTAATTCACATTCTGGGTATCATTCTAAAGAAATATTTCTAATAATCCTCTCTGTGTACAAAGCAGTATTGCCTCATCCTGGTTTGGCATTTAATCTACAACTTACTATTTTCAGAAAGGCTATTTCCCAGTTCAAATAAAAACAACAATCTCACACTTTACATAGAGCCTTTCTTCCTAGAAGATTCCAAAGAGCTCTGCAGAATTAAACCAAAACAGATATATTGGACACAGGGTGGCTTCATTCATCATGGAAATGCAGCCAGCCCTGGGGTGAAGTGTGTTCAGCAGCAGCAGCAGCCCAGAGCAACACCACAGAGCAGCTTCCAGTAGGGAGCATGCAGAGCCTGATTCTCTTCCTCCCTATCTTACTGCAGCTACCAGGAATTCTGTGCTGTTATTGGTGATTTACACACGATGTTAAGCATTCTAGGCTGTAGCTCACTGGGGAACAGAGGGAAAACTCAGCCACCTGCTCCCTCTGCCATGCTGAGAGCCAGGGATGTGACGGTGTTAAAAACCTGTAAGAGGTGGAAGAGGGGGGGAGCAGCAGTGACTCAGCAGGCTCCTAAAAAGAAAGGATGGAACGCAGATACCAGCGCCACGAAAGTCCCATACAAAATAAAAATTCACCCAGCCTGCATCCTCTTTTCCAAACATCTGAAGGCCAGAACTGGGAAAGGTCAACTGATCCCACAGCCAATACAACAACTGCACAGCCCCATGTTCAGCTGGGTTGGAAAGCTCTGGGATAGTCCTTGAAAGCTCCTTGTTATGGGAGCAGTGTGGGAGTGTTTGGGAAGCAGCCACCCCTGATGGCCACCACAGGTTTAGTGCAGCCTGCTGAGATCTCCCCTGAGCACCTGCAGAGCCAGCTGGAGCACCAGGAATCCCAGCTCTGGAGCAGCCCCTTGTAACCTGGAGGTGAAGGGCCATTTTCTGTCCTGCCTTGCACACACACACACACACACACACACACACACACACTCTTTTACCAACTTGATATGAAATATTTTATGAAGATTTTTTTTTTCCAGGCTGTTTTTCTGCTGCCTCCAAGTGTCACAGCATAACTCAGTCAGGCTGTACCAGGATCCAGAGCTGGCCATATTATAATCTCATTTAAAGATATGAAGCGATAATTAGTGAACTCTGAATAACCATTCTGTATTATGATGTCTAATACTTGTCTTGGCTAATGCAAATACAGGGGAAAAGGTATAATCTTATTTATGTGTATCAATGTACTCAATATATGTCTTTACAAAACCCTGCAGTACTTTTTCCTGCACAATTTAATCTGTGGCACCAAAACTGCACATTAACTGCTTATAATAAGTTGTGCCTTGATTTAAAAAAAACAACGAAAGGAAGCAAAGCACCAACCTTGTTAACCCTCTTACCAGCCTAATACTTCATTGAAAATCCCCTTGGTTGTAATGGATTTTTCTTTTTATACGTACTTTATACAGCACTGTATTAAAGTGGCTTTTTATAAACACAATACATGAGGTTAATAGCTGTTGCCTGAGTTAGGGGGGTTTTGTACCCTAAATCTCTACCAAGACTGTTATATAAATGCTACTGTTCTAAAAATAACCCCCCAAATAATCAGGGAAATGTTACATTATCACTCCCCATATCAGGCCACTAATGATGGCAAACCAGGGCAGGCTATTCATGGGTGAAATAATACTCTTTTACAAAAAGAATCCATCCTTACCTGCTCAGAACTGCTTACCTGAGTATAGGAAATCTTTGAAGGGCATCTTTAACTACATGGTGGTTGTATCAACAGGTCTTAAAGGTTATACATTTACAAAAATTCACTGACTAAATGGAATATCTGCTATTTTACAATGTCTGCACTATACTAGCAAAGGAAGTAAAGACAGATAAGTTTTTTTTTTGTTGTAGATTTTTAGGCCAGAAGATTATTAAAAATCTCATCTACTTTAAACCACAATCCAAGTGACTTAAAAGACATTAGCAGTGTTTGTAGAAGCCTCAAGGATATTTCACTGTTTCTGATGTAGAAGTCCTGGTGCATCCTTCAAAAGAAGCTGGTTAGCCCCCATCTCCCATCTCCATTTTATGGAAATTTGCTTGGGCACTGTTTTGTCAGGTACATAGAGGATGGGAAAAAAAAAGGTGTAATTTAGAGCTATAAAATTACATCATAAATTAGTGCACCTTGATCTGCATTTCATCACTTAACCAGAGTGTGTTTGCCCCAGGCCTTGACCTTTTCTCTCCTGTGTGATCACTGTTGATCAGAGGATCCCTCCCATGGCAGTGATGTGCTCTGGGCCAGGATGCTTTGCTGTCCTCTGACAGCAGGGTCTGTGCAACTCCTGTTTTCTCTGTGAAAATGTTGCACTGCACTGCATCCTACAGGGCAAAGCCAAGGGTTTCTCTGCTCTTGCTACAGCTTTTCTGAGATGTCTACCCAAACCATCATTTACCCAGAAAATTTTCAGCTCACAGTTCTGGGTTTTTTGGGTCACACATTAGATTTTACCGGCTTGCAGCAAAGTTTTGTGTGGATACATAGGAATACATACTGTAACATGTACTCCAAACTTTTGGGTAAAAATTGCATCCTAGTTGCTTTTTAATAAACGAAGGATATGATTTAAATCCTTACATATGATGTAGTCCTTAGCACTTCTGGACTGGCACCTCACTCAGAGCCCATGTAAATAAAAACTGTTGCAGTACACAAGTTTGTCTGAGTTTTGGAGACTCTGAAGAGTTCTGGTTTGTGTTGTTGATATCTGTCACAAGCTGCCTCACAATCTCCCTTCAGCATGGTGAAGTGGGTATTTTCACTCCACAGGGGCATGTGGCTCAATGGGAAAAGCTCCTATTCTGGCCTTTCCTTGCTCTGTGACCTCTGACTAACAACAGACTTTGGTATTTTAGTGAATCCTCTGCAAATGTCTAGAATTATGTCTGCTCTATAATAGTAATATGGTCAGGAATTTGAAAAGTACTTCAAAACCTCCATACAACTTCAACCAAAGATTTCCAGAGCTTTTCCCTACTACCTGACATTGCAACTTTACCACTCAACAAGTATTGAAAACACTCCCTAGAGATAATTTAATTGTATCAGTTACTGATCAGTGGGCTCTGTGTTCAGTCCCACCAAAGATGCAAAGCCTCATTTGGGCTCTTCCTGAAAACACAGCACCAGGCCTGACCATTTCAGGTGAAAGAAGAGCTGCCCAAGGAAGCTTGTGCCAGAGATGGAGATTTAACTGAGCTCTCCCCAAAGCCCAGGATGCTATTTCTGATGGAAAAGTGTGTCCCTTTTCATCAGTGCTGAGTCTGATAGCACAGCCCCATCTGCACTGGGATCTGGGTGTCAGCTCATAGCTGCTCTGGGAACTGACAGACCACAGCTGGTGATTTTCTCATTTTATGGGAAATCAGAAATATTTTCTTCTGTCAGATCTTTCCACAAGCTGAGATAGTCTATCTAGACAGCTTTTATTCTAGCAGAAGATACTCTAGGCATTTTCTTAATAATTTTAGCATTACTCACTCATTTTTTCTTTTTTCTCTCTTCAATTCCTCTCTGTCATGAGAAGAAAAAAGAAAAATTCCATTTGAAACGGAACATTTTCCCTAATCCTATAAAGAAAGAGTATAATTGATTCAACTATAAAATTTATAGGCATGGAATCAATGCTTATTGGAGTCAAAACATGCCAGGTCACTTCTTTGTGGCTGGTTTAAAGCTGTTCCGTTAAGTGTAATGTTAAATGAAAGTGCTTTAGTCTAAACATGAAAAGGTTAGATTGTGTTACATCTGCACAGCTCTGTGTGCCTGTTAGGATCTGATTTCAGGGTTTCATGCAGAAGACCTTCCATTGTTTCCTTTGTACCTTCTCTCTGGGGTAAAACTAATTTTTGACAGTCACAGTAGTAGCTGCTATAATGTAGATATTAATTTAATCTGGAGATGCATCAGTCCTTAAATAGTTCAGACTTTGCCTTTATGTTTTTGAGGTCTGGCAAACACTGAGAAATCGAGTATGAATGGGCTTAATCATGACATTGATGGCAAATCTTTTCAGTCTCTTAATTTTTCTGCTCCCAGACGTCTACCTTCAGGGCTAATTGAAAAGATTCAAGCGCTATGCAGGCACAGTCACTCCTACAAGCTCTACTTTTCTGGCTACTAAACATTCCTACACACTTTGCAATTAAGCTACTAAACTTTTCAGCAGATGTTTTTTCTGAGCTGCAAAGTGTTTCTAACTTTTCTGTTGGCACAGAGCGATGCCATCACAGAGATCTCATGGTGGAACATTTAGGGAGGGTATTTCTTAGGGCTGGATCAAGTAAAACTGACTGGAGAATCTCAGACTGAGCAGATTTCCCATTTTCTTATTACTTTGTGATTTCATCTTCGTGGTGTGCCTGGTGTTGGTGCAGTAATTTGGAGACAAGACAGTGTTGAGGCTGTGATTGCTCAGGGCAGCTGTGCCCTGATGCAGCAGCATCTTTAAATTTCAATGCCTGGGCCAAAGTTTACCTTTGGCTGAACAGGTGTAATTCCTGTTGAACCAAGTGAGAATTCCAGTTTTAAATAAAAACAGCTTTTGGTCCATTATCCACTTACATGCACTGTGCCCAGGGGCCAAGATACACAGCACTGACAAGTTACTGGGGCTTCTTCAAGAGCTTGAAGCTTTTCTACACAGGGCTCAAACAAAGCCATGTTTCAGACAGCAAGGAGCACATGCTAGTTTCATTTGTCTGAATTTCGTCACTCAGAATAAAGGCCTTTAAAATCACCAGTCACTTTCCAAAAAGCCACCCCCAACCCCCCAGTTAAAATCCTGGCAGTGTAAAAGCCTAAATAAATACATACGTCAGTTGCCAGGACCCTGGATGTCAGTTTTCAAGGCATATATTGCCCCAGACTAGCCTGTAAATAATTTTTATTTTTATTCATGTCTTTAAAACCACATCACTAGTGGGCTGGACTTGTGGTTCTTCATTTGCATAGTATATGTTTTGAGCTAAACTGAGTTAAATGCAGAGGGAGAAGAAATGAAGGTCAAATTTCATTAACAAAATAAAGCAGCTCATGTGAAACCGACGTCTAGTGATGGAAAAATATGCAACTGAACTGAGCCTTTCACTGGTTATTTAACCAAAACAAGGTCTCTGTAATGACAAACATTCCCATCTTCAACTGCATCACAGACACAAACAGAAAAACTTGGCATCTCTCATTGTATGGGAGTATGAGGCAGAACTGGTGAGGACTTTTTCCTGCCATCCCCTTGCCAACTGTACATTCCAGCTGACTGAGGATTACTGATAATTTTTGGCACCTTTGTGGCTACAGAGGATTCTTCTATACAGTATTTATTTATCCAGGACTTCAGGAATTTATTTTTAACAGAACTTCTAAAAATTCTGTAAATACAAAATATGCTAATTGTATTAACAAGAGGATTCTTACACCAAAAGTTTACTTTTTTCCCCCCAAGCACACTTTGGGGCAAAGCTCCTCAGTTGGTTCAAGTTGGTAGAGCTGCTCTCACTTTGGTAGACACCTTCCAAATTGGAAATGGTTGCAGATCTTCCCTAGCAAAGCAAAATGCTTATAAAAATCTGGATTAAAGGGAGCATTTAGACATATAGTTTTTCCTTAGCACTACTACCAGGAGCCTTTACCAGCCATGTCTCTGCAGCTACAAACAGGACCTCATTTACCCAGAGACACAGACCCCATCAGAGAGCACCAACACATTGAGGAAAGAGGTCAAGGATATTATTCCCATTTTACAGAAGAAAAACTGAGGCAGAAAAGCATTAAGTGACAATTTTCTATCAAACTGGACATAACTGACTCCAGCAGAGCCCTGGGTCACCTCTATCAGGGCACGTGGGCATAGCCAGATTGTCAGAAACCTCTGTCAGAGCTGAGAACTGGCCTTCTGTGTTCACATCCAGAGCATAGCTTGCTATTCCCTAAATGTCCTGGAAAATCTCAGAACTAGATTAGAAACTATTACTTTCACCACAAAAAATTCAATGACAACTTTTTGGTTTTCAGTGACAGAAAGCTGAAATGTTTTAGTTTTGAACGAAGTTCTTCCCCTCTACTTTTAGGTACTGAAATCTGAAGAATTTTTACAAGCAAATTTGATTTTTTCCTGGTTTTAACACCAGGTTTTCTACCCAATCAAAGCCTCACATTTTTTTCAGAACCTGAACATTTTGAGATGTATTAGCAAAAGGAAAAAAAATAACCCAATTTTTTGACAAGACCAGCTTTCCATTAAAAAAATCACTGCATAAGGGGCAATTTTCTACATTTTCTTCCTCTTCTCCTTCCTTACCTTTCAGGGACTCCTGAGCTGCTTTTGCTGTTATTATAATGCCTGTGTGAAATTCTGACCATGCTTTAGAGCAAATAAGGCAGTAAATAGCCTGAGAACTGTGCTCTGCCTCTCTGAAGGCTCCACTGGGAGCTGGGACACAAACTTCTAACTTAGGAATCTACCTCATGTACCTGGCACAACTAAAGCTGGGCAGTGTAGCTGGCTTTGGATTAAATCTCCTAGGCTTGGTTTTCTGGCTAAGTCAGCATTGCCCTGCCTTGAATTAAGAGTACCTGCACAGACCCTGGCTGAAGCCAGGCACAGTAACTCACTGAGCTCAGGGCTGAGCAGCTCTGAGGATGGCTCACAAGAAGCTGGGGAGCTCTGAAGCAGGGACAGTATTATTTG
>VWYI01035346.1:377262-389777 GCA_013399455.1 Anthoscopus minutus | reverse complement strand
TATTTGACCAAAAAAAAAAAAAAAAAAGTAGAGAAAATTTCTGCTTTAAAAGATTTAATTATTTTAAAATGTAAAATAAAATATCCATAAAGTAACACAAAGAAGTTAAATGTTACCTTTGAGGGAAATTTTCTCATTTTAAAATTACCCCTTTTTCTAATAAACTGGTAATTGATATAATCCATATGAAACCACTAACACTCTTTATTCTATTTTTAAGTAACACTGGAAAGCTTTCTCAAGGCTTATTTTATTTTTATGAGAAGGATTAAGGATTGTGATGGTCCAGACCCTTTCACACTTCTATCTGCTGACAAGCACCACACTCCTGCCATAACCCAGTGAGCAGCAGCTGGGGATGTGTCGTGTGGAATTTGCAGCACTCCACTGGCTGCAGTGGAGCAGTGCCAGGCTGACAGATTCACTGCTCTGAATGCAACACCATCTGATCTGGAGCTTGTTGAACAAGTCATAAATCAAGCAATCTTTATGTTTCTAGACAAACATTTCAAGGAAAACAAGGATAAAGGGTCTCTATATGGAGCTATTTGTTCTATCCAGCCTCTTATCCAGCTTAATATTTTTGTTGCTTCACAACGAGCATATTGTCACTTGCCTGGGCTGCACAGGAGGATGCTTTATCCTTTCAAAGTCACTCCAGGCTGTATTCCTGTTTTTCACCCAGAAGAGGACCATGGGAAGAAACTACAGCTAAGCCACCATCCTTCCTTGGGCTCGCTCTGCTGAGGATGCTGCTCCAACCCAGACCTAAAACATGCAGAAAGAATATTTTACTCTTAAGTAAGTCACGGTGCTTTAGTTTTGGATCCAGTGTCATGCTAGACATGGCACAGTGCCTCAGATGGCACTGCAGACACAGCCTGAGGGGACACACATTCCTCCCACCACCCAAAGGAGCATGGAGTGAAGTCTGCTCAAAGAAAATCCTGCCTGGTCTCTCATACCTCCCTTCTACCCTCTATTTCTCTCTCAAATAATTCAAATGTTTTAGCCCTTCCAGACAAAAACTGGAGCCTTAAATTAAAATGTCATCTGTTAGTAGTGAAACTATGCTATGTTTTTCATTCCTGAGAAAGGACTCACTTATGCTTATAACTATAAGTTGCTAGTGATTAAGCAACTGGTATATTTTCACACTCATTAAAAGAAACATGGTGTGTTCGCCTTTCTAAGAAAAGGCATCTTGTTTGTAATACTGTAATACATTGGGAACACCTTCTAATTGGCTTCTAGTGCCCCTTGCCAAAATTCAGACACAAGTTTGTTTATTTACACAAGGAAAAAAATAAAACATTGTATAATTAGTTGAGTAATGGACTCCTAAATTCAGAAACTCAGAGGTATGCAAAACTGACAAACTTTTTAAGATTCCATTTTGGTTTATGAAATATCTCAATAGGTAGCTCAGACTGCATCATGGCTATTGTAGCAATGTGCTGCTCAATGTGGTGTTTGTGTTGAGATGGAAAACTTTGACATGTTTGATTTTTATGCAAGTCAATTAACCTGTTTTTTAAAACTGTAAGGGCATGCTTTGCAAATAAGATTACTTACTATAAATTATGAGAACATAGGGCTCCATTCAGACAAAAATGTTACACACCCCTTACACATGCATAAGTCTGCAGAATATAGTTCTGCACCCTGACAACTTATTCAGCTAGGGGTAGGAGCTTATTTTGGTCTATTCCATGGGGGCTTTCCTAAAAAGATATGAACAAAAGGGGATAGAGACTTAATTAGAATGTCTCTCTACACCCCACCTTCCTTTGCACCACCCAGGCAATTCCAACAGGCCAAAACCTCTCCTGATGTGGTGAGGGAAGAATTCCTTTTTTCAGTTAAATCAGCTCAGAGCAGAATTAGCAATGGTATGTCCCCCTAACCACAGCACAGACAGACATTTGGCCATTCCCACCTGTGAGCTCTGCTCTCACACTCAGGCACGCTCTATTGACTGCAGGCCTGCCCATCTGTTCATACAACCTTCATTGTGCTTGGCCCCAGCTCAGCTGGGACCCTCACTCCAGAGCTTCAGGGAGAAGCTGTCCTGGAAGAAATGACACTAAACAC
This sequence comes from Anthoscopus minutus, assembly GCA_013399455.1. Lineage (NCBI taxonomy): Eukaryota > Metazoa > Chordata > Aves > Passeriformes > Paridae > Anthoscopus > Anthoscopus minutus. The sequence goes on along the minus strand of VWYI01035346.1, from coordinate 387,683 downwards.
CAGAACTGACACACCACCAGCACAAATGAAGATGGCAGGGGCATTTCAGACAGCACAAATCATTTTCCTTTCACACAACAGACATTTGGTCAAGACTTCTTCCTTCCAAAAGACCAATCCTTCAATGGGTGCATGAGAAATGCAGGATGTGATTTTGGCACTGAAAATCCAACCTAAAGAGCTGCAGAGATGTACTTGGGGCTAGGATGCAACGGCAGTGCCAATACACACACAAAGCAAATCCAGAGACAAGTATGAGTCAGAGAAAGAAAAACTGTGGAATTTTGTCCAGGTCCTTTCCACTTTTACACATGCAGAGAAACTTTACCTCAGCAAACCATCCCATTGATTACATATGTGAGAAAGAATTGCTCACATGAAGAAATGGATCTGGTCCCTGCTTTATGCACTTTGTGATATAAAGCCAATTCTTACTAAGTCCAAGACTTGTCAGGTTAAGGCACAAGAGACCACAACAGGACATTCTGTCTTCCTTGCCAGCTTCAGTGTAGGTAATGAGGTCATTCTTATTTGAGCATGACATTACATTGTTGGTTCTGATGTGAAGTCTGCAACAGAGATAGTCTGTATTGCAAATTACACATTTCTTGAAATGTCTTTTACTTAGACAAAAAGGTTAAAACAAGGAGAGATGTCTGAGAAGATTAAGGGAAAAAATGCTTTACTTTACCTATTCCACAGATTATTTGCTACCAGAACTAACTTCCAGCTTGGAGCAGCAAACTCATACTCATGGAAATAGTTACAGACGTGCAGAGAAACACGTGTGCACTAACACATTCAGAAAAGGCATTTCAGGCAAAAGACCTTCCAGGGTAAGATTCCCATCACTGTGTTCAAAATAAGGGAAGGTATCAGTGTCACCAGCAATCAGCCATGTACTAGAACTGACCTGCCATGTGTGGAAAGGCACCTCCCATTGCTCAGGAGAGCCACTGTGGCTTCGTGTCCCCCAGCAGCCTCCCAGCGCCGGGTCAGCGGCTGCTCCTGGCAAGGCACTGCTGTGGAAAGCCTGAGACAGAACCAGGGACTCATCACTACCAGTATGGGTTGCTATGGGCACCACTGAAGAAAAGCAAAATCATTTGAGTAGGAAATAAAAGACTCTTTTCCACTAATACTGACAGACACTCCAATAGGTTAGTGATCCTGGTGGAATGCTAATCAACAGCACATAGAAAGACTTGGAAGTTATGCAACTTTTAATATTCCTACTGAAGGAGTGTGGAAGGGAATTCATCTAACACTGGCCATGCACACAGAATTTATACCAACACTTACAAGTCAAACATAGGCATCAGTGGCACAGATAAGTCAGGTAATACTTTTGTCTTGCAAGTCTTTCCTCTCAAGATCTCAGCTCCAAGCCATAGCCACCTAAAGAGTCCATCTACACCTTCCTACCGAGCCAAATATTTAAATGGAGATGGATTCCTTGCTGGCATAAACCCACCCAGCTCACCCAACATCAGCACAGCTATGCTGATTTACTGCAGCCATGGATCTGGCATGGGATTTGAACACTGAGACAACCTAAATTTTCCATTCCTCCCTGCTCTGGTGAATAATTTAAATATATGCTCTGAGCTCACCAAAAATAATACATTTTCAAAATTTCTGGTGAGCTGAAAAATAAGAAATACTGGCTCAGAATCACATGAAATGCTCTGTTCCATCTTCCTGAGTATAATTTTGATTGAAATGGGATTTCAGCTTATGCAGGCTAAAAAGGAATGGGTTTTTGTAACAGAATTGAATGAGAACTTCTAAAATGAAAAAAACCACTACATTAAAGATCAACAGGTATGACCCTGAAAAGATCCAAACAAAGTATTTTATTTAAAAAGAGATAGTTTATAGTTTTCAAAGCTCAAAGTGGCCAGATTTTTCAGCTGATGGGAATCTACAAAATGTTGTGCTGCCAAGGAATCACCATTTTTGTCCCAGAAAATCTGCTAAAATATTTTCTTCAGCTGTACCAGTAGATGAATGTATTGACCTTAGTATGACAATTTGCACAGGTAGGGCCAGGAACATTTACTGTTTTACAGAACCAAAACTGCTTTGAGCAATTTACAGCAGAAACACTCATATGAATCCAAAACACTAAGAAGAGGGACAAGGGTTACAGAATAAACTATAGAATTGCTCAGTAAGGCTGGAAGGCATACTTTGAGATAAAGAATGTATTTGACTCACACATTTCAAGTGGCATGGCAGAAATGATGCTCAAGAGCATCTGAGGAAGGAGATTTGGGGATGATTTTTAATGGGGCTATTTAATACAGTAGAGCTACTCATGATTCAGATCTATCATTCAGTGCTACAGCAATTTTTAAAGCATATTTTGTTTTCAATTGAAATTAGGGTGGTTGGACCATGCTGTCTATATGGTGGACTGTATGGTGTCTGTATGTTATTAAACTCCATGCTCTCCCAGTTATGAACATTCAAGTCCATGTTTTGCTGTTTTTACAGAAAGTGAAATTCCACAAAGCTAAATGTGCAAGACAAAACATGCAGTTTCACAGAACACCTACTACTTGGTAAAAAAATATTTTAATCACAATATTAGGACAACCTTCAGGGAAAATATAACAGGCAACGAGAAACTTCAGTGACAAGTAATTACTGTACCAAAGGCAGAAAGATTCTATAAGAAATAGATAAAGAGATCTCTGAAAATACTTCATATTTTTAAAAGCAGATGAAGATCTTTGATTGGCATAAAATAACTGTATTGAAGTCAGTATGTTTATTCATCACATCTGCAGGGGCTGATGTAGAGCTGAAATGAAGGAGGGAGGGGATGAAACCACTCCTTCAGCATGGGACAGCATCACCCATGCTGGAGGAAGGCAGAAGGAGGGAAAAAAGTGAAATGAGGGTAATGCTGCCTTAGCTCTTCCTCCTCCATCCTCTCTTTGCCCCTACAAATCCATCCTGGGAGAAGATATGGCTTAGAATTCAATAATTTTGCTTTAGGACTTCTCTTGTCTGTGAGCAACTTCAAGTTCCCCTCTTTTTTCTCATTACTTTATAGAGTGAGACGATTTGGAAAAGGGGTTTTCTGCAGCTCCTAGGAACGTTATATACCTAAATGCCCAATCTAAAAAATGTGCATCTATTAGCTCTTTTGAAAACAAAGCAAAACTTACTATAACCAATTATAGAATTCACTGTATCAGATACAATCTTGTACGGAGCAGTAAAGCTACATCTGCTGTTTTTCACAGTGTAGTGTATTATCGTTGTCTCCTACTGAGAGGTGTGAATTTCTGCATCCAGAAACTCGAACCAAAGGTTTTTCCTGCAATAGATGTCATCTTACTGAACAAGATGCCTAATCTCAGGCACCAAGGATTGAAAATGTTAACCTTAACGTTTGCTGGCATCTCTCAGAAGCTTAGGAGTAAGAAGAACCTAGTCTGCCTAGTCTGAAAAGTTTCTTTCAGATTGCTTTAAAATATTTTGTGGATGATTACAGTCTGAACATTTGACTACATGCCACTTCATTAGACTTACTCATTTTTTTGTTCTTACCATAGATGGGAAATTAAAAGTGATTGCTGATATTTGATTTTCCATAAGATATGAGAGATATTCAGGGCAGTGTCTGGAAAAAAATTAGGATAATAAGGTGTATAAATCTCTGCTTCATTTGAAACAACGCATAAAAGCCAACCCCACATTAATTTTTTTGCTGAAAGAACTTCAATAAGTTTTAAAGTAAGTGTTTCATTTACTGCCACATGCCACACATACATGGCAAACAGTTTATACAAACCACAACACTCAGCTGTTCCTGGTTAGGTAGAACAGCCCTCCCCTGAACACCCAGGCTGCTCCTGGTTCCCTTGGGACTCTGGTACAGGGTGCTGATGGTTTCAGCTGGTCCAAGAGAGAACTTACAGACAGTGGGGTGAGCAGTCAGTCCCTCTGAAGATGTGCTTGTGAAGCCTTGGCTGGCTGAGTTGTGCTCAAGGTTTTGCACGCTCAGAGCAGAATGCCGTGCACTTCTGAAGAGAGCTTCAGTACAATGTAACTATTCCCAAGCTGGTGGTCCAGCCTTAATGCCTTCTTCATGTAGTGCTCAGGGAGCTTTATGAGACTTTCCTGCTCGGCAGAAACTCCACTGTGCACATGCACAACGGGGCTGGCTTTGTGTGGCCAGCTCTGGGCACTGGGGGGCTACAGGGATCCCTTCCTTCTCTGAAGGGTTTTCTCCACGTCCCACACAGCAAATTCCAACCAGCTCCAAGGCAGACCAAGGCTGAGCCTGTCAGCTGGGACAGGAGAGCCTCTGGGCTAAGGTATTTAGAAATGGAAACTAGAAGCGCAGCTACTTCAGCCAGAGAGAGGAAAAAGAATATTGGAGAGAAACAACTCTGCAGACACCCAGGTTAGTGCAGAAGAAAGGGAGAGGAGGTGGTCCAGGCACCTCCAGGAGGGGAGATTCCCCTGCAGCCCCTGGTGAAGACCATGGTCAGGAAGGCTGTTCCTGGGTCCCCCGTGGAGCAGGCATCCACCTGCAGCCCGGGAGGAGCCCGCACCAAGCTCCCTATGGGAGGCCCATGCTGGAGCTTGGAGGACCCGCAGTCCCATGGAGAGAGGAGCCCACCCTGGAGCAGGGAAGGGTGTGAGGAATTCTCTCTCTCAGCAGGGAGGAACAGCACAACCGTGCATGATGATCGGACCCTGGCCCCCATTTCCAATTCTGTGCTGCTGGTGGGGAGGAAGCAGAAAAAATCAGGAGCGCCTTTAAGCCTGGAAAGAAGGGAGGGGTGGAGGGGAGGTGTTTTAAGATTTGGTTTTCTTTCTCAGTACTCTGACTTGATTGGTAGTAAATAAATTTTCCCAAGACAAGCCTGTTTTGCATGTTCTGGTAACTGGTGAGTGATTTCTTCCTGCCTTTATTTCGACCCAAGAACCTCTTGTTGTATTTTCTCCCCCTGTCCAGCAGCCTTAGTGGACACCTGGAATCCTGCCAGGGTCAACCCACCCTGTAGAGACCCAATAAAGTGCTGGGTGAAAAGGGCTCTTCACACCCTCATGAAGCCAGGAGCAGATACAATGAGAGAGAGGAGAGATACCTGGGTGTTTCTAAGGCCAGGAGATGTAGCACTGACACTTAATTTAGGCATTGGTTCTAACTGAAGCTTATTTACAAGAGCTTCAAGGTTCAGGTCAATGACCTCGTTTATTGTGCAAGTATTACCTACAAAACAAAAATGTACCCACTTATTCCAAAAGGACATGAAGAACTTGGAAGTCCACCCAATTTTAAAAGATAGTATTTTCAGTTCATCTCACTAGGCTATAAAATCTCTCAAGTAATTTATGCATGTTTCCAATAATATCTATGCAATATTATTTAACATTCTGTTGCCGTGTGAAAGAAATTGAATGCCCTTGGAGGAACAAGTCCACACAAAAGGCAAAATAAACTTGGCTAGATATGTAGCGTCTAAATGTCCAAAGCAAACTAGGAGAGGGAGTAAGGGAAAATTATTTTCTGTCCATTTTTCACTCCCAGACAATATTATGAAGTGCCTGGAATACCAGAAGGTTCATTATAAAACAGAGGACTGATGTTTACACTGGCCCTTATATAAGTATGTATTGGTTTTATATACTTCTTTTTTCTGGTACTTCAAGTTAAACTCAGTTTATTTATTGCTGAGAAGGGTAGTGGATTTTTTTATTGCACAGGTACAACACAGCAGCCTGGCAAGGATACTCTGAAATTGTTCAGAGAAATTTGTGCTCAGAGCTGCATGATTTGGAATCCTATTAAAGGGTAACCTCCGACTTCAGCCCTGGAAAGCTGCACTTCTGTAAATAAGGTATTTGCACCAGTAGGTGTAAGATGCACTTTTTATGAAGCTATTTGCACCACCCAGAGCAGTGCCTGGCCCTTCTGTTTGCTCCATCTTCCTCTCCACCACAGTTTTGCATCCAAGCCAGGTAGTCAGTTGACAGGTGTAGGCCAAAAATAAAGATATTACTATGCCAGAAGGAAAATGCTATGAGGGTTGTATCAATACAAGGGGCTATACTGATGATCTCATAATTTAATCCCTCCCTCACAAAACAAAAAATACCCAACAACAACATACTCTTCACAATCACAAACTGCTAAGCTACTAACCACAACACAGATCAAACATCCTCACTCCTGTTTCATTTTGCACTTTGGATTGCAAGCATGGCAGTTCTGGTGGTGGCTTTGTGATCTGGATCCTGCTTGGTAGGATCTATGCAGAGACCAAGAACTAATTCTACAGAGCCCACTCTGCTGGCATCAGATGACTGTGGCTTTCAGTTACTACCTCTGGATCAGAGCCAGAAGCCTAGTGGTGAAAAGCTCTTTATACCATTACCAATCCCTCGAGCCACCCAGTCCTTCTCCATTGCATACAGGTTTTTAGTGTTGTGCCTTAAGATCTGTTCTAGTTCTGAGTAACGTTCTTTGTGATGGGAGCCTTGCCACTCCTCCTCTCATGAGGGAAAAAAAACAACGAGGAGCGAGTGTGAAGCCTATTTTCAAACTCTGTTATGATTATCTGATGCAGTGATTCTGGGATTCTCCATGGGACAGACCTGAGTGCTGGGTGATGTCTGTCTTGGGTGAAGAGTAGACTCCAGACCAGGCAGTGCCAGCATCTGTGCCTTCAGTCACTGCCACTGCCTTCAGCTGGGCTCTGGGACAGGAGCACCCACACACAGCCAGAGGCCCCCACCACAGGGATGCCTCCAAATCTTTCCAGGATATCTGCAGGCTGACAGGGCCTCAATGCATGCACAGGTTGGTCTGGCATTGATTGCTGACTCAGAATGATGCTTGAAGGCAGCAGGAATTTACCCCCAGAGAGGGCAGAAATACAACCAGGGAGATCCCAGAGCATCTGCTCTCAGCTGGTTTCCATCTAAACCATCCACCTAGAGAGTCAGAGGCTTAATTGTGCCATCTCTGCACTCCTGTCCCATAGCTCAGCAGGAAAAGTGCCTCACTGTGACATTACACCCATGCAGATTTCTCTGCAGTAGCTTTTTGCCCAGACTCTTCAGAAGCACATCACGCAGAGCAGCTGCTTTCCCCACAGGGAACAAGCTTCAGGGGACTTAACAGTAATACACTGGTACCCAGGCTTCACGAAGAGGGCTGTAAGCTGCTGATCCTGCAATAACACTTCCAAGGATTTAGAGTCTTTAATGTTGATTGCTGAATATTTCTGTTCCCGTCTGAACCATTCCAACAGTTGTTTCAAGTGAACTTATTCATTCCCTTGCTTTTAACCATTGGAGCTTCTTGCTTGGTCTGGGAGCAGGGAAGAGGGAATGAAAAGGTCTCTTCAAATTTGCTGGAGCTGCTCTCTTAAAAGAGAGCATTGACACAGATCCTGCAGCTCCCACGTGCAGCAAGGCTCCCACAGGACCTGCAGGCACAGAGAGACTGCAGGATCCTTGTGGGCACTCCAGGAAGAGTGTGGCTGTTCTCCTTCCCGCTGGATGAGAGTATCATATCTATTCCTAGCATGGATCTACCAGGTGGCAACATTCCCCTGCCAGCATACCTCTGGTTTGGCTCACCTTGAAAGCTATGATGTTATATTATATGATGACGTCATTATATTTATTTCAACTTTCAATGAAGATTCCTGGCGAATCTCCAAGCTGGAATATCTTCTCTTTAATGTGTCCAAAATCCAGCCAATGTGGTGCAGATTACATTTATATAACACAGCCCAGTGAGGTGAACTGCTGGGAATTTTTTTCAAGGTGTTGATGTTACTAAATTAAGATTATATCTCTATTAAAACTATGGAAGAGAAAAAACTTGTCCAGTATTTACCGAAATACTACTGTTCCTATTTCTAGCTGTGGTTATTTTGGTGATGATTCCATAGTGCTCTCATGCAATCATAAGAACTTATCTTTGTGGTGGTATTTTGAAAATAATAAAAGGAATCAAATATACTTTTAAATTAAGTACGTATGTGAGGACACAACACTTTAATGTGTAATGTTTCCTAGTTGCTTCATTTTCTTCACACTATCTGAATGAATTTTGAATTAGTTCCTTTGGACAAGTTACTTTGGTTTACTTTTTTGTGCTATTATCGACTGTGTTCCTCTTAGCACTTTCAAATAATCCATCATCATGTTAAAAGCCACATGTTTTTCTCTGATTATAAAAAGTATAAAGCACTGGAGAGTGATACATAGAATATGCTCTGCACTGACAAAAACAATGGCTTGGATGCTAAATGCAATATCATAGAGGAACCTCCCTTGAACACTGGGCCTTAACTTTACTAGATTTTGAATAAACACATAGTGTGGAGAGAAGAGATTATTCTGATAAAGACTGACTATAGTGGCAAAGAAGATGGAGTCCTGTGCTCCTCACAAGGAACTGCAGCACACAGGTTAAATGACTCAGCTGAGCCTATGGTGGACACAGAAATGAATTTAAATTCCCATTATTATGCTTTAAGACACTAAAAACTCAAAAGAAGAAACTGCAGAGTAAGTAAAAGCAAACTTTCAACTCTTCCCTTATTTCTTCCCCACAGTGGTCTTTATGCAGTCTTATGATGCCACTGCAAAGATCAGCAAAGAAAAACTGCCTGTGTTATGAATTGATTTCTATTTAAAAGAGCTATAATTCAATTTTGCTACAAAAACATATTACAAAATCTAATATTAAATAGATTTGCATAGAAACATTCATCAGAAAGATATTTTATTTGTTTGGCTTGAAACACTTCCACTACAAGCCAAACATTTCAACACTGGGGCAGGAGGACCAGAAAGTGGACCTGACCAGAAACAACAGTGAAAACTACTCGTTTATTTTTGATCTACCAGCTGACAAAATTTAGCTATTTATTTAAAAAAAAAATCAAAACATAAATCATGGGCCTTATGGATGGTGAAACTTGATTTTTTAAACCCCAAAATATTCTCATAATTTTATTAACAGGGTGTTATTGGTTGAGAAAGCATGTATGCACACATGACTCCCTGATGATAATGACCCTTGGATTAAAATTAAGACAGATAAGGTGATAGATATTTAGGCTACATTAACAGCACACTTCTTTTACACTCATGTAACAGTCACCAATACACACTCAGCTCTGGACACATATAAAATTTTTAAAATCTTGAAGCCAGCACTCAGAGGTGGTTTCCAGATGAAGTCCCTGTTTGCCCCATTGCTGGGATCACAGACTGATCAGTCACTGGGTGAGCCCCCTCCCTAAGTAGTGGGAATATTACTTTAGCAAAGTTTGCTAATGGGGCAAAGGACCTTGTATTGTAATCCAGTGACATTTTCAACCTTCGGAGAACTTTTGTTGACATTCCCGAGTCCCTGGCTGCCATCCCAGCATGAAATAGTTTCTGTTCACATAATTCTCGTGTTTACCAGTCATGAAAAACTCTTGCTTTTTTTTTTTTTTTAAATAAACTTTTTTTTTTTGCAAGTGAAATACTGTCTAAAAAAATATTGGCCCCAGGCATACAAGGTTTTGCATAAATTCATATGTGATGAATGGCTGATTTTAATGTTATTTGGGTATTTGTCAGAACCTAACAAATATACATGGTAATGGTGGTTCATAAACTTAAACATCTCAATATACCCTTTCTTCTGGAAATAAATTACGTTTGTTTGCCCTGCCTGGAGTCCTAAGGTAGCCGACATTAGGAATATTTTAAATGTGATCATCCATCCAGCATGTCTTTCAGGCGCCACGAAGATTAAATGAAAGAATCATAAGATGAAGGTCTTTAACTTTTAATCCTTTTACAATGAACCCTTAGATAGACATGGGGGCAGGGTGCCTTCTATGTGAGTAATAATGCCTCTGTTCCTCTTCACTAGGTTAATGAATACCCTAAATGTCCCAAGATCTGATTTTCTTCCCCCCTCCCAAAACTATTGAAATTAGAGCAAAGAGACGGGCGGTAAAACGCACCGAGAGACTGAGCGAGGGAATGAATATGCATTCGGAGATACCGAACTAAGCGTTAGAGAAAGCAGGCTGGCTCGTCTCACTGAAAGACCCATGGGTTTAAAATGATTAGCATAGATTCCCTCCGAGTTTTGGAGGAGAAATTTAAAATAAGGAGTTTTTTCGGCTCCAGGATAAATAAGGAAAAGGCTTTCTGCACTGTCAGCCTTTGACGAACACGTGGAGAGTTTGTTTTCGCAGTTGGTATCTATGAGATACGAACAGTCAACTCTCCCAGCACGTCAAGTCAAACACGTTGCTAATGGGGCCGGGTCCCGGCGGAGCCGTGGGATGGCTGCGGGTCCCGCGGAGCCCCGCGGGCCGGGCCGAGCCGGGCCGAGCCGGGCCGTTCTGCAGCGCCGAGAGCAGCGGGTG
>VWYI01035346.1:199568-374020 GCA_013399455.1 Anthoscopus minutus | reverse complement strand
ACTCGGCAGGAGCCTCCCGCCCCGCGCGGGGTGAGCGCGGGCAGCGGCGAGCAGAGCACCGGGGGTGCTGCGGGTGGGTGGAGGCGGCTCCCGGGGATTCTGTGCGCACCTCGGGGGGTGCCGCCGGGTGGGACCCCACGTACGGACCTGCGGTCCCCCGAGACAAGCCTGGGAGCTTGGCTCCCATGGCCGATGCTCCAGGAGACTGTCTGGCCCCTCTGCTCGCTCCGGAACACTTGCTTAGCGATTTTCTAGGGAGTTCACTAAGACTTCTTCATCAAAAACGCAATTTCCAGTTATGCCCTCAATCCATACAGGAAAGATGGAAAGTGCCTCAATGGCAAATACATAAAACAATTAAAAATTTGATACTAAATGGCACTTCCATGGCAGAATTACTGTCTTGCAAAAAGCACTTAGGCAGCATGGCAGGCAGTATGGCTGAGACTCTATTACGGTTTGAGTAAAATTTCCTGAAGTGCTTGAATCCCATTCCTGCAGGCTATTTAGGCACTTAGGAGCCTAAGTTTAATGGGGCTGAAGCTAAGCCATTTCACCTAAATTATTTATGCATTTGTTTAAATCTTAACCTTCAAATTTTGGTTCATTATGAAATACATTCATTATATTACCAAGACTGGTTGTTTTTTATAAAAGTTATATTTTTAAGCTATTTTCACTCCCAACTTTCAATTTAAAACATCTCTTAACTTTGATTTATTCCAGAACATATATGGCAATTTATGAATTATATATAACTGAAAAAGATTACATGAAAAAATGGAAAACTGACCTAAGGTCAATACTATGAAAGAGCCTCACAGTGACACTTGCTGCTACAAAGTCAGTCAAAGATCTGCTGGAGTTTTATTACAATTTTTTGCACCTGCAAGTTGAGGTCTTTATCTTTACCCAGACCTTGATAAGCTTTAATTGCTGAAATTTGGCATAAAACTTGTCCCTGGATATAAGTGAGGAACCACACCTCAGAAACAGAACAGAAGCAAAAATTCAGAAGTTACATGTAATGGCTTATATTTATTTTTTAATAATAAATTCAGTTTTACTCAGGTGGTATTTGAAACCAATTCTTAAACAACCAGTCTCTTAAGTCTGAAAAGCAAAGCTGGTAAGGCTTATGTTCTGTCTATTCCATGCCAGATGTTTAAGATTCCACATTCAAAATTGTGACCCTAAGCAAGAACAGGAAGACAAGACCTTTTCCTCCTCAACTGAATTACCTGTACAACGAAAATGTTTCTGGAATGAGCCTCCTTAAGCCTCTCTGTCCCTCTTTAAGCCCCAGATCTGTTCTGAGCAGAGCAGGCTGGGGCTCAGTAATTCCTCAAGCACGGGAGTCTGCCTCGCCTCAGGTGCACTGGGCTCCTGGAGAGGCTGTGAAAGCTCAAGGGATGCAGAAGTGACAGAAGTCACTTGTGGCCCAAGAATTTCTTGGTGGAATGGCTGACAGCAGGACTGGGGAAGAGCTGCCAGTAGCTCTGCCAGAGGCCTCTGGGTCAGAGGAAAAAGAAACTGGTTTGTTCCAAGGCTTGCTGAAAACAGCAGTAAATGAAACCTGGAGATAAAGGGCGTGATCCAGGGTCTGTGTGTGATTCCAGCCCTTCCTGGGACAGGGAGAGAGGCCAGCAGCTCACAGAGGCCTTAGCTGGTTGTTCTCCTGGAAATGATTCATGAAGCAGAGTAGAACTCCCTTTGCCTTGGCTTTATTGGTTCTGGAGTGCTGTCAGTAGTAAAAATGTGTTTTTTCAGTAGACAAAGCAAATACTACCTTCAAGGCACACAGGAAGCAAATGTGAACAAGAGTGGGATGCCACTTCTTCAGGGTCACATCGCTGATGAGGAGAGAAGAGGAATGCAGCCTGCACGGCTCTGGAGGCACAGCTCTGAAAACACATGATGGAAGCAGCTGACTTCAGTCCACAGCAGTGAGGATGCACAGAAGCAATTCAGAATAGATCTGTTTCCTGTTAAATCTACTAACAGAAAATGGCCTAACCTACTTCACCCAACCCAGGGCTCAGGAACATCCCTCTGAATTCAGCCCATGGTGTCAAATCAGCCTGGTCTGCAAGCAGTGGTCTCAGGCACGATGCATGCACCACTCTAAAACACGGAGGGAATCTCACACTAAGTGGTAAAACACTGCAAAACTGGTTTGAAGAACTGTGCCAGGTGTGATTGGCAAAGCTGTGCCTTCCTGAGGAGTGAAGGCTTCCTTAGAACTGTTCTCGCTTCCCTTTACACTTAAAGATTATTTAAATCATGCTCTCACTGCCTTTTGTTTCTTGTTTAAAAAATCCACTGGCATGAATTGAGTGTTAAGGAAAGGAAGGGAAAACCAACAGCATAACCAAATGAGTCCTCTGCTCAGCTGTCATGCAAATTTCTCATATGGCTTTGGGCAGCAGATTTCAGAGCTCTGCCTTTCCTTAGCTGTAGAGCAGGAACGCTAATCCTTGCCTCTTTCATGGAAGTGTTGGAGAGTTTGATTAGAGCTACCAGTATCAATGGAACAATGCAGAGTAAAGAGTCTCCTGGAGGAAACCTGTGTTTGGAAGTGCAGAAAACGGAATTAAAATCACTTCAGTTTTAGTCTTACGTCCTAGTGCTAGTTTCCTCTTCCTTTATACACCTGTATAAATTTTGTAAGGAACTCCTTTTCTACCTTTTTTTAAAAAAAAAGTAAATCCCTAAAGAACTTCAAAAGAAGATGCACAGCCTGCAGCCATTTTACCTAGTCCAAATAGATCATGACAAATCTACATTGTGAGCTATCAAGGGTCATGTATGACATTCCCAGGAATCCATGTACCACAGGTAGAAAATCACTATTCTACTTTGAAACGACATTCTTTAATGTGGAAAGATTCAGGGACACCCTGCAGGATCTTTGAAATGTGGTGCTCTGTCCCTCTTCCCTCATGAGGAATGTAGCTCATCAGTTCCCCTGCTGCTTTCCTGATACACAGGAAAAATGTTTGCAGGTGATCAGCTGCTCTGAAGGGGAACAGTTCTGAATCAAAAACTTTGGAAGGCAAAACATATTTTGAGAGAGCAAAATTCTACTTTGAAATGCCAAGAGAACGGAGACAGGGAAGGATACATTTAGCCAGGAACCTGTATCTACAGTGATAAATAATATATAAATAATATCTTTTGAAACTAAGCTCAGGGATGAATGTTTTATAGTGGAGTAAATTTTAAGATGACTAGTGCATTAAAACAATGAAGGAAAAAAAACAACAACAAAAAAAGAACCCCACAAATAAAAAAAGTTCTTCTAAGTACAGCTATATATAGACATATCCATCGCCTTAAAAATGTCCATAAAGAATTGCTGTATTCTTTTCATTACATGTCATTCTTCCTCCTAAAATACTGTGCCTCCATGAGTCTCAGCCCACTTTCCTCTTGCTTCTGCATTTTTCCTAAGGTATAGGCTTTTGTCTTTAGTCCAGAACTTGTGCATTCATCTGCTGATAAACTGTTTATCTTAGCTTTTATGAGGGCGCCTTGCTGCAAGCCAGCCAGAGACAGGATCCTGGGTGTTTGTCTTTTTTTTTAAAAGAGGGTTCGGGAAGTGACGGGTATTTATACCTCCCTTGGCTCTATATATCATGGGAGGTGGAACTCCACTGTCTCTGTTTCTTGCTTTTTCTCTCAGCAGTGTCTTCTGCTGTAAATCTGAATCTCTCAGAACAGAGTTTTCTTGGCTACAACCCCCTTGGAGGAATTAGTTTTAATTATTTATTTATTTATGCAAGAGGTTTGCAACAGAGGAAACCCAAAGTTCTTCTAAATCCTCCCCCCTCCTCTACCCTAAACATCCTACTTTTTGTGCCAAATCCTAACATCTCAGCAGTCAAGAGAAGAGACCAGCATCTCACAGTGTGCAGACCGATTCATTACTGACAGGGAGGCCAGTGGGAGAATTGGAAAAGGTGAAACAGAAACCAAGGCATTTTTTATGTTAAAAAATGACACTTATATTTACAAGCAATGGCTCCTGAAGGGGATCTGAATTTCCACACAGGCAACATCGTTTATCCAAACAAACTCCCTGTGGCAGCATATATTACATATATACACACATGGCAAGTAGGAATGTATTTATTCATTTTAGCCAGTCTGGTCATTAAGATAAACATCTATTGAGATAAACCAAATTTTTGCTATTCCTTTTTTATAAAACACTAAAGACAACTGAGGGACAAAGATTCAATGAAGCGAAAAATACAGCAACCCCCCCCATCAAGCCCTGTGTGCTCGGGAGTGATTCATTGGTGCCAGCTACTGAATAACCCTGATACATAACATTTCTCACCTCTGATATTTAAAAAGACCCCCCTCGCCCTTTTAGCACCAATGGAGCCCTTCAAATGTTTTATTGCTAATTGTCTAATGCTACGTGATGAATGACTGCTTGATTGAAAATGACAACCCTTTTTCTCTCAACTACTTCATTTTCCTGGCTCCAGTGGGGGTGAAGAGGAAAAAATAAATCCAATTACATCATACTTAGCCTGCTGGTTATGAATGAAGAAAAACTGAAACTTCTTTTAAAAGTACTTCTATCAACTTAGTCCTGAGCCCCCAGGTCCCCTGCACTCAGTAAATGTTGCCTCAGATTGTGGTGTAAAATGTTCCAAGAGACTCACGGGTTTTGTGGAAGTACAAAGTCCAAGAGGCAGGGTGTAATCCTAATCAGAGAGCCACAGGGAACAGGATCCCAAATATATCTGACTCAGAAATCCTGGACTAAATATAGAATGGCTGCACGTTATGCTCACAAGAAGTATCCTGGCTACAGTGTAATAAAAAGGCAGAAGCTAGCCTGTATATAAAACAACTCCTGACTAACTTCTTGCCTCAGTAACTAATGCAACAGCAGAATGTCCCACACATTCAGAACCACTGCTTTATTAGAAATTCTTTACATTTGCTCCAGCTAGAAAATGTGCAAGGATGAAGGAGCTTTAATAACTAGAAAATGATTAAACTGCATGTCATTCCCCATCATTTTGTATTATCATTCCTTTCCAGCTTCTTATGCTTTATTCCTTCAGGGAACACGGTCTCCTCAAAAAAGTAGATCACGATGATCAGCCAGAGTTGTGTGCATAGCATTATCTCTGCAGCTACTACAAAATGTCCCAAGATACAAACCCACAGTGGCTGGGCTGGCTGTGAAAAGCTCTATGTTCAATAGGAGACTTCTCAAATAAACCTGTACCTTTAGTGGCCCATGGAATGATTTCCCCTTTCTCTCACAAAAGATGAAATAGGCACCCTCATGGGGGTATGGGATTAATTCAGATACAGAAACAGACATTTGTGTCTGAGGCTGATTCCAAACCTGCTAGTGTTCAGTAGGAATCTCTAGGATGTGTTTCTTTGGCTTGGGAGTTTCAAGTCTTTGCATCTGAAGGCAAAGGGATCCAGGCAAGTAAAATGATGAATCTAGGCTTCCTAGACATAGATCTGACATTTGCTCTCTCCCTCTGATTTAGGCTTTGACTGTGTTCAGGGATTAATTAGGCCATGCAAACAAGTTAGGTTCTCTCTTCTGGCAACCTGGTCACGTAGGGAACCCCCACCCCTCCCCTTCCCCACACTCTCCTTGCCCATAATGAAGCATGACTGTAGTAAAACAAGTCTTTTGATGGTGCCTCTTCTCATCACTTTCAAGACAAACAGTGTCTCAGAAGCCCCCAGCTGCTTTTATTTTTCTTATATCTACAGTTACATCTTGGGTGTGTTTACTCATCCTCATTAAATATGTTGTTCACCCCCCTCCCCTTTTTTTTTTTAATATCCTTCCTTTATTGCAGTTAACACAAAACATCAATTACAGGATAGAGTTAAAAGCTTTTGGGTATTGAGCAACATCCCACAAAGTCACAGTCTCTAAAAGAGAATTGACAGGGGGTATAGGAGGGTACAGCAGGAATATGAGACAAAAAGCCCCACAGCACACAGTCACAAATTACTGCTTTGCTCACAGCACAGCTTTGCTTATGTGCAGTGAAGTTACTCTGATAAGCCTGAATAAGGACTTTGTGTTTTTCTTTCAAATAGAAAACATTAACAAGTTCAGTGACTGTTATCCTCTCCTTTGAATACAGATACTCAGAAAGACTAGGATGGCACAGGAAGAAAAAACAACCCATCACAGGACTAACAAACAGCTAGGCTTTCCCACATAGACACAGGTCAGGCTGATTTTCTTTCAAGCTTCACTGAAATAATAACACTTCAACTGAGTATCTTTGTGCCTAGCATTTGTCCTGAAGCCACATCACCTTTTGAGGTACTTGTTCTCATAATAACACATCAGCAGTTCAATAACATGCCAGACACAATGCCATATAGTTTGACTGTTATTTGTTCTCTTTATGTGTGTCAATGCATGTGCAATTGTTCCCATGCAGGAACAGCCTTCCTATTTCTCCAGTTCTTGACAGAGTAGTGTTCTAAAGACGCATGATCCTGTTCTGATTTACAAAATGATCAAAATCAAACAAAAAAGAGCATTGCACTGACCACTCTGGAAGTGCCATAAGAGTTTTCTCTAATTTGCTAACTTTGGTCAGCAAAATGAGCATTTCAAATGAGCATTTCAACTAAAATACGAGCTATTGAAACAGGCTCAGAGAAGGGATTCAGAGAGATGCCTTTGTAACAGAAAAAGAAGCAAAAGGAAGAATGTTGCATGTAAAGTGCCTCATGGCAAGCACGGCTTTTTATGCCACTTTCACTTAAGATCTCCCCACTTTTCTCATCAAAAAAGAAGGCAGGAATAACCTTGCTCGGCAGACCATAACCTAAACTGCTCTCCCTAGGGGGACAGATATTGGAGTTTGCCTGTCATCATTCTTGTGTGAGATCTCTTGACTAAACAAATAAATAAATAAATAAACAGCAGCCTTCCCTGACGAGCCGAAGAGGGCCCTGGTGTACCTAGGCTTAGGTCCTGCCTGGTGCTTACCGCTGCAGGACCTGACGGGAGCAGGGAGGGGGGCGAGGTGGGGGCAATCACCCTCCAACACCGGGAACTGTTTGTAAATTACCCTAAGCTTCCCTTAGTCATTATTCCATTAACTGCCTCTCGGTAGATCTGTCAGTAACTAAGCTGGGACTTATTTGCAGAGAATCAGGCTATTTGCAGCACTAAGTGAGCCATGAGAGCGAAAGGGTTTGGGATTTATTTGTAATTACAGTCGGGATTTTTTTCTTCTCCTTCTTGCTTGGACCCCACTGGTACTTTCATTCACATTCCCTAAGCCGAAGCTGGCGCCAGGATCACAGGCTGGCCCTGTGTTTATGTCATTGAGACTAGGACAATATTTCAGTGTGGAGCCAGACCGCAGGGATCCACTCTATAAAACCCTCACTAAAAATAGACAGCCGCCCTGCCCCCAGGCCCGCGGACCGCCGGCTCCCTGCGTGAAGAACAGCCCTGGGCCGGCCCCCGGCCCCGGCCCGCCCTGCGCTTCTCCGGCCGCGCTCCCTCCGAGCAGCCCCAGGAGCCGGCAGCATCCTGAGGGATCCTGTGCTCCCTGACCGCTCCCTGAGAGTGGATGTGGTACCTCGAGGTGCCCGGCCTCCCCTTGCCCCGAGCCCTGCTCTGCAGCAATCCCTGAGCAGCCCTGCAACGCTTCTGCTGAGGCTGCAGCACCGAGTAATGAGTTATCCTAAAATGCCACTGGCTGTAACTGGGAGTGCGAGAGACACCTGAAAATATCAGTGCTTGGGACCCCTCCTTTCCCTCTGTAGCTTGTACAGAGAGACACCAGTGGGACAAGACTGGGTCAAAGACTTCACCTCTGTCTGATAAATATTTCCTGCAGCAAATTAAAACATGAGCTGAACATTTCTATCTCATAGCTGTCAATTTTATTAAGAAGCATGTACTGGGGCAAATCATTCAGCCTTTTCAGTGCCAGTGGTGCACAATCTCTCAGCTTGGAAGGATAAATGTAAACAGAATGTTCAACAGCTATACCAGGTAAGATACAAGCCACTTAATGCACAGATTTTAAAGGTAACAGCCTGAACCTGCAGCTTAGATCCTGACATTGG
Source organism: Anthoscopus minutus (assembly GCA_013399455.1). Taxonomy (NCBI): domain Eukaryota; kingdom Metazoa; phylum Chordata; class Aves; order Passeriformes; family Paridae; genus Anthoscopus; species Anthoscopus minutus. The sequence goes on along the minus strand of VWYI01035346.1, from coordinate 365,917 downwards.
AAGGGGTTTAATTCAAGAAGCCTGTGAAGTGACAGAAAAACCTCACATGCATTTTAATGGATAACAGAGCCTTCCAAAACACAGCAGCAAAGAGCAATTGAGCCTCTTGATTCCCTGAGATCCCTGTTTGCCTAGCTGATGAAAAAGCAGCAGATGGGAGTGTGCATGCTTGTACACACAGGTATCCTGAGCAGGGATGCTGCCAGTGAATGTCCAAGAGGAACAAATTGCTCACAACAGCTTTCTGTCACTGAACCACTGTCCTGGCACACATCATGTTTATCAAGTCAGTAGGACCCTGATGTGCTCAAACCAGTGGCAAAACTACAGTGGGAAGAGGCAGATTTGATTGGCTAGAGGAGCCCATCTAACCCTCTCTCCCAAGGCTCAGGACAACCTGACCACATGGGTTGCATGGCACATTGCTGGTAGAGGTGCAGCCAGTCACCACCTGAACTGAAGAGATGCTTGCACAAATCTGTGACAGAACTGAATACTGAGCTCTGAAATCCCTGTCAGGGCTTTAAAGTCCTGCAGTGCTACGTGCTGCTGCTCATAATGAAGGTTGACTTTGATTTGATTGGTTTAAATGAAATCATTCACAATGACAAAGAAGCCATTTTGTACAAGGAAATAAGGCTATTGTAATAAAGACTGAGAGTGTTGGAAAAGGCTGCTTTGAAAATTTTCAAAACATAAAGAACATGTATAGTGGTATACGAGGACACCTGTAAGTGTTGTAAAGAGATTTATGATCAGAGCCATTGGTAAGATAATCCAGAAGATTTCATACAAACCAGTTTGTTTTCTGCAACATAGCATGGGTACTCAGTGTTTGCTCAATGATTATTCTGTTGAGTTCAGCTCTTTCAGGTCCTTCTGCCACCAGGCTCTTCCAGTGAAATGCATCAGGTGAATGAATGTCAGTGCAGTGTAACGTGGATCCCTCTGCAGTGGGTGTTGGGCGTGTGTTGAACAGCAGGCCAAGGGTGTGCATTCTTGATCATCTCAACAGACAGCACAGACAAAACTTGAGAACATAAAAGGAAGTAAAGTAGCAAATCAGCTTGGCCAAGGTCACAAAACAGCAAAACCAAGTAGAAGACCAGTTCCTATCTTTTGTAGAGTGTCATGTTGGCAAGGATGGACCACAGGGCCTCATGGATTTTATAGTATGTTCTGATTTCATTACAGTGGAAGTTACTCAACAATTAGAAATATAACTGTTGCCTTTGTAATACATCTCACTATTTTATCTCTGCTTTGCAAATGCCCACCCTGGGGATAGAGGACGTTCAACTACCTTTAGTCAGAAGTGTGATATACAAAGGAATGAAGCTGAACTGTCTTTGTGTGGAGGAAGCACGTTTTTGATACTGGACCATGTTCTGTCATGTGCCATTATTGTTTGAGAAGCAGCCCTGAATTGTTCACACACTTCATGCTACAGCTTTTCATTATCTGAGCATTATTTGTTCCCCTCTCTTCTTTCTGCAGTCAGCATTTGGACTTCCCTTTGGAGCTCTGCGCTGGTGCGGGCGCACCTGACAGTGGAAATACAGTGCAAGGAAACTGTTGCAGAAACAGGACTCCCTGCTTTGTTACAGTAATTAGATGATCTGACCCAAGCAGAAGATTGTGGGCAGATAAAGGCAGCACTTGCAGGAAGTGAACATCATCACAGAAGAATGAATTGTCTCCCTGGGTTCTGCCACGAATCCCAGTGCAGTAGCATGAAAGCAACAGAAAACTTTCCACAGTTGGCCACTTAATGTCTGTGTCTCGTTTTCAACAACACTTAATCTATGCAGCCTCACTTGGGCTCCATTCATAGCAGGGCGTGCATTCACAACAGCTGCAGTGCAAACCAACTGGAACTGGGCTTTGAACACATAAAGTCCTGGTATGAAATACCAGCTCTTAGGTGGTTTGAATAAGCACAGCCACAATTAGGGGATACTTGATAACTTTGACTAGAGACCATCTATGTCTTGGTTCTCCAGCCATAAAGCAACATCACACCCATGACGATCGAGGGAGTATATATTAAAAAAATCTTTGAAAGATTTATTATTTATTTTATCACAGTACCTAAAAGCTTGGATGTGGATCATCCATGTTTGGTGTTGTGCAAATGTGTAAGAAAAAGGCATCCTTGCTCCCTCAAAAATTTATAGCATAAGTTAAACCTTTGAGGTAACAGATGGCAGGACAGAAAGTAGAGCATGAAAAAGAACCATCTTCTGATTTGGCTCATCACACCTGTACCTCAGCACCTATGCTCAATTCTTTTTTTCAGGATAAAACAGACATAAAAAAAAGCCTTTTAAAAGAAAACTTAAAAACAAATTATGTGAAATAACCCAGGAGAAACTTCTGCACAGACTGTTCCCTACATTTTGATGAACGCAGTCCCTTTCAAAAAAGTGCTGTGAACTGCTAGAGAATTTAAAAGTTTTAAATAATGCTGAGATCTGGAGGGGCTGTCTCCACACAGAAATGGTACCATAGCAAGAGGTAAAAAGCCCTGTCTACACGTACTATAGAAAGACAGAGTGATTTGAGTTTTCCACATAACCCCAAACAAAGTCTCTATTATAGCTATTTGTTTACTCTTTGTCTGCTGCTTGGCCACCTTGGTCAGATGTCAGAGCCCACCATCTCTGGCCCGAAGCACAGGGATTGCTCCCATCACAATCACTTTATTATGTGATGGCTTTCCCAGCTAATTTGAAAGGCAATAATTTATCTTAATCTTAATAGAAAGTTTTTCTGAATCTGCAGATCTCTGCAAAGGGTACAGGAAAGCCAGGGAATTTAGAAATCATCTGGATTTTGTACATATTTTCTAAGTATTGCAGGTATCTGTTGTGGGAGCAATATGTGGATTCCCTTGGAAAGTTTATGGGAATGTATTCTTTCAAGTCATTACTCAGCCTTTCTCTCTGCCCTCTACCATTTCAGGTCAGGAGTACATATAGAGTTTTCTCTTTTCCTTGGCATCTGGACAACTTTTCTAGTGTCACTGCCCTGGAGTCCTCAGCTGGCATAAGAACTCCAAAATAAATGAGCATGTTGTAATCAGGAGAAAATTATTGTGTCCTTGTGGTATTGATGTTTTTGCAGCTCAGCTTCTCAGTGGCCACCACAAGTTGAGCTGCATATTTCTTTACAAAAATATGCCTGCACTGATAATTTGGTAGGCTCTCTTTGAACAGACATTTAGCTACTTAACTGCTCACTGCTGCCAACAGGATTCAGTTGATAAACCAGGGAAGAGGGGGCACCTTGACAAGCAGCACATGGTGGCAGCAGGACAGTGGGCTTTGTGGCCAGCACACCTTTACTGCAGATCTACTGGTCAAGAGGTTTTTCAGAGGTTCTGTAAAACACAAAAACTAATATATGACTAACTAGCAGAATGTTTTTAAAGATGCAAAGATACTGACTAAATATCTCCTCGGTTTAAGCATATTTCAGGAAATCACATAAACGAAATAAACCTCAGCACATAATTTATAACCCTGCCCACAGGCAACTAAAGAAGAGCATGAGCCAATACTCAAACACAGCACAGAAGTACTTAAAGGTGTGTTGCTGTGTAAAGTCACACAGCCTGAGGGAACACAGTCCCCAGAAAACTCAAAGGGCAAGGGTGGGATTTTCAGAGAGCTCACTGTTGGCTCAGCTCTGCCAACTTTCACTCCTGCCAAGCTGCATCCAGAAAGGCAGGTCTTCCCTTTGCTTATCTCCCAGCACTCCTATTGCAGCCACTCGACTTCCAGTATCCATCACTTCTTCCAAACAGTGAAGTTCTGTCCCAGTTTTCAATAGAACTGGATGCAAAAAGTCCCAATTTATTTATTTTGTAGCCTTGGTGTTCCTACATGTGTTTTTGCCGGCCCCCAGCAATTCACACCACAACAACCTTCACAGTGTTAACTTGCACTTTCAATCTATGCCTTCTTGCCAGCCTCGAGGGCACGGGGTTGAACCAGAGCTATGTATTTGTCAGGCTGGAAGATTTAAGTCAGTATCACATTTCCAACACTTTTCCAATGTCCTTTCTAGAGGTCTCAGTGGATTGACAAATCAAAAATCGGAGAAAAGTTAGCACGGAGGGCTGGAGGAGATTCTCCCACGCCTGGGTGGGCACTGCACAGAAAGCAAGGTCACCATCTGGGCAATGTCCCTGCTGAGTGATGACAACCTGACTGAGCAGAGAACCCTCTCGTGCCCCAAACTGGGGCAGCAGCAGAAGGTATGGGTGCACTACAGCTCTCTGCACCCTCTGGAGGCCTCTGGTCATCAGGACAGGGACACAAAGGCCACAGAGGAAGAGCTGCAGCCTGACTAAATTGTTTTTTCCACAGCTCTCAATTTTTATACCAAAAAAACCTGTGTGTTATGAAAGACCAGAGAATATGAAGCTAATGATGAATTGCAAAGCCTCACATGGAGGCTAAAACTATGCCTCACTTTGGTGGTTGCTAACATGCTGGATAATCAGACTGGTTGTCAATGTAGACCAAAATAATTCCTCTATGGATTAAAGCACTAAAGGAGATGCCAACTGTCACACCAGCAGCACTGGATAAATTGTGCTGAAAGCATGTCCTGCAGTGTACAGCAGGGTGGGGACACTTGGTTCTTTCCACACAAATTCCACACTGAAGAGTGCAAAATGCAAATCAATATTCAGCAAGTTCCTCTAGAAATTAACTCTCACTGAAGTTATCTCCACTCCTATTTCACTCCAAAGTGCTCCAGTACCCTGACACTGGGGTTCAGAAGTGAATTTCTTGTCCATGTTAGGACACCTCTATGATCCAAATCCTCTTGATGAACTGAACAGGATGTGAATGAATAGCTCTTAGTCACCTTTTGGTTAAGTAAACTAGAAAGAGTTGTCTAAGTATCTTGCTCTAAGGTATGGTTTCCAACCCCTGAGTCATTCTTATGAAGCTTTACTGATCCTTTTGAACCTTTCTGAAGTCTTAAATTCCAGAATAGGATGAAATAATTTACTACCTGCATTAATATGCATTAGCAGGGATCTGTATGTGGTAAATCTGTTCATTTGGCAAAGAATTAAAGTTAAAATAATTGGTTAAACCACAAATGGAGGAGACATCTAGCAAGAAAAATACCAGGAAAAGACATTAATTTCACACTTCAAATGAGATTTTTAACATGAAAGCTGAAAACTAGGTTATTGTCTGCTTGGATTGTAATCCGGTAGCTGAGGCTCATGACCACTGTAAATCTTCAGTTTGTTCCTAAAATTAATTGCCAAAAGTAAAATATCTTTTCCCCAACACTGATCTTTCCTGCAAATTCATTTAGCAAATAGTGTAGAGCAGGTTGAAAGTGAAAATAAAAGCTGTCCCAGAAACAACGACTCTCCCACCAGCTTGCACATCCCAGCAGTGCAGATCTTACTTACTCCATTCTTGCTCCAAAGTGAATGCTATCATCACATGGTAAAGGATATTCTATCCATAAATGGTAACAATGGCACCTTAAATGTCATTTTATGAAATTATTTCAACAGCGCAATACTGGACATTGGATGCAATTTCTGTAGGACACCAGTGCATGACCCAATTTACTTTTGAGCTGCCTCTTTTTCTGATCTTCTGGGAATTTGCAGATTGATTTTAAGGAAGAACATTACCAGCTGAGGAAATGTGCTTTTGAAAGCTCGTTGCATTAAATTTTACCAACATTGTTACCCAAGTCCTGCCTTGACAGATGCAGATACAAGAACTGTGGTCTTTAAGCCCAGAACCGTGTGTATCCATGCTGGTATAAATCTGAACAAGCAATACAGTTTCAGCAGCCTCATCCTTTGAAAACCCTGGGACCCAAAGCTATCACAAAGCTCAATCAGAAATTGTTACCATCTGAGTTTATGCAGCTCCATCTCTTTTCAAGTACCATGGATTAATGTCGGGGTAAAGTCAATAGTACTAAATTCACCCTGAATGTTAAACCCATGGATTGCCATGGCATTAGGGACCAGGGATGAGCTCAGCCTGCTGTGGCTATGCCATCTAATTCAATTAACATTTACGTTCTAAAATAACCCGCCCCATTTGCAAGTTCTAAGTAATATGGTAAATATGGAACAAATTATCAGCAACAGCAGGGGAGATTTAAAATACGCATCTTGAGTTTGGAGTCACTCAGGAACCTGCAGTGATGCAATCACTCAAACAGAGCGATCTTTATAGGTTTAGCTTTGCCAAGAATCCCTGTGCTAACCATCTTCGCAAGCCCAGGTGACACACAGCTGCCAAAAACCCATCCACCAAGAACAAAGCCCGCAAGTTTTCACACATCCCTTGTTTCCCAGCGACTTGAAGTGGTGATTTCTGACCTCTTTTTGTGGGAAAACCTTTTTCAGCCCAAGGCAGCGCCCAGAGCCCTGTACAGCGAGGTGAAGGCTGGTGGTGATGGCTGCAAGTTCTGGTGTGTTCAGGGCTGTGTTTGACGCTGTGTGTGGAGCCCAAGGCCGCTGTCCCACCCCACCGGTGCCACGGCCGCCGCTCACCTCAGAGTCCCGAGCGCCGACACCCGCGACGTGGCGGCCGCCGATGGCGAAAGAGAGGCCTCGATCCACGCGGGAAGAGCCTCAGCATGGCCGGGGCAAGGACCTGCCGGGCCTCGGGCAGCGCTGCGGGAAGCACCGGCAGGGATTTGGATCCCACTCGCGTGTGGGGTTCCTGGGGGATCCCCGCTTCAGGCGCTCCCCTGAGGGCGGCCCTTGTGCCGCGGGACCGCCACTGCCCAGCGCTGGCCAGGAGGGGGCGCGGCGGCGCCCGCGGGACGCCATGTTGGGCGGGCGTGAGGGGACATCGGGGCGACGGGCCGGCGGCAGCGGGGACATTCGGGCAGCGACCCTCGAGCTGTCCCCGCACCGGGCATGGCTCAGGCAGCGAGCTCCAGGCTGTTCCCACACCGGGCATGGCTCAGGAGTGACCCCCGGGCTGTGCCGCACCGGCCGCAGGCGGGACATCGGGTAGCGAGGGGCGGGCTCCGCCCGTGTCCGGTACCGAGCTCCAGCCGAACCTCCTCAGGACAAAGCTTTGTCCCCCCGCCGCAGGCTCGGTCACCGCAGCGGCATCAGAGGCTCCGGGCTGCTGAGGTGCAAATCTGGTGTAAAGCTGTGCAGCTCTAGAGCTGACCCGGAGGGCGTCACTGAAATTAATTAGGACACACTGGCATAGGCTGGTAAAAATACATTTTACTTTAAATGAAAAGGAAGCGTTGCAAGGGGTGTCACGTTGGCACAGAGGGTGATGTGATTTATGATAAGCCAGGATGGACCGGTGTCCTGCCCTTCGGGCAAACCAGGAGTAAGCCGGGCGGACAGCGCTGCTGTGCTTTGCTGCCAGTGCTGCATCAGGGGTCTGCAGTGCTGAGCATCGGAACCGGACATCACCCGGCCAGAGTTTTTGTAAAATTCCCTTCTCTGGGTATCCAGGAGAGGGTGAGACATGCTCGGCTTTGCAGTTGTGTACAAGCTTTGGCCCATGGCACAGCCTGTGCCTGTGGGGATAGCCTGAGCAGTCAGTATGACTCGGGACAGGGCTGTGCATCTGAGGCCAAGCTGCAGCTGCAGGGGCTCAGACTCAGGCTGGGACCACAAACACAAGTGAAATGCCTCTCTGCATCCTCCCAAACTAAAGCTGAAAAAGCGTGCGGGGATGCATCCAGCTCTCTAAGGCAGGACGAGCAGTCGGCGTCGCTCCGTGCCTGCTTTACAACGTACCTGAAACAGCGCCTGCAGCTGAGTCTGGATTTACGCTCAGTGCATCTTACATCTGGAGACAAGCAGCGTGCAGCTCGTGTGCTGGAGCCGAGCCAGGGTTAAGCCCCAGTAGTCGGAGCTGGATCCCTGGTAGCACTCGTGATGGGAGGTCAGGCGCAATGAAAGAGCCCTAGTAGTTTGAGAAGGAACACACCAGCACCTCTCCTGATGGGAGGTCAGGCACAGTGAGCAGGAGGGCCCCCCTCGTGCTGGCAGCTCCGTTCCAGTGTTTGGCTGGGCTCCAGAAGATTAAAATAGAGCCTTAGACTGTCCCCTCGGCAGCACTGCCAGCCAGAGCCCTGACAATCCTGGGGTTGTACTCAAACGTGAGTCCCTTGGGAGCGTGGGCTTTACCTTAACAGCTGAGGCACTGAGTAGGTCGGAGCAGGCAGGGTTGTTGCTCTTGTGACTCAGACTCGAGGAAGAGAGGGATCAGGATGGAGCCACGAGAGAGCAGGGGATCAGAACTGAGCTACAAGGCACAGAAGAGGGAAAGAAGCAAGTGTGCCCCAGGAGAAAGCCTGAAAAAAAATTCCGTGTTCTGCTGTGGCTGGGTTCAAAGTACATGTTCCACTGTTCGAGCCCGAGTTCTGATTTAGCTCCTTTCTGTGACCATCTCAGGAAAAGAGAAGATAAGTGAAAAAACCAAAACAATACTTGCCTTTCTCAAATATGTTCAAAAGCAATATAGGAAAAGACAAATGCCATGCAGGTTCTCGTGAAGAACTCCCCTGATGATCATGGCTGCAGGGAACAGGAGCCATGGTCCTGTGATGAAGGGCTTCAACAAAATGCCCAATTTTCAGAAGTGAGGGGCACTCACAAGTTCCACTAAAATCAGCAGCAGTGGCAGATGTTGGTGTTTCTTACAGAGGGTGTTTCAACTCTTACAGAATTATTTATCACCACTTAAGGCATCCATACTTGAAATATTTTCCTTCAGGATTTTAAGAAAATGATAACAAAGAGTGCCAGAAAAAACCATTTTGGCATTACCTTTTTCCTCCCCTGAGAAACAAAATTTGGTTGAAATTTTGGAAGAATCTATTTTGAAAACATCACATTGATTCAGTAAAAAAAGAATGCTGACATTGCCAAATTCAGTGATTTTGATATTTCAATAAAAAGGATGTATATATACTGGTATTAAAGGCTCTTTGTCTTTAAATTTCTTTAATATTAGTTTATGAGCCTTACTTATGAAGTTGCTGCTTCATTTATTATCATTATTTCTGTAATTGAGCGTGTGTGTGAGCAGAGAGTGGATGATTCAACCTGATTGTTTTTGGTATAATAAAAAGATGTTACTCTCACAGATAAGAAAAAGAAGTCCTACTGATTAATTAGGACCGATTAATTAATATTTATTAATTAAAAACTTTAAGAAAATAGAAACATTTTTATAGCTTTTTGCTAAAATATACATTTGTTTGAAGAGAGAGATTGAAAAAAGCAGGCTGGGGAAGAGAACAATGAAGCTTATAAATGAAGATTTGTTTGGTGTGTTTTCAAAACAAACAAAAACCCCAAATAAAACCCAAAGCTTTTATTTAGAGACAGAATGAAAAAATAAGTTAATAGTTTGCTCAGAGAGATAAGAGTTTATATAGGTCAACACACTGGAGTGGAACAGTGAAGTGGGTATCTTTTGCTATCAGAAGAGCAAGTCAGAAACATGCCCAGAAAAGTTTGTAACTTCTTTCCAGTTGGTTTAAAAGCTTTTCAGTAAAATAGCAGAGAACACAGAGGCAGGTACAGAAAGAACAGCGCTGTCCTTCATGGCAGACCTGTTGGAAATGTCTGGGAGAGCTGCACTGCTCATTCACTGATCTTCTGAGAGAAAGGAGAAATCTCAGCTCAGGGCAAGCAAAACATAGAAACAACCAGGCTCCAAAAATGCATGGTACATGCAAAATGCACCAGAGGAACTTAAGCTCATGCACACAAAAATCCTGCTTTGTCCTGCAGTGTTTTTCCCAGTTAATTCTGAAGGTCACTGTACATGACTAATTACTTGCATTTGTTTTTTTTTTTTTTCTTTTACTAACTTAGTAAACACAGTACCAATTTTAATGTTTTAGAATTAAAAATCAAGGTAGTGGAAATGACAGACACATTTTATCTTACATGTTGAGAATTATTTTGCTCTGCTGCTTAACTCTACTTTCACTCTGTTTTGGTCAAAATACTTTCCATGGGTGAAAATACCCAATATTAGTCCAGTGGCACGCTGTTATTTTTGAAGCTTGCACTGAGCTGGGATGTCACAGCTGAAATGCAGACCATGGTCACTGTGGACATTGCCACATGTAGCTGTGCACAGGCTGTGGATGACAGTGCTGGGAGGGTGCTAACCAGGAAATTGTGTCCCTGCTCTGCCACAAGCTGTGTGACCTTGGCCATGTCACTTACTCCAGTTGTGGCTGTAAAAACTCATTAGTAACCTGTTCATCTGTGAAAGCAAGTAAACTCTGACCCAGAGCAGAACTCTTCCAGTTTGTCTTCAGCTTTCAAAACCGAGTTGTTCTCGTTTCCCTTGCTTACATACAGTAACACAGTTCCACACTGCATTAGAAGTGTCTTGCTTTGCTTTTTTTTGTACAAGAATATGTGAAAAAAAAATTCTATTTCTGTTGTCTTTTATGTGAGGGTATTTTCACCCACAACCCTTAGAACCATGCCTATCTCATTCGGGTTTCTGAATTAAAATAAAGATTTGGAGACCAGATTTGAAAGCTTGGCCTTAGAAAAAGTCACTTTCCAATAAAACTAAAGGAATTCAGAGAGAAACATAAACTACATTCAGATTTCCAGGGATTGTAAAGTTCACATATGCGGGTACTTGATGATGGTCAAACAGAATATTTTTCAAGAAATACTGTTTAAACATCATGCACAAGTGCTTGTGGTATTTAGGATCATGTGAGTGTACACACCAGCATTTCTTTGTTAATGAGGAAGACTTGAAGTGCATAATTTTAGAAGATCACAGGAGTGGTAAGAATGCAAGAGCAATTCAAGTCTTCTAAATCTTGAAAGAGCTGAGTTTCTATGATATTAGATCAAACAAAAAAATCTATGTTAAGAACATTTTTATGACAATGATTCACTCAAATAAACGTAAGATTTCTTTTACCAACCAATCTTTTTTTTTCTAAAATAGTATTTAATATCTGAAGTTATAAAAAATATTTGTAGTCCTGAAAATTATCTTTATTGTCTATTTTATGTACTATTCATGCCTCTTTCAGGAATTATTAAAGAAGCATGAGTCATACGGCACTCATTTACTCTTGGCTTGTGGCCATCCTCAATATATATTTTGATTTTTTCAAGCCATTCACAGGTACATATGCATGAAAATACTGTTGTGTCAGTCCCAAGCTCACAGTTAGCACAGCATACATTGTTCATCGAGTATTTACAAAGTTTTAGAGCACATAAAATTGTGCATTATTTTATACCAAAATTTAAACTTTAACATACGCTTGGTTGCATATATAGAAACAAGTTACAATAAAAATCTGAACAAAGACAACCAATAAACAGCCAAATTGCTATGTACAAACAAGGCAGGAAGCAATTAAACACTGCCTCGAACATTTCACTTAAATTACTTTTTCTTGGAGGGGAAATAACAAACAACCCCTCTTCCCCTCCCCCAAGTCCCCAATTACCCTATTAAGTCTTTGTTTTTAAATGACTGGAACTCCCATTGCATTCAGGAGGAGATTCATTTGCATAACATGGGAGAGAAATTTGGTCCCTGCTACTGGAGCAGTAGTGAATTCTGTAGTGAGGGCTTCCCCCAGTACAACTGGTGTCACACAGCCTGGTGGGCTCACCCTGAGCCAGGCTCCAGCAATACCTGTGACCTCCAGAGGAATATTCTGAGATCAAACTCCTTTTGTCTTCCTTACAAATGTCATTTTTTACACCACATAAATGTGTTGTTTTCGTGATGACTCCACTGGTCCAGGTCTCAGGTGACACGGAACTGTGCATCAGGGTGTGCTGGGCTGTACCTGACCCAGCCTCAGTGGAACCACTCTAGATTTACACTGGTGCAAAAGAACCTGGAGTGAGGCCCCAGGACAACAGGACTGTGCCCAAACGGACCTTTACATAAAGTAAACCACAAAAAGTCTGTCACATTCAGCTTCAAAATTGCTTAATAAATTACTACAGTTCACAGTAATAAGGTAGATTAGTGCTGCACCAGCTTCTCCAATGTCAGATCAGTTTCACATAGCTTTTCCAAGAAAAAAAATTAAAATAACAATAAACATAAAAAGTTTGTTACTAGTTTTTTGAAAAGCTACATAGGTTGTTTTGATAGCCAAGCTTAGTAACACATTCCCCTGTTATGGGCTGACTAGTGCAAAGGCTGATTCTTGCCCAGGATGCTATGGTGTGAAAAGACTGAGGAAGGCATTCCAACCTGGCTCTCACTCACCCCAAAAACCCAGTCTGAGAACCAGCTGCTGCTGCTGGGTCAGAGCTCACAGCTGCTGGCACTGGGGAGAGGTGATCTCTGAGCTGGTGGGGTCTCTCCAGCATCCAGCAGTGATGGATGGGCTGCTCCAGAGCCCGATCAGATCAAGACTCCTCCTGGCAGTGCAGAGCTGTCCAAGGCAAGGGAGGGCTCCAAGGGCTGCTCCAGGGAGGGTGGGTGCCAGAGTGGCCGGTCCCTGCTGCCAGCTCCAGTGTGCTCAGCTCAGGGAATGCTGCCCTGCCTCTCTGCAAAGAATATACAGGGCCAACAGCTCCCCTTCTCACTTCTGGGCATGATTCATCCTTATGAATTCCACTTCATGCAATCAAAAGATAAATTATACTTACAAATAAAGCATTCTAGTTACTTTATGTTTCTCTGTAGTGGAAAAATCAGACCCAACCTGATGAAATCTCCATTGTCTGAAAATTCAGGGCCTGTTTACTAAAAATGTTTTTTGCTGATGGCAAAGTTCAACACCTTAGAGAAATTCAGAGTAAGTTTCCAAGCTGTGTACCCTATTTTCAAATACACTATACCCTTGTTGGTTGTAAGGCTGTATTGAAATTTTACATAACAGTCACAAGCCGTGCATTTAAACACCTTCAAAGAGTTGACCAGCAACTTAATGCATTTCTTTATACCATGGAGAATTTAAAGATGTACCATCTCTTTCCAAAGCACATGAATATTCAGGATAAAATACTCCATCTCCCCTCTCCCCCTTTAATGTCTATATTTAAAAGCATTATTTTATAGATTTCTTTGTCTTACTATGTAAAAAATCCAGTTGTTTATTAGTCTCTAAAACTTTTTAAAAGTAAAAAATACAAGCATGGGAAATAAATGCTTATTGTCTCAATGTCTTGAGACAGACTTGTCCATGTGCACACAGCCTTCCTGTGGATGCAAGGAATTTTGAATGTAAAGCTTGCAGTTTACCTATATCTCACTTCCTAGCAGCAGAAACAGGAAAGTTTGAGACCACTAAGCAGGGAGATATGGTCCACTTTTTTTTTTTCTTTCTGTGGAGTCATTGTATTAAAGCACTATATTCTTTTTTAGCCAGTCCAAGTCATGGCTAGAAATAGGAGAGACTGGGTTCAGCCCAGGAGAAAATATACTCCCTGGAAAATGCAAGACAAAAGTTCTGGTGCAAGATGGAAGAGTGAGAGACTCAGAAGTTGCAATGCCCAAGTACCCTTTAGAGAGGAGAGCTTTGAGTGATGCAGAGTGGGCACAGGCTCCTTTGAATGATCCAGTGGCTGCTGGCCACTGGAACTGGGGCTGTGCAGGCTCTGAGCCGTGGCACTGCCCAGCTCTGTGCAAGAATCCTCAGATGGACACATGAGCTCATCCTGAAGAAAGGGTTCCCAGTAATTAAAGGTCTGGATTCCTAATTTTAATTTGATTCTGGACTGTGAGCCTTTACTCAGCTCTACTCAGGAGAGTCACAGGTAGAGACACTCTGTGGAGTGGGGCTAACAGTGCTGTGCTGTGCATTTTCCAGGATTCTTTTCAATTGCTGAAGTTGCTTGTGAAATGTGTGCCTGATGTTCCTAAGAGAACTGCAGAAGAATTGTGATTTGTATTATGGCAGTATTTGAAAGGTGCTGCTTTGTACTATTCATTTATCTCTGGGTGTTCACTACTGTTCTTTGAAGGAGACCCACAATAGGTAGGGATAGCAATTTTGAACAAAGAACATGTATTTTTACCTAAAGATAAGTCAGTGCTTTATAGCCAGAAGTATTTAAACCCAGAACTATCAATTAGTACTTTGACTATTAAGTTTCTGGAAGAACTTCAGTCTGGAGACAATAGATCAAGGAAGCACATCCCATTGGCCACCACTTAAACACAACTTCCACAGCAAGGTTAAAATCAAGACAGGATAGATTTTGGCTGGTATTTGCATCCCCAGAGTCAAATTTCATCTCAGCACAGAAGATTATGATGAAGTGAAGGCCTTCCTACAAGAATCCACTCCTTTATTAGCTGTATGACTGCTTCTGGAAAGGTCCAGCAGCAGGAGCAGGTAAAAGGTTTTTATATCCTTATCTCACCAGCAGCGTGTGCCTCTTCTCTGTTGGAGATTTTTGCTACTTCTTGCCCTCATTGCCCCGATGAGCCAAAGCAAAGTGAGGTGGATTTCATTTAAGAACGTCTTGTTTTATGAGATCACTTCCTGCAAAGATATACAGCCTCAGTGTATGGTTATTTTATTCTTTAATAGTATTATGGCAGTTTTCTTTTGAGGCAAAACAGATTTGGGGAGTCCAGGCAAGGTGCTGGACACTGGAAAACTGTGTCAATTATTTTGGTTCTGCACAGGAGCATTACATTGTTTGTCTCTCTCTGGTGAAAAGCCTTCTGCTAATGAACAGAACCTAAAGTAACCATTTGTGAGTGTCCCCAGTGACAGTCAGACATCTCTGCTTGGCTCTGTGGTGAGTCAGGCTTTCCTCATCCCCAGTTCCATACAATGTGTGCCCTTCTAGCTGCAAATGGGCACCGACACTGCTGCTCCCCCTGCATCTTCTCACCCACAGGAATTTTCAGTGTGGGTCTCATCCAGACCCTGTGGGAGTGAATGGAAGTCTTTCCATCCTCACTTTGGATCAGGTAATGAATGAGTATTTCTGGTGCAAAAAGTTAACTTCCTGCTCCCAAAATGAGAAGTTACAAATGTAAATCCCCTATTGAAATTTTTTACCCTTCCTATCACTGCAAAGACTCTTCTTGGCTTCCATATACTGACTAAACATAAAATAGTGAATAACATTTATTTTTGAATTTGTGGATTGAGTTCACAGGGATTTTAATAGCACTGGGGTTATGGAAGTGCTATTTTAATAAGGACCACAGATCATGGGCCCAAATCCTTACCTTTACCTCAAGGACTTGTAAACTCAGCTATTTAACTCAAATCTCTTTATTTGGGGCCTTAGAATGTATCCACCTGGAGGCTGGAAAACCAAAAGGTAGAAGGCTGCACAAACACGGAGTGAGGGAATTTAACCAGCAGGAATGTGGCCTATAAAATTAAACTTCAAGAACTGTTTAAGAAAATTAAAGCTTGTGCAACAGCTGGGGTTTCTCTACACATTAGTTCATTTCATGGTGACTCCAGTGTTATGGTTCTTATTAATATAGATTTTATTTTTGAGATCATCTTCTGTAGTGCTCCAAGGCTTATTGTGGTTGCAAAGGACAAAATCCTGACTCACTGTAATTTGCCTTTACACAATACAGCAAGATCCCAACCTCCTTATCACATTAGCATTTATCTGGGGCTCAAAGAAAAAAAAATCTTAGATTCGAGTTACATCCCAAACTTCCCTAATCTGAATTGCCAGACTATCTCATCTTCAGACATGGTGATCAAATATCCCTAGAGTTTATGGTGAATATTCAGGAATAAAAATAGGGGTATTTCTTTCCAATGGGTGTGTGAGAGTGACAAGACAACAAAAAAATTGTGCTCTTGTGTGGTGGGGAGAAGAAAAACTTTGCTTCCATCTCACATAGACCCTGCATATTATTCTTCTAGAACCTGGCTTCATTCTATCTGCTCTTGACCTCAAAGGTTCATCCTCTGAGCTTTTAAAATAACTTGCTACTTAAATAATTTGAAATCTAAACTCCTGAAAACACAACTGTGATAATCATGTCAGGCTCTGACAGCATTCAGAGATGGTGTTGATTACATTTTGTAGATATTGAAAGAATTATTATTTCTTTAAGGGGCTAGAAATTCTGTGTTACTAGACCAGTTATAATACATTCAAGAAAAGGTGAAAAATAGAAAAAATTGCAGGAGATGGAAAGGGAAGGTTTCCCAGGTGGGAAACAGGTTAATAGACATTTAGGACACAGTCCTAACATGAGGACACCAAGGATGCTAAAGCTTCTGCAAACTTGTGGGCAGAACCACTCATGCTTCAAATTTTGCATGCTCAGAGAAACACAGAAATGAAGAGACCTGCAAAACCTGATTACTCAATTGCACATTGTTATGTGGTGACTGGTACCACTCTACCTGCAAAGCTGCAGATGTCAGTAATACTAACGCTCACTTCCTGGCAGGTGATACCTCTGTGAGAGCAGAAATCATCTAGCCATGAAGTCAATCGATTCAGGTTCTTTAGAGAGGCACAAGATGCCATTTCAGGAGCTGGATTTTCACCAGAGGTTCTGAAAGTATGGCCTTTACGATCACAACACTCATATCTCATGTGGAGTGATGGGAGGCAGTGCAGGATTCTGGGGTTAAAGGGTGCTGCTGAAAACTTCTGGGACAGCAGAGCCCGACTGCTCCTCTGGACCCGTGATCTGTTGCATAGCACTGTGCACATCCCTGTGTTCTACAGACTCCATGCTCATTGCCCAGGACTTCACCTCTTCATCCAGAAATGTTGTTTCATAAGGCTCCACATGTATCCTATGGACATCCTGCCTTGCTTCCCCATACTTGCCTTTCCCATCCTCTGGAAGGCTGGATGCATGAGGTACAAAAGTGCTTTGAGACCCATCAATGGGAATCTTCCCCTGCTCGCTGGAGGTAGGTTCTTGAAACAGATCTGGAGATCTCATGAGATGCTGGGTGTAGACACCTTCTGACAGAGAGCCCCCCTGAGACTCGCTGTGCACGCGCAGCCAGCGGTGCTGCCGGCTGAAGTAGTTGTAATGTTGGTGTTTCCCCAACTTTCTTTTCCCTAAAAAGCCCAGTGGCTGCTTGGAACTGGGTGACTTGTCCATGCTTTTCGGTGTAAGCCCTGACATTGTCAGACTGCTCATCTGCTCTGTGCAACACTCAGCACTGGTGTCCAAGGCACCACACTCTGTCAGGCTTTCCCTCAGTGCCAGGCAGGGCTTCATATCATGGGCTTGGAGCACGTTGGGTGCGCTGCCCCCCAGGCCAGTGCCAGCCTGCTGGGAGATGTCCTGGGATGAGGAGTAAATCAGCTCCAATTCCCTTGGGCTCAAGGCATCGCTGGAGTCGTAGTCACTGTCGGTTGGGAGGAACACCTCGGAGCAGCCTTCTTCATCTGAGCAGGGCTGGGAGTCTGCAGGGAGAACTGGTTACCACTCACAAGACAAGCTCAGCAGAGAAATGGCTTAATTGTCATTTATGTAGGTTTTGTCATAATTTTAAATCTCCAGTGCTGGAAATGTGTGTGTATTTCTGCTGTGGAATTGCCACGGGCCAAGGTGACAGCAAAGGCAGTCAGGGAGGATTTATCAGGGAGGAGTTAGAGATGTATTAGACAGGTAGTGGCAGAATTAGGAAAACCAGAAAGAATTAATTTATTTTGTTAAAGACAGGAAAAAGATTGAATTTGAATTGAGATTAAGTTCTGAGAAGATCTGTTTTCTTTTATCTTGCTTTCTCTAAATTTCATAAACATGGAGATTTGTGAGAGAGAAAATCTCTAATCCAGGTTCTGTTTTTATTAAAGACCTCAGTTAAGTTACTCTAGGTTTATGTCTCTGTAACTGTGAGCAGAGTACAACTATAAGTGTGGTAAGAGGCTCAAGACCCAGCATGGAGGATGATAAATAAAAACTTCCCTTTTGGCCATCAGGCGCATTGTGTGTTCAAATCCAAAACAGACAGACAGACACAATTCAAATGTGAATTTGTGGATCAAATCTCACACTGGCACTGAAATTGCTGCTGCCTTTTAGCTTCAGAAGGATCAATAAAAAATAAATAGTGGCATATGTGGTAGAATAGATTGATGCTCCATTGCTCTGGATAGTTTATCTTAGATTCCAGGAATTAAACATTAATTTTATACAGTGCTGACTGTTCCCTTGAAGCTCGTGTAAATTGCCATAGAGCCCAGCACTAATGAACCCAGGGTGTGCAGGACAAGATAAAGCTGTAGTGTGCAATGTGCCAGAGCTAAGGATTATTCTGCATTCATGGTCTGTAATACAGGGGAAAAACTGCTCAGGGAGGGGTGCTGAGAAAGAGCACCACTGTATAATGGAGTGGAGCAAAGCACCAGCCCTTTCAGGTTTCTTTTCTTTTAACCTCATGAAATCTAATCAGAATCGATTTATTAATTTTCCTTAACTGTATAAAACTACCAATTGGAAAAACCTCAAATTATTATTACTATAATGGCCATGGCAGTTATTTAATGCAGCATCTGTTGCTTTTGTTTCAGTTTCATTTATGTGTTGCTTAAATACAGCTCAGCAGAATGATGGTTTCTTTTTTCCTCCAAATTCCTTATTCTGTTAGCAAAATGGGTGTTGCTGTTTAATTTGCTTCATCTTTATTTGCTGTGATCCATTTCTTTTATCAGTTTAATTTTCTGGCTATGCAGAGAAGTAATAATGGCCAGTGAGGTGGGTACTTATTTGTGTAATTTGTGTAATTAAAAATGCTTCTCTAAAACATTGAGAACTCTGAGAGGTGTGTGAAAACAGCTGTTAAACTGGACTATTAGCACTAAAATTTACTCTATCAAAACAAAGCAAGAGTGGGATAAGAAATAATTGGTGCAAAGCAGAGGAACACTCAAAGCCTGGAAAGGAAATGGTGGTAATACCTGAGAAACAGAACGTGGCAAATGGAAACTATGGAAGGATTTGAGTTAGATTCTTTCAAATCAATGAAAACTGTGGGGAAGAATAATAGATACATGAGTGATGAGAATGGGTCAATAGCTTTTGCTGGCAACTCGTGTCTCATCAGTCTAATAAAACTCTGAACAATTGTTTGCACAATTAATGCACAGCCTTTGTCAGAGCTCTGAAGAGCTTTTGATAGTGTTGTAATTGGGATAAAGAGTAAAGCTCCCCCCATATAAAAGATCAGATTTTTGGTGTAAGCAATAAATGAAGCAGGCAGCTTTCTCCATGGATGGATTTTACAGGAGTTCTGGACATCATGGAAAAGCCACTGATAGCACTTGTCCCTTCCAACCTGTTCATAAAATGATCTGGAACAGCAAGGTAACAGAGTTGGCTGCTGATGAACAGTTATTCTAAGGAGCTGAAAGTAAAAAATTATTTTAAAGATATTGAAGGACCTCAGGATACTGAGTGGCAAATGATTGGTAAAATGATTGTTAAAATACCTTGGCACGTGTGAGAAAAATTTACTCTTTTTATGAATAGATGTACAAGAACTGTTATAATTAAAAGTGTGTTCAAATAGTGCTTGGTGAACAAAGAAAAGTTCTCTTACCACTCACAGCTTTTCTCCTCTGGATTCTAGGCTCAGGGGAAGGGGGAGGTGAAGGAAGACAATCTAGGTGTGAAGAGGTGGAGCTCATTTTCTTTTGAGTGTGTTCCTCTGAAAGATCCACAAGCTTCTTTATGGGCAGGCCTGCTGCTGGCTGCTTGTATCTTGCATACTGCAGTGCTTCTGTGATCCATCTCATGTCCTTCCAAATCTCATCAATTTGCTGTGGAGAAAACAATAGGGACAAAATACAGTTAAGTCTGAGTATTAATTCTACTTAAGTGTGTACTTGCTCAAGTGTCCAAGTCTGTAGTCCCTGCCAAGGCAGCAGCAGGATCCCCCAAAAGAACATTCAGATGGAGGTGGTCTGAACTGATTTTGGTTAAGAGGTACCTCTGTTAGGAATGTGTAGTTAGGAGGGGTGAATCCAGACCTAAAGTCTGACATGGAAAATAAATGAAAATTGTATTTTGATGGAGTAAAACTCAGTTTTCAAGCACACCTGGAAGTTGGTTTGATTCTGTACTGGAATAAAAGTGAGACTTCTGGAGCATCTTTGCAAACCCAGGTCAAAGCAATTTCTCAGGTCAGACCTAGTTTTTAACAAAGATCATACACACGTGTGGATACATAAATGGAGGGCAGAGGCACAGCTATGAGCCAAACTGCAGTTTGTCCCATTTTAGTCTGCATACATTTTAAAAGTATAAATCTACACATAAGCAGTTCTAACACATGCCTGTTGATGGCAATAAGAGACAAGTGCCTAAATCAATAGCAGGATGTAGGTTTAAGTATCTCTGCAGAGAGGAAAGATGCTGTTTTAATGTGAGTCTAAAGAGTGTTTTGATAATGGAACACTTCCAACATCTTTTAAGATCATCTTCAAGCCATTCAAGGTCTTTGATGGCTGAACAAATGTTGCAACCATCAAATGACAGCAGCTGTGGGTAAATACCTCCTGCTGCAGTGTCCTTCCCAGAACTTCCCTCACACTTTTCCTACAGAACGTTCTGGATTTCAAGTGACCCTGTTGGTATTGCCGTGTTTGAGGGAAGCTGCTTTGCAGTTACACCAGCTACATTCTGCCAGTGAGAGTTCTGGGTCAGTAATGGAGAGGCAGAAGTGAGGGGGGTAGTCTGTGCAGTGACAATTGTCTGACAGGGGAGTACAGAGAGATCAGAGAGCCTGCAGACTGATATTTGAAGATGACTTCTCTTAGCTGGACATCACAAAATGTGTGAAATGTACTCCCAGGGGATACTGTAGATGCCAGATTTGCTGGGGTAGCTCCTGATGAGTTGTGTTGGAGGCAGGATAGCTGGGCAGCTGGATCTTGGTTTTGACCTAGAATGGCCATTTTTATGTAAAGGTGAAATCCCAACTGCAGTGATGTCAGTGCAAGCCTTGCCACTGAGTTAATTTGAGCTAAGAATATACATCAATAAGAATAGCAGATGCTTCAGAGATTAATTCATAATCCTGCATAATTTCAAGACTTCAGTGTAACTCCATGAAGAGAATTCCAGTTAGCAAACATCTCACCTATTTGATTTTAGAGATTTTATACATCCTTTCTGTGATCCTCCCTCAACCCCAAACAAGAACCATCCTGCATGCAGTTTATTAAAAGGCAAATCCTGTTGGTTTTTTCCCCTGGTGCTGTTCTGCAGGACATTGTAATTAACTGTGGTTCTTTTACAATTGAGGAACATTTGAAGCATTACATGGTATAAATTACAGCTTAACTTCAGTTTTAGTTTCAGTGTCTGTCGGTTTCTTTCCTTTCTCTGTAACACTCTGGTAAAGACTCCAAATACCTTATATTTTGGTTGGGGTTTTTTTCAAGAATTTTTTTTCTTTTCAGTTGCCCTCTGACTTCTTTTCAGAACTGCATTTATATAGACTCCCTCACTCTTTACAATGTTTAGTTTGTGTAGTGACTTCAACACTGTCTTAGATCTGGGATCACACAAATGCTCTTGTGGTTTCGTGGTCACCACTGAAGATTGTGGTATGTGGTGGGCAGAGATATTTTTGCCAATAGGTGGAATGCAGCTGGTTTTCATTTGAGAGGAAACCTGACAAGCCTAATACACTGTCACAATAATTCAGCACCAAACACTGAAGTTTAAAATGTTCTTCTATATTTTCCCAGTGTAGATATGTGACTCAAACACTTTGGAGAAGAGGAACACAGAACTGTCTATATAGTATCTGCATTTTAATGTACAAATGCTTGGGTTTGATGTGAAGGATAAAAATTTTCCAAATTCCCCTGCAGACAGCAAGAAAGCTAGATTTTCTGCGTGTGAGAATGGGAGGTGACTGAGAGAGAAAGTACAATGGATCTTCCCTCTCTGCCCTGCTGCAGGTTGCCAAAAGCTCCAAGTGGACAAGGCAAAGGGGGTCTGAGTGCAGAACAAGGAGAAATAGAAATATTATACTTTTGTTCATAACTGTGGAGGGTCAAACATCTTGTCAATGGAATAAATGGTGTCTTGGCCCCTATTCCAACAGAAGATAGCTCGAATTTTAAGAATATAGAGCCGAAAAGTTATTTGCATCTCTCTTATAGAAAGACAGGTCAACCATGCCCATAGATACACTCTGCAAAAGTCATGAGCTTTATCTATAAATAACCAATTGCCAAAATCACTTGCAAAAGGACAGGCTGCACCATGGAATGTCATTCAAAGAGCCCTGAGTTGAGTAGGTAAAGTCTTGATTTGGTAACAGCAGAGGAAAATCAGGATGAAGGACAGAGATTGACTGGGGGACTGAAGCAGTGCCACTGCATGGTGCTGGCCAGGCTCACAGCTGCTTTTTGGGACATCTGAAATGCAGAGCTGTGTTCCTGAGCATGATATTGTTGGTGGAGATTGTCTCCACAACCTAGTCTGAATTTTCATTTGAATTTTTTTAATTGCCACATTATTGTGGTGAAAAATGTCCCCAGTTCACACAGACAAAGAAAAACTCTTACACAAATGAATGCCCAGACATGGTGCTAGCTTACCTCACGTTAGATGGGAGGGAGTTTTACAAGCAGACTGACACATTTCTTTATAACAGTCTAGTATAACTGTCATTTGATTTTACCCATAAAATTCCTTCTATAAAAGCAACAACTAAGGAAAGCATGTTCTGGATTTGAATTTCATAAAAACAAAATTGCACTTTTGATACAACTGCTCTTTTTATGATGTCTGTGAATAATTCTCCATTTAGATTTCAAATTACAGCCCCATGCAATTTTTAAGAAAGCCACCTTAAAATCTCCTTGGAATAGTCAGAAACAGACTATTACCTGTATGTAGTCTATAACTTGCTGGTGTCTTTGTTTGGCTGCAGCGACTTCACTGTCTGAAATTGCTTCCCTCAGGGACTGCTGGGTTTTCAGAGAGTCCAGCTCTATGACAGCAGAAAGGCGGCAATACAGGCTTATAAATTTTTCCTTGTAACAGCAAAAATGAACTGTGAAAAAACCAAGTGCAAAGGAAAATTGTTACATTCTGGTTATGAAATATGAAATCCTTAGCTTTCAGAAAACAAATTTTATTAAATGTAGTAACTAACTCTGGATGGGTTTCTTTAAGCTAGAAATAAATAATCCAGGCTTCAGTTCTCCTCTCATTTACATTGGATTTACTGTGTAACTTCACTGATTTCAAAAGAGTAATTTCTAATTATATCTAAGTGAAGGGATAATCAGGTCGTTAGTATGCAGTTCCAGAGGCTATCTTGCCCTTGATTGCTTTAATCAGAAAGGCTATTTCTGAGGCTTTTATAGCTCATCATTTCTTTTATCAAGAAAGTAGTGACAAAGTTGGAAAATGGAACTCACTTTTTCTTTTTCTTAATTATTTCAGAATGAAAGGATTATTTTGAAGGCTGATAACTTTCTCTTGGGCTACACTGACTTAAATCAGGAACTTCAATGTAAATGACTCAGCAGGAAAAGCATTGCAGTGATATCAGAGTTTTGGGGGAAACAATTCAGACTCTTTTAGGGGTTACCACATCATCCTCTGAACTGTCCTGCAGAACGTAACACAGGAAGTTCAGACATGACCTCTTGCTTTGTTTAATTTGACTTTGGAGCAGCACAGAACTATCCAAGCTTTACCAGAGGTAACAGCTACAGTGCCATGGAGCTTTGCACATGTTAATTTACCTGGTGTGTTAAAGCTACATTATTCCAGAACCTGCGACTGCTCACGCAAAACTGAGCAATTACCTCTCCAAATGGCAGTGCAGACATACTGAAACTTGCTGAGGGAGAGCAAGTTTTCAGAAATACTTCCCCATTCATTGGTGCTGCAGTAAATGCAAACATACAGCATGATCTTGTTAGAGCAGCGAGTGCCAGTCGTATTTACTGCTGCTGCTCTTCTGGACTGGGGCAGGGCATGTGTCAGGGTGCCCCAGGTATAAAATGCATATATTCTTCTCATCACAAATATTAAAAAATGAAATGAATACAGTATCCCATGTCTACTTATCCCTTACAAACAACATGGTTAGAATAATTGAGAAGGATTTGTTGAACTAAGAGATCCAATCAATAACAGAAACATTTTTAGCATTAAGAATAAAGGCCTAATCTGAACATAGAAAGAGTAAAAGAATGAATTCTACCTTCTGGTTTCAGCAATACCTAGATACTGCAGGGATCCAGAGTGAATAGTGTGTGGTCTTCCAGTACATATGCCATATGTGGTGGACTCTTGAGTGAATTACAGCCGCGGTTTCAGCTCCAGTGCTGAAGTTTTGAGTCCTTGTGGTTTTAAGTCAGACCCTTTAATGTTACTTTAACAAATGTTACTTCAACGTAGTCTTTTGTGGTTATGCAATTATATCGTTGGTAGCCACCAACTAATGGGGAATGGAAGCTTCTAATATTTGAGATGTGAATCACAGTCACTTTATAGAACGTCAGGGATACATATATAATAAGTCATATTGAAATGTCATCTGCCTTTAACCAGAGGATTGCTTCCTTAAAAAAATACTCAAAAGTAAAATTCAGCTTTCCATACTGTTTTCTCCAACATGAACTGCTTTCCCACTGCAGCAACACTGCTGAACAGAGAGGATTGCA
The DNA here is from genome assembly GCA_013399455.1 of Anthoscopus minutus. Lineage (NCBI taxonomy): Eukaryota > Metazoa > Chordata > Aves > Passeriformes > Paridae > Anthoscopus > Anthoscopus minutus. The sequence goes on along the minus strand of VWYI01035346.1, from coordinate 341,298 downwards.
CCAGAAATGCCTTTTGGGAGATGCCTCTGTTGCATGTTTGCACCAGAAATGCCTTTTGGGAGATGCCTCTGTTGCATGTTTGCCAGTGCCACACTGTCCCATGCAGGCTCTGTTGATTTGTCAGACTCATACAGGATGTGTCCCTGAATGAGAGGCACTCCTGACCATGGCCTGTGTCCCACCTAATGAGAATCAAATAGTCTGCACAACCTCTGTTATTGGAGAGGAGATTATTTCATCAGAGATAGATGAACCCTGTGTGTTAATTTGCATAGCAAGGCAGCAGGGCCCTCTCACCAGAAGAAATGATTTGCTCCATACTCAGAGGCCAACAGGCTTCATGAGGGGCACATCAGAAGATAAAAGTCTGGCTTTGGGGCACTGCAGCCATGCCCATGTGACTCAAAGCACTGAGCTAACTCTTCTGATTCAATTACATTGGCTTTCCTTTGAAGGGATAACTTTTCCTTGGCAGACAACACCATGCATTGTGTTCCACTCATAATTGTATGGCAGCTCAGCTGGCATCTGTCCTCCCACAGGCAGCAGAAACCCCCAGAGCTGTCACAGGCACCACAGTGTGCTGTGGCTGATGTGGCATAAATCCAGTGCTCTATCCCTGCCTGATCCAAATGAAATTTGTGTTGCTGGGTGATGGTAGGTCATGGATGAGTTGTGACTGCAGAAACACAGGCAAGGCAAGGCACTCCATTACTATCTAATCTCCTACATGAGTGATTTGAGCAGCACTTAGCACTGATACACAGGAGATAGGAAGGTAATGGTGTCCCATAAACACCTGAGGGGGACATCACTAGGGACACAGTTGCCACTAAAGCCTTTCCTGCAGTGGCTCCTGTGTACTGACTTGATCAGTTTTGGCTCATATCCTCTCTTCTCCAGGGCAGAGGAAAGAAAGATCCCCAGTTTTACAGGCCAGAAGGAAACAGAGCAGACTGATGTGTAAGGCTCAGCAGCCCCCACATTTTAATATTTTTCTAAAAAGAACTATTAATTCTTTATGAGCTGCTTTTATGTGGAACCTTTTCTTTTCTCTGTGGACCAAAGAAGAAGAAATGAGAAATAGAGGACCTTGAAGCTAAAGCATCTTATGCCTTCTGTGAAACAGCTGGAAAACTCTGTTTTGGGGAATTCTTGCCCAGCCAGCAATGCAGTGGAAGAAGAGAGCTGAATCTCCTACAGCACAGATGCGCTCTCCAAAGAAAGAGATTCAAGTCCAGTGCTTTGGCATTTTTCACAATAGGCTTTTGCTGCACCACAGCAGTAGGACAGTCTTCTGTATTTTTTCAGGTATCAAAGGGAAAAATATGCCCCTCACACGGGAAAATCTATTCAGACCTTTCACAAAGCTGTGAAGGAGACAGACCTTGAGTAGGACCATCTGCCATCAGGATCTGCATAAATCCCCATTACAGACCCAGCAATTATCCTTGTAGCAACTGAAATGTTTTTTGCATCTCCTGGCACGCTCCAGTCTTGCTGTGTCATGTGTAATTTCTCTTGATTCTGTGTTTTAAAGAACATCATCTTGCAAAGAAGCTTATAGACACGTAGTGGATGGCTGTGGGCCTTGCTCTCTGCTTTGCATTTCAATAACGATGCCTACAGTGGATGCTTTAAGCGCCCTGCTCCCTCTGTAACTTGTACACCGTTATAGGGAGTGTTGTTGCCAAAGCCATCATGTGATTTATTGACTCTCCACTGGGACAAGGGGGAAAACAGATACAACTTTGTGATTTTATTATAAGGAGACTGGGTTAATATTTCTAGGTGAAGCAAGCTACTATACCGAGTTCAAACATCTGAAGAGGGAGGTTAAGAAATCCTGAGAGTGGGGTGTAAGGATTATTCTGTCCTGGGGCAGTGCAGACGTCGTCTGAGGCGGGGAGCAGGAGAAGAAAGGAGACATTGTGACCCAGCTCCAACACCTCCTGTGTGTACAGACGGAAGTGCTTAGCCTGTACGGGGACACGCGCGGGGGAAGGAATAGGAGAGAATTACAACATGGCACTTATATAAACAACACCCCAAATGATATAAAACATTAAAGAAAATTTGCACAACATCAAGCTCGGAATTTTTATAAAACGTAAATATTTGGGGCAGGGGGGTGGTGGTGGCTAAATGTGGGTTCATGTCACTACATAAAATAAAGATTTAAAGCTGCAATGTTCCACATTAAAACAACACACACAGGCACAACCCCCCTGAAAACAACATTTATGTTTCTTATTAGGCAGAAAATGATCACATGCCATGTGCTTTTCAAGATTATGATTGCATAATTATGTGAAAACATGAAAATGGATTCAATTAAAAACCTTTAAGATTCAATTTAGGGTTGGTTAAGAGAAATATGCAGCTCTCCCTCAACACAGCACTGAAAAGGTTTAACAAGTGCTGCAGCAAGAGAAAATGGCAGAAGTGGCCTGAGGCTGCTCAGAGCTGCTGTGTGCAGCTCTGCCTTCTGCCCTGGCTGTGCCCCAGTGCCACTGTCCCTGCTCCTGGTTACCACAGAAATAATAAAAATATATAAGTAAATCCCTGGAATTAAAAATGCAATTCATTAACATAAAAGTTTGGTGCTGAGCCATCAAACCATTTGCATCTGTGTTTAACTGCAAGGTCATGTTGATGCCTCTCAGGCACAATAGATGAGCTCAGATGCTTGGCTGAGCTGCAGCCTCAGGAACATATTGCACAGTGATTTCAATATTTTAGTCCCTGAGTGCAAAAGAAAAAGAAAAATTTGCACAAAAGGTATAACCTCCAAGCAAATGCAGTAAAACAGAGACCTGTACAGAGCCCTATTGAATTAGAGTGACTGACCACAAGGCAGCACACCATCTATCTTAATTTTGGATTTACTTGAGTCTTATTTGGCTCTTCCCAGGCTAGAAGGTGAAGTACTGATGGATTCCTTTTTAAAAGCAAAGCTTAAACTTTTCAAAATCAAGAAATGTAGAACCAGATTAATTTATTTTAAGACCACATCTTTCTAGCTGCACAAACAGACCCTGAAGTGAATATAAAGATGATTTACTTCTGCTTTAAGACCTCTTTACCCCTGCAGACCGAAATAAAATGGAATTCATGTAAACAAGAAACAAACTTCTTAGCTTATTTTTTCATGGATCTTTCACATCATAGATTATTCTCCATGACTTTATTTATTCACATATACATTTCTTGTATCTCAATGTAAAGCCAGAAGCCAGACACCTCTCCTCACCCACAGCAATCTGGAGGTCTGGGACTTGGTGTTTTAGAAGGGGTACATTCATCTGTGTGCAAAAGAGCAGCAGAATGCTGTGTCTTTACAGGCCTTTCCTACAGCCTCTCTCAAAGCCTCCCAGAAAACAGTCACTTGCTGTGCTTTGCCAGAAAAAATGCCTCTTTTTCTTTGTCAGCTTTGTAAAGGTGCTCAAAACCACTACTTTTATGCAAAATTTCGCATTTGCACCTGCCTGAAGGTGCACAAGTAAGCTAAAAGATGAAAAAAATAACAGGTAGTTGAAATTTGTCTTTTAATCCTTAAATGTTCACATGTCCAGGACAAGAACTGTTTTACTGAAGATGTTCCCCCCCAGAATAATGGAATACAAAACTCTGCTTTGCTTTTCTGGAAACCCTGACATTGAATCCCCACTTCTCAGTGACACAGTTTGTAGCTTTTTGTTGAGTTCTTGAGATTGGGGTTTTAAAAAGGTGATAAATCCCACAAAGGCAAATACCTGATGCAGAGGTAGATTGATCTGTTTGAGAAGAGCTTTCACTGCTGTCTGGAGCTCATACAAGAACAATTGAGTAGGGCAGTCTGAAGCATGATCCATACTTTCCATGGATTCTGAGCCAGAAAGTGTTTGGATCCATTCCCACTCATCTCTGTATGTTGAGTCAAGTTAAAATTAGAAATATAACAACAGTTCAAGGCACAAGCAGGAATTCAGTGTATGTGCATTTGGGATCTGTTGATCGTTTAATCCTCATATACCAAAACATTCTAAACTTGTGCAATCTTGATGGAACTTTGAAAAGTTTTATTTTTCTAGCGCATGTACATCAGGCTGAACATTCCTCTGGAAGCCCAACTGCCTTTGAAATATTTCAGTAAGGCTTCTCACTTCAGGCTTTCACATTCTTCATTCCCTATCTACCACAATATTTTAAAAAACATGCCTTGGAAATTGCTACAAGTAGCAGGAAGTCTGATCTCTGTGAAGGTCTGTCTTCTACTCACTGCAGCCAAAGAACTTCCTGCTTTCCTCCACATGTCTGTATTTGAGACCTGATAAACATGGGAATCATAGATCTGGATCCAATCCCTAATTCACCCTGCCCAGAATTCAGTCTTAAACAGCAGCCGGCATCAGTCATTAAAAAAAACCAGTGTACAGGAAATCCCACTACATGACAAGTAATAGTTGTGGTTTAATCTGCTCCTAAATAAAGATCTGATCTTAAACTTCAAGAGTTGGAGAGTTGGGGATTTTTATAAACTCTGAAGCCTTAGCCTTTATATTCCTTCTAACGTGGTTGTTAGTATTCACTACTACATTCTGGATATCCTTGTTTATGTAAATACCCTGTTCCTTTTTCCTCATGCAAAATTCTCAGCTGGTGGCTGAAATGATGTGGGATTAAAAAGCTCCAGGAAAAGGTCAATAAAATGTGTTGCCCACTAGGCAAAGTCCAGGCAGTACAAACAGGGCCCTTGCCAATGGATAAGGGAAGCAGTGGACAAGGGGAAAATGGCTTTCCCAGAGCACAGCAGTTGGCTGGCTGGTTGCATTTATAAACATGGTTTTCAGTTGCTGTGTGTTTGCTGTGGTTTAGGGTGAAAAAAGCAGATATCACACAAGAGAATAAACAGAAAAATTCCCCACACCAGCACCCCATAGTCAGTGAAAATCCATGGAAAAGGTGGCACTGAACCCACTGAAGGCTGAGTCAGGGCTGCAGGCTACAACCTTCTGAACAAGTCGTTATCCCTGTGCAGAAATGGAAAAACAATGGAATACCATCCTTAGAAACCAATGGGCCCCTATCCATGTGTTCTGAATAGGTCTTCAGGCTGCTGGGAAAGCTCAGGTGCCCCTGTTTAGCTCTGCACAGCTCTCTGGGATGGCACACACTGGAGCCAAACCCTTCTGCCACACACCAGAGCCAAACCCTGCTGCCACCTACAATCTTGCAATGGCAGAATTGCCTTGGCATTAACATTTGATCAATTGTTTCAAAATGAAAACAACTGTTCTCTCTCTGTGTGTAAGAATATCTTTATATTCACTTACTTGGAGACGTTGCTGTTGTCTCGGATTTTGACGTGACACAGGACATTGGGCAGCTTCTGCAACACAAGCACTTTGATCTGATCCACAGAACTGCAGAGTTTAAGGTAACCCAGATACAAGCCAGGAGGGAGGCGCTGCTGACTTCGTTTGTGATAGGAAAGTATGTCCTGTTTTAAGGGAAACAGTCCTGTGTAAAAATCTCATCTTTTTTTCCACATAAGCAGAAGAGTTTGGGAGCAAAAAGCAACAAATGTTTTTAAAGCGTTGTTCCCACTTCAGAAAGCATTTAGGCACATGTGTAAGCATATGAATAATCTCTGGTAGTTTGGGTGCACTTGGATAACTTCTCACTTAAAGCCATACACAGGATCTCTAAGGTCTCAATGTCACGCAGGAATTGGCTCTGACAGCCTGAGGTTTCAATCTTCTGCAACTGTGGTGTTTAAACTGGCTTAAATAACCCCCACCTCTGCCTCCTGTCTGATCACTGTCAGTGGTGAGCCCGGTCAGGCAACTGATTCCTCTGAAAAACAACTTGGGAAAAGGAGCAGTTGTTTTTCAGCTGAGCAGTTCCCTGGTTCGGGTTTGGTTCTTGGCTACACAGAGGGAGCAGAGCAGCACTGGGCAAGAGGTGGGAGAGAGGGGCTGCAGTAGCCAGGACTGTCCCCAAGGAGATCCCAGCCCACATCTCTCCAAAACCTGCTCTGTATCACCTGCTGTCAACAGGAAGATCTCTGTCAGCATGGGGGTCGGCAGTCTGCAAAACTGAATTAGTGGCAGCATTTTCTGAACAAATATCTTTATCAACAAATAGAGCTTAGAAGAAATTAATATCGATGGTGAATTTACTGAGGCCAGGAGACATTTTTAGGGCTATGTATAGCAGTTCTCCAAAACTACCTGAAAAATGATGTCTGCTGCCATCCATCCCGAGAAATGTGTGCTTCTGCAGTGGCTGAGGATTAAGACACCTGGCCCTATGCCTTTACTCTTGGAACCATCAAATTATCTGCCAGTGCTATGCTTGGCTCTGACCAGTGCAATTAGACCCTCATTTTCACAAGCACTTCATGAACAAAATACCCACTCAATGATTAAACAAGTAATAGAAGAAAGGGTGGGCATTAGATAGGAATGTGTAAACCATTAGGGGAACATTTTTTCCACTAGGATCTCTGTGGAAATCTGATCAGGCCTGTATTTTGCTTTTCCTAATATAAAACTTTTGCCCAGATTGACAATTTTCTGCACCTTTAACACATTGTAATACATTAAATCTAGCATAGATCAGGTAGGTTTTATTGTCCTTTGGAAATTTTTTAACGTTCCTAAAACTTGGTAACATATATTTTGATTGCTTGCCACTTCCCAGTATGAAAAGCAGAGCCTGTGCCCGAGAAAGTGCCTCGAATTCAAAATTAACCACAGCAGCCATCATCTCATGGACAGTGCTAAAGAAGGGACTAAGACAATGATTTGTCTTGTATTTTGGGTATCAGTACAACAGTTTTAGGGAGATTGGCTGCTGTTACCTACAGAAAACATGTATTAATCTTAACATGAACTGTCTCTGTTTAATGTGAGTTCAGAGATAATTCTTGAAGGGCTGAACCCCCATGGCTCTCAGGGATGGTAACTGAGCTGTGTGCCAAGCAGCTTCTGGGATCAGTCCTTACCTTGCCATTTTTCAAGTCTAGGAGCATGTGATGCAGAAATTAAAGGAAGGTTATGGTCAGTAAAGGATTCTTTAGCAGCTATACCAGGCTCCAAGGAACCCTGAACCCCATAGAACAAATTATTAAGTAGAACAGTAAAGTTTAAAACCTAGATTTAGTTTTCAAGGTTGGATGGAAAAATCTTATGGAGTGTAGAAATTCTAAGTGTCTGTATAGGTACTTAAGAACATCCCAGAGAATTTTAAAGCTTTTTTATATCCCTTGCTACAAAATTCCATAGCTTGGTTTCCCGAAATCGACAGAAACTACTGTTCTCTGCTAGGACTTTGAGGTAATTTCTTTAGAATCTCATGGATATTTTGCATATTAAGGATCTGATCCCAGACCCACTGGAAGTAATATAAGTCTTTGCTCTCAATGGGAGCCTTGCCATTAATTTTATTGGGCACTGGACTAAGGCCTAAAATTCTACAAGATGCTTCCAAAAATTGGGGCTCTGGCACAGGCTTTACAAAAGCAAATAACACACAGTAAGAGAAGCAAAGCACTACCTGGATTGTTATAAGCAAGATGTCTAATGCTGTTGGCTCCTCTGGAGTTGAAAGGGATTTCCTCTGGCTTTGTAGTTTGGATACCTGCATCCATTTGCCATTAAAAAATGAGTACAGACTCTCCACTTCTCTTACAGTAACTATCAGCATATTGCCGTGTCGATCCTTAATTGGCTCATAAAAAACTCTGCCTAAATTATGAGTTCCCAGCAAATTCTAGAAAACAAATATAAAATGAAAGTTATGTATCACATATTGTTTGAAACATAACTGAAGTGTAACTTTGCTCATTGTGCTCATTGACATCAGTCCTTTTGACTTCACAAAGAACAAGACACACTGTGTTTCTCAAACCCTTGCCTTACAGTTATACATTTACATTTAGTGACAAAATGAAATGTTTTTCCTTAGGTTGTGTTTGTGGAACCTCTGATTTGGTCCAGTAGCGTTTACTCCAATGTTTAATGGAGAACTTCAGGAAGACTATTATGACCCAATGCCTTTGTAAAAGGCAAATTAATTCACCTATTTACTGCAAAGAAATTCACTTATTTGGGCCATATTTCCTAGTTTTGCCCAGTCATGTAAAGATGAAGGGTGCAATTTTTGAAAGCATTCGTTGTTGGTAGACTGGTAATTCCTTTGATTTGAACTTACTTAAGAGCTGGGCGCTTATCTGAACCTTCCCAGGACCAAATTTCAGAGAACATGTAAAATTCTTCCTCCTTCCCCAAAACAGACACCTTAAATAATTTTTTTTTGCTATGTTCATTAACTATAATCTCCATTCTCTGTACTGCATTTTGAAATTATTCAGATTATTTTCAGCAACAAAAGCAAGAGACCCTCAAGTGTGTGCTGAATGTAAATAATTCTGCAGCTAAACTGTGGAGTGTGTTTGTGAAGCACAGGATTTGAAGAGACACGAACCCTTTTACTTCAGATACCAAGAATGTGCTCGACAAAACAGGCAGAAACTACCAACAAAACTACCAAGGCAAAGCTCTCCAGGAAAATATGTGAGGATTAAAGAAAAGTAATTTTAAAAGACTCCACATAAAATACATATTTTGGTTAAAATCCCTTTCCTCACACAGTAAGGCATCTGCTTATAGGTGCAAACACACTCAATCCAGTGACCAGCCACTGAAGAGATTCCCAGATGTCTTAAAGAAAAATGCCTAACATTTAAAATATGCTCATTACTTTGTGATTTTTCAAGAGATCTACAGTAAGCTGGACAGGGAGAAGGGTAGTGTAAAATGAAAACTTGAATTCACAGTGAAGCACATTGTATCTTTAGAGAAGTGCTGCACATTAACTTAATGACATTGTAAACTGATAGATTATACTGAAATTAACCATCTGCACTTAGCAGGCAATATTTACTTACCAACTTTAATATTATTAAATTGCTTGTAAACTCTCAATAGTCAGCACAGTGCCTGGATTTGGGTGGTAGAAGTTGTCTCTTCCAGCTTTTTGCGTCTCTTTGTGGGGCAGACTGTTGGTGTCTATATAGCCCCTCTCCTCTGCCTTTTAAAACTGTTCTGCCTTTTGGGGTTTGTCTGCTTCTCTGACTGACTCTGGGTGTCTCGAGTGTACATTTTGTGCTAATCCCTGTGTCTCCAGCTGGGGCAGATCCTGGCAGTAGTCCTTAGCCATCTAATTATCATATTAATCACTGCAGCACGTGAATGTGCCCAGATGAAAACAAAAAGTTGTTTGTTTACTGTCACTGTCTTGTGAATGACACTGCAGCACAGGGAATGGGGGATATACTAATATCAATATGTGACTGATTCATACCCTAAAAAAAATTTGTGTCTGCTTAGCTTTTTACCCCATCACTTGTGCTTTTTTGCTTTAGTTGTCTGGTGGTAACAACAGGCAAAGTTGCAGTCCCTGTTGTCTCTGAATGTACTGATCTATTCCCTGAGCAGCTGTGTCATCACTGATCTTTTTCATTCTGTCCTAAATTCTGTGGAGTCAGTCTATTAACCACCTCAATAAAAAGTATTCAGCCATATAAACTTTACTGAGATCCTTCCAGTGGTGGGTCCCATCAGGCCACACGCTGTTAAAGCTGGCAGGTGGGTGACAATCCCGTGTTCCTCAGGGACCAAGCAAACAGAACAGACATTTAGGGCAATAAATTTGACAAAACCTCAGCAGGGCAATACACCACATGGGCACATTTGCTGTGTCTTGGTGTTTCAAGCTCTGCACTTTGCATCTCTGGTAGCAAATAAAACCACGGTGCACTGGGAATGTTGGGTATGTCCCAGTGCAGTTCTCTGCTAAAGGGGATCTGCACAGGGGGATGGACCTGAGCTAACCAAATGTGAGCTGGGCCAGCCCCAGCAGGGGAATATTCAGCAGATACACTTAAAACTTCCTCTAGTGACAGCTCAAAGGACTGAGCAGCAGCTGCTGCTTAACACAGGTGGTCCTCCAATAAAGGTGCCACTGGCTGGCATTGATGTATTTCGGGGCACTTTGGGGAAATCAGTCCAGGCAGGTGGTTGCCCAGGAAGGCTGCTCTCCTGCACAGCATGCTCACCAAAAGGTGTAAAACAAACCCCACATGCATATTGTTAACAATGGCCCCACAGAGTGTGGCTCTCCCAGCTGCTGCACAGCAGGTTATTGTGCTGGGGTGACGTGTGGCCAGCACAGTGCCCTTGCCTCCAGCAAGGAGGATCTGCAGAAACGCCAGGAAGGTACCACAGATTTTCTGAGAAGCTTTGCTGAGGTACCTTCAACAAAAGGTAGAAGAAAGTGAGGCCTGGATATACTTTTTCTGTAACAATCATGCACACAGCTTTCTGAAAATGTATTTTTTCTTCCAGAAGTAACTAATGAAAGTGTCTGCCTGCCATCTAGAGATTTCATGTTGTCGTGAAACCCAACTTAACTTCAAAGCTTTACAATAAAGGTAGAAGTGTTCTGCTGGAGAAAGTGTAATTTCTATTTGCATAACAAGTAGTGAACTGAGACACAGAAGGATTTAAGTGACCTGTTCAGTACTATTCAGGTTACATCTGTAGCAGAGGTTGGAATAGAACAGACTTTAAATGTTTCATTAATAGATTAATAATTAATAATGAATAGGCCCATAAGAGGCTTTTGTGCAGCAAATACTAAAAACTTTGAATTCCCAAACTTACAGGCTTCTCTGCCTGGTCATTATTTACTGATTAATATCTGTTTGTTTCTTTGTCTGTTTATTTTGTTCTTTCTTCCTATTGTTTCTTTCCTACTCTTTACTTTTAATGTAAATCCTTCCTTCCTGGCAGGAGAGGCTCAGTGCTTCGTTTCACTGGAGATGAGACTGCTGCTCCAAGGAAGAGTCCTAGGGACAGCTGGCAGCTCTGTCCCTTGGAGATCAGGAAGTCACTGAGCTAACAGCCAGGAATTTGCCATGGGACCCACCTGGAGCTGTGCTGCTGCTGAAAGCATCTTCTGCCTGGCCTGGAGCACCGTGGATGAGGACACAGACACAGCCATGTTCTGCCTCAGCCACCTGATGTCATCCCACATGCAAGACAACTGCAAAAACAGATCCACTTCAACCAGTTCTCGTTCTCAGCGTTTGCAAAAGCAGAAGTGATACTAAAATGCATTTTGGACTTGGAAAAATCAGTAGATATTGCACATTTTGTGTTTCTGCAGACGGCGATCAGCTGACTGGATAAACACGACACAGATACTGACTCACACACAGGAGGTGTTCTGTAAACATCAGGGACCTGTTTCAATTGATTTTGGACTGACTGCTGTGCAAAACTGGTTTCCTGTTCTTTGTGACAGAAAAACAACCAATGTGACACAACTTGAGTGATGGCAAAACCACAATACCAAACTTAAAACTCCTGGTTATTTCTTTAAGCTCTTGCTTTAAATGTCCATAAAACCTTTATGTACCCACATAGCAATCACTCATCTTGGATCATACCTTAAGAGTTAATTGTATCACTGCCAGTGGCCCAGTCAGGATTTAATCCACATGACTGGTTTGTGAAAATTGCCGTTAACAAGAGTGATAAAGCATTTAATCATTCAGCTTTTTAATTACATAATTTAATACATTCAGAGTGATGAGCTGAGGCCTGTGCATTGCTAGCAAAAAAATTGCAGAAGCAGTAGATGAAATTAGACTCCCATTACCTTTGTGAACCACAGGAAATCCTGCATAACTGAACTACTGTGAGAGTCATCGATTTCCACAATTGGGATTTGATCTTCATTGGTTACTAACAAATTGTCTTTGTAAAAAAGTATAACAGATAAGTAGAGTCCCCTAAAGAGAGAAGGAAACACTATCAAACACCTTTCATGTCTATTCACATCCATGCCAAATTTAGTCACAGAATCATAGATGTTAAGTTCCAAGGAGACAAAGTGAATCACCTGGTCTAAATGTCTGTGTAATACAAGATCATGCAACTTCAGTCAGTGAATTCTGAAAAATATTTGGGAAGTTTATCACTTCAGATGATGGGAAACCACATGAATCTAAGAGACTATGGATCTGTGAGAGCCACTGACATCAGTTTCAGTGAGAATTTTGCCACACAGTATACAATGGAGGCCTTATGCCCTTTAGAAATCAGAAATTTTACTAAAACTTGTCATTAATGTGCTTAGTCTTGCCCTCCTTTACTTCAGAGCAAATCTGAAGTAACTCCATTGAAATCAGGTGGGTTATTATGGATTTACATTGGTATAATTGAGTGTAATTTGGCCAACATATCTGCCTGTTTATAGATGTTCCTTTCAATATTTACCCTCACAATCAGTTACATATGTTAAGTAGTTACTGCAGGGAATTTGAAGATTCTGGAGAGCTCTTCTGAAAGAATCAAACTCTTATCAAAATACAAAGAAGAAAATGCAAATTGAACACTCCTGGTAGTGAAAGAAGAAATAATCCAGAATAAGCAACTTCCATTTTCTAAAACAAACTTTCAGGGCTGAGAGTTGGGTCACAGTGGGCTGCAAACCCAGCTGAGGATGTTCTGCATGTGTAGCTTGTTGCCAGTGGACTATTCCAATGTTATCTGAGCTCTGTTCTTTATATTATTAATGAACAAATGTCATAGTTTCATTAATGAGCAGCAGCAGAGGCAGTGCTTTCAAACAGCTCATTAGCTGCACTTTGGGTTTGCACAGAGTATTTCATTCTACAACAATTTGAATCCACTTCCAAAAATAACAAGGAAAAAATTCTACTGATTTCAGTAGGACCTGGAGAATTATTTTCCTGTAGGCTGCACTAGTCTTACACATCTGTGATTTTATCAGTTCATTCTGACCAGTCACTGTCTTATCAGTAGTGGCACACTCACACATATTTCTAAGGTGCTTTTCTGTAATACAGAACAACAGCTGCCACAATTCAGAATGTCTTGAACATAGAAGTAATGACAAACCGTTTCAGAGTCTTCACAAACTTGTTTGATGAATGGAAAAGATGCTTCAGGCTTCTGGAAACCGATTGCTTGCGACCAGAATTTTGTAATTTAGAACTTTCTGAAATGGGAAAAAGAAGCAAATCCAACCCAGCTCTTAAATTTCAGTTAGTGTCTCATAAAAACCTTTGTTTCTTGAACCACAGTACTCAATTTCAGTCAGTGCCCATTACATTCTTTTCAAAAGACAACATTTAGAAAGATGCTCAAATGCAACCCTTTGATGGTATTTTCATTAACTTAGTGATACACTGCAGCAGACAATTTCCTTACTTGCTGCAAACTCAGACAAGATAAAACTGTTTTGCTCTGAGGCAAGCTTGAACCAGCCCTACACACTCTTAATGCTCAGAAAGGATGGGAATGTTGCAAGTGGTCTCAAAAACCTAAGATGGGATTTGAATCATCAGTCAACATTTTAGGGTGTTGTAATTTCTAAATTTCTTACCACATGTAGCTTAAGCTTCTAGGAAGTGAATAATTGGTGCCCTGACTGACACTGACATCCCAGCATCACCAGTGTAACCCAAGGAAAAACTTTAAGGAGACAAGATTAACTCTCATCTTTCTGTACATCACATTAAATGCATCTGCTGTTGCTTGGAATTTTTTTTTCTTCATCACAACTACTTCCACTCACGTATTGCCTAAGAGCTTCCACAGTTACCTTTGCTCCCTAGTAATCTGGAGTCCAAGGAGGAGGTGTTACTCTTTTGTTCACTTCATGTCAAAACTGAGACCTGCTAGCATCTCTGGGCCAGCCCTCCAATAGAAGAATTTTATAAAATTGTCCCAATGTTCTAAAGAAATACTTTTAAATTTTAATACATTGCATTCTTTTTCACTATGATGAATTTGACTTAATGTTTTCCCTTCTCTCATGCACGGCCTTGTGAGCCAAGGAAGTATCTTCCCATGGGCACTGAAAGCCATGAGTTCTGTGTGACAGCTGGGAACACCTGTGTGCCTGTGAGAGGTTTGGAGGGGACACCAAGGATGGCAGGCAGGGCCATGCAGGACTTTACAATGTACTAGCAGTTGTTGTGCATATCTGGATTTGAAAGCAGTGGACATTTAACACTGTTTGGATTTGGTTTTGTTTTTTGCAATGTCTGTGCTGTTTAATGCTGTTGTAAGAGAAACAGCAGAAATACTTTGAAAAATAGTGTTAATTCTTCAGATATTTGCTGTGATATGAAAAGAAAGACAAAATGAACAACTGTGAAAGCACATCTCACTTTTCCAGGATCTGTCTGTTTCTTTGGATGAAGCATGCATCCCCACCCAGACTGAAGTGTGAAACATTTTGAGGGACACCCTTCTCCAGTGGGGAAAAAACATGACTCATAAAGAGCCACTTGCTGATATCTGCTTAGGTGTTCTCAGTATTTCCCACTTACCTCTGGTGCAGAATAGGAGGTGCCTGTCTATGTCTCCCTGGTGAGTTCTAATTTTGAATATTTGAAGAACATCTAAATTTGCTGTTTTCAAAACCCCATCTGTGTAAGTGCTCGGCATATTTTAAACGCTGAATAAATTTGCACCACAATTGGCACATTGAAAGCCCCAGCAAGCAGACACATTGTTAGTAATAATTACTGCTCTGTGGAACAGTGAGCACAAAGAGAAAAAGGTTCTGTTGGGGTTGAAATCATACAGTTCAGATGTATGAGACTTATTAGATCATCAAATCCATTGTCTTTCCAGTGCAAACTTGTTCTCCATGGCATATTCTCCAATGCACTCTTAAGCTTTAACAGACTCATCCAAATCCATGACTACTCCTTTGTTTTCTTCTCCTTCTAAATATATTCATTTGTATTTCTATCTGTGTCTCCTCAGATAACAGTTATTTTACTGCAAACCTTTCTCAGTGTATTTCAGTGTTGTAAATGAAATGCTACATGAAAACTCCTGCCTTACTGTTTCTTTCTTCCAAGGTTAAGATCAATTTAGGAATATAAATTGAATTCTAATTATTTTCTTCTGCATTACCTCCATCTATAGAGAGGGAATGGAGGAGGAAATTACTAAAGGCAAGGCAACATAATTTTGTAAAAACACACAGAGATTGCAGCATTAAAATAAGAGGGCACATTACAAATGAAATATATGCTACTGTGGTTTGGGTTTAGTCCACAGCTTTGCAGAAGCCAGCAGCAAAAGAATTAATGTAAAACTAGATGGAGACTGTAAACTCTCCTATATTGCTATTTGCTTTTGTTTTACAATATTGTGTGTCTAGAAGCCAGAAAACATGGAGCTGAAATTAGAGGATAATTTGGATCTGCAGGAAATGGAACTTTGTCTGTTAGTTAATTAACTAATAAATAACATAGAGTAACCTTCATGGAAAAGCACCAATAGCAACACAGTAAGTTTATATTAACAAATGATACAGCATCTGAGCTGTGAGCTCTTTTAATAGAAGCCTGGGAGAGAGCAGATAGCAGCCAAGATGGGAGAATTTTCAGTGATTAGATTTAGATCAGAAGCATTCAAACCTGGACTGAGATAGGCAATTAAATAAAAAGGTGTATTAATGACATTGCCAGCCTTTCTCCTTGAAGGGAGAGGGTGTATAAATATTTCTTTGCAGGTTTGGGGTCTTTTTCACATAAATACAACCCACACTTAAAAGCAACCTCTTAGAAGAACAAAAACCACGTTGCTCCCTCAAGCTTGTGTGCATCTGGGCTCTCTTCTTAAATCCCCAACCTGAACTTCTTTGTCTATAGCTTGGTTCTCAAGTCTAATTTTGTATGTTCTCACAAAGAATTATAATCTAAACATAAATACCCTGTGGAATTAGAGATTCCTCTCTTTGCTAAATGCAATTAAAACTTCGTGCTCTGCTTGTGAATCAAATTAAAATGAGAACATTTTTATTTCGCCTCTGACTTGTCTAGTAAAATACATTTCAACTGAATTTCAGAAGGAAAATATCTGGTAAGACTGAAGAGTTGGGTTCCTTTCTTAATGAAGTGTCACATAATTACTTAATCCACTCTGAATTGTTTAGAAAGAAAGATCTACAAGAAAAAAAAATACTTAAAAATATATATTTGAAGTGTTGCCAGGAAATATAATTGTAGTAACTCAGTTATCATAGTCTGTAGCATGGAATTCTGAAGACAAATGGATGACTGTTATTTGTAACCATCAGGGTTTTCCAGAAGATTAAACATATGAAAGCAAAGCTTCCTAAGTAATTCCCTAGGAGATTTCATCATATCACAGAGCAGGTTCAAAAGCAACAGCTGATCTAATTTCAAAAGCTCTTAAACTCACTGTACATTCCAGTGTATTCTTCCTGGTATTTTTGTAAGCTTGTTTTCTCCAGTCCCTGCAATTCAAAGCACAGGGCAAAAAGCAGAGCCTGAATGAACAGACGTGGGCAAAGGATCTGCCTGGAATGTGGGCAATGTCCCCTCCCAGATCCCGCAGGAGCAGCAGCACACAGCCTTGTCCTCCAGCTCCCCTGGCTTCTGAGGCTTTTCTGCGTTGTTCACATAATCTCAGACCATTTCGATTGGTTACTCTCAGTTTTTTCCCCCTTCCTGTCACTCGTCCTGCACTCTGAGCAGCCTGAGCGGGACATTCCACACTGTGGGAACAGGAAGGGCTCCAGGTTTGATCCCAGCTGCTCCCACTGAGCTCGGATTCATGCAGATCCTGATTCTGCCCTCACAGCTCCTCAGTGCTTGTAGGCAGGTTCAGGGATCTGCCTCAAACAACACCCAGCTGTTTGCTGACAGCTCTGCAACAAATGGGGCAAACAGGGATCACAAGATTGGTCTTAACCAGAATGAGGTAAAGGGAATCATGGCAAAGAATAGAAAAATGCCTGGGCAGGTCCTCAGCCTGTGTGCAAACTGCAGGGCCATGCTGACTGTCAGTCCTGCTCTCAGTCAATCCCTCCCTGACAGTCAATCATGCTAATTCACATTAATTGAGAATAGAGATCAACCCTCTGTATTACATGGAGTGAGAGCTGCTATTTGGGGTTTTCATATATAGCAGCTTACCTCCTTGATCAAACTCCTCAGATTCCACTGAGGTTGATAAATATCAGAATAAAATTTCTGAATCAAAGTGACATCATAATTCTTAGTTTTCCTGCAAACTTTGTTTTGATTCTTTACCAAATTAGTGAAATAAAAGGGATTGACATCATGATATATTTAAGGCAAGCTCCAAAGGTTCTCCTCTGATGATGCCATGCTGATTAATCCAAAATATACTACTGTGTAATGCTAGCATTACAAGCAATTATGAGTTTTTATTTGGCTGGAGGCAAGGGTGTTGTTCAAGCTGACTCCACAGTGTGGAGTGCCCCATGTGAGGTCCCACAGCCTTTCAGGCATCGAAGAAAATGTTTAGAGGTAAAAATATTTTCTGTATTGTTATTTATTATTCAAGGAAAAGGTGTTAGGAAATCAACAACAGAGTTGTCTGTGCTGTTTTGAGACTGGGGTTAATTTCAGGAGCAGTGGAATTTTATAAGAACCAGGCACTGGTGTCAGAATGTCAAAAGCAGGGATTTTCTGCATGATGTTTATAACTGCTTCTGTTCTGGGCTGCTATGTCAGTAAAACAATTTATACTAAGAATATTTTCAGATGTTCCATCACTTACTCCCTGTTGACTGGAGAGGTGGCCTGAAAGAGCTGAAGTAGGCACTAACTCCAGAAAGGAAAAACCTCACCACGAAAAAAGCTTTCTTTAATAGCACAAAAAGCCATGTAAGAGACAGAATACATCATCTGTATTTGCAGTACCAAGACCACCTGGAAGTGATAATGTTTGCATGAATTTTAATTAGAGAAACAACATTTTCTTGCAATATCTCCTTTCCCTTTCCAAGCATCGTAGATGAATAGTTTAAGTTGCTATGGTTACAATGGGTTGTGGCAGCCCGTGGATCAGTGTGATGGCTACAAATTTACATGTAAAGAACAAAGGCTGCATCTTTTCATTTCATCCAGATGATTTTAGCTCAAAGTATTTCCATGATTTTAAATCAATTGATGCAACTTGACATAGCAGTCATACTAGGTGAAGAAAAATTAAAACCTCATGATAGCTTAACTTTTTTGTTTAAAGTAAGTCCCTTTGCAACGAAGCATTATTCCAGTTAGAAGTTTATTTTAAGAAAATAAATAGTACTTTTCAACAACCCATATAGAACAGGAGTTTTTATATAGGCTCTAAAAAGAATGCCAAGCTGTTGCCTTGGCTCTTGAGCTATTAAAGGCACAGTCTGTTTCTCATGAATGAAGATTGGCTGAGATATGGACTCTCCTAGTTTTGATCCATTCTGTTTTGAAATGTAGCAATCTTATCTTCCCATTGCATTTTGCAAGTATTTTTCATTATGGATTGGCATGACATCCACTTAGTGTCTTCCATTTGGAGGCAGCCAGTTCCTCCCTTTTGATCCAAACCAGTTGTTAACTGTCTAAAGTATTTCTTTATATAAAAATATAAAAAAGCTGTCCTTGAAACATTTTAGTGGAATCCTGTGTGAAACTAATTTGTAGGGAAAAACAAATCAATAGGTGTGTAGGGTGCAGAGGGAGAAAGACTGTGCCTGTGTCTGTGCACATTGCAGCCTTCAGATGTTTTCATCCAACTAATTTCAAGGGTTAAGAGCGAGATAGTGTGCTAAAGTGATTCCAGATGGGCCAATATTAATCTTTCTTTTCCTGATGAATGAGAAGGTATGACCTAGTTAGAAAACTGCTAAAATTACAGGCGCCACAGAGGCTTCAGCTGGTGCCCTACCACGCAGATATTTATCCTTACCTCTGCAATTATTGTGCTGATGAGCTGCTCGAACCTGCTGAAGGAGGCGTTCCAGGGCCTCCGTGTGTCCCCTGTGCCGAGGCTCTCTTCCACTGCAGTCTTTCCAGTCTGTTGAACAAAGGAAATAAACAGAAATGAAACACAAAGGTGCAGGAGAGGGTCTAAAAATATTTTCTTGCCTGTGGTACTTCTTGGCTCTAGAGGAGTTTTACATCTCAGCAGGCAGGAGTTGTTTTTAAGTCTGTTGTTACTTGTACACCGAGTTTTCTTTGCCTTGTGCCTGCTGGGTAATTAATCATAATGATTATTAAGAAAGAGCTCACACCCAGCTCTGAGGAGCTCCTGTAGTGTCTGACTTGACCATGGCTATTTCTCCCCATGAATGAGCTCTGGTGCTGCAGTCAGGGCTGCTGTCAGCGGGTCCTGACACTCAGCCCCTCACCAAGGTCACACAATGCTCCTTCTGCCACTGCTTCCAACGCACCAGGAGGCTCCACAACTTGCCTACAGTTCTGCAAAGCAGGGAGTGAACATCTTCCTACACCCAGAGCTTGCCCTGTAGCCACAGAAACATGCTTGGAATAAAATCACTTCTGGAGATCGGCTCCCAGCAGAGGCCTGAACAAATGCTGGCAGTTCCTGCCCTGGAGCCCACGGGCTGCTCCAGCACTGCACTCCTGAGGCAAAAACCTGCTGCATTTCTCCCACACACCCTCAATCTCCAACAGACTTGAATTTCTCTCACTTGCTGCTAATGAGAATTTCAGTGTTCATTTTAAAAAAACAAACTCATCACAAATAGGAAGAAGCTGTGTGTATGAGAAAGCAGCTCTTTAATTCCGGACTTGGCTATTTTCACACTTTGATTATAATGAGAAAAGCGCATTGCACCAGTCTCCTGGCCCAAAGGAATGGTGGATCAAGGTATTAAGAGATCTGTCTGCACAGGAGACATGCTCCCATCTTGCTGGCACAGAGGCCATGTACGTATTCAGAGCCACCAGCAGTTTGCTCACTCACTAAATATACAGATCCAATTTCTAGTGCAAGTTTGGAGTCAAGCATTCCTTCCAATGGGCTCACTATGCCAGGGATATAAATACCTGTTTATTTACATTTAGTGTAGCAGCCAGAGTAAGCCCCATGAAAGGCTGGAAAGAGAAGACATTTGGTATCCTGATAGCCTGTGGGCAGTGTGACAGCCACAGAGGGGCTGTCCTGTGTGCTCTGTCCTACTGCAGGCATCAGGGCCAGCTGCATTTACTGCTCTGCATGGGGAAAATGCCCCTAGAGCTCCTGTGAGCAGCCAGGAGGGACCAACTGGAACTCAAAGTGCTTTGGTGTTATCAGACTGGTAGAGTTTCAAACAGTTTCATGATTTCTCTATCCCCATAGTTTCCAAGCTTATTGAACCTCCAGATTGCTGAGTACCTTAAAAATGACACGGAAACCAGACCATCTCTCCTCATTGTCCATCACTCACCTGCTAATGGACCTAGAAATATTTCTGTCTACTGGGATTTCACAGAGAAGCTGCACAACATTGGCCACCACCTTCTGGGCTGCTGCAGAGTGTGGGGGAAACAGGAGGACAGTGGCAAGTACTCACTGTCATCACACACAGACACATCTCCAAGAGTGTCACTGACCTTTGATGCTCTGGGATTGGACTGGATCAGCGTCAGGCCCTGCAGCTTTCCTCTCCCTTGCATATTCTTGTGGCTGCAGTTACAGACAACTTTGTAGAGCATTAATGTATTTCCATTTAAATTTTAGGTAAGGGCTGTATTTTGTTATGCAGCACTTGTGTAACATCAGCTTGCTGCCTCCTTGCCAAGCACAAAGCTGCTGCTTTTCAAAACCAGTGGTGAAGGCAGTGATGGGAATAGGGAAGTTCTGCCCCCAGTAACTGCAAGGGTGAATAACATCTTGACTCTCTAATGTGAATATTACTTAATGAAAAGATTTACATTTAGGCTCTGCTGGTCTTACTGTGAAGCTTAAGCATGTGGCCCTAAACACAACGATTCCAGAACCTTCTGTATTCTTAACACCCTGAGATAATGTACAAGGGGAATGAACAGAGTTCTCTCCATAGCTTTTGTGCTGATCCACTGAAATCTGCAGGAAGATTTCCTTCACACCAGAAAACTTTGGAACTGGCACATAATGCCAGATTTCAGAAGGTTAATAGCAGGGGGCTATAAAAAGGGAAGAGAATGCAATATGCTGAAAGCAAAATTCACATAATACAGAGTTGCTGCCTTAAATACCACCTGTCTTGCCAGGAGTGCTCCTTCTTTGGGGATATTTGGCTGAATAACTGGCAGCTACTGTGAAAGAATCTCTCCCACAGCTGATGAAAATTTTGGGTTTCTGTGGCCAAGTCCTGTGTAGTTACACCTGGCTATAGTCAAGGTAATTGCACATCACCAAGTTATTCATGTTATCCACGATAGATTTTTCCCATGATTGTAGCCCATTTTTGTTCTCAAGCAGAATATTTCTTTACCCTGGTTTTGGTATTGTTCTGGAGAAAACACAAGAAGAAAATTGAAGCAAAATGGGACAATGGTAATGAAAAAGCCTTATTTATCCAACCCTCTCCATTATGACAACTGAGAATAGATACAGCTTGTTATATTTTTTCAAATTAGCATGCAAGGTTATTAAATTGCTACATTAGCCTAATAAAAACTAGTGTTAATGCAATAAAAATAAAAGTCCCACTTTACTGTATTAATCAATACAAGGGGAGCTGTAATACACTGAGCCAATTTGGCAGGGAACACTAAGTCTGGAAAAGCAACTAACAAAACAATGTGATTATAATAGATTAAAAATTACAAATGACAAATTGTAGCTCTAATGGAGTCTGAGAAGACCTGTTGGAGGTTGGAAAAGGAAGAAAGGCTTTTGGACATTTCTGGAACATTTACAGGCTACATCCTACCACCATGTGTGCCCACACTGGAGAAATTTATGTACAGGATGCTGTGAGAATGGTCCAGTGAATGCAATCTGTAATGCTACAAGGTAAAACATAAAACTACATGAAATACATGTAAGTATTTTGCTTCTAGTAGCTCAGAAACAGGTTTTGATCCATTCATGTACTGAAAAATGAAGTTCCATATATCAGAACTCTCCTAAGAGAAATGAAGATTAAAATATTTCTAATTTTTAAAAGTGTTAATGACTAGACAACAATTTTTTGTCAAAGGACTGGAGAAGAATAAAAGCTGAGACATAAATATATATAAATTATTTTGCATATTTTTGGGGGGTTAGAAAGAGTTGAGTTTCATTATTTATTTCACTCCAAGGTGAATCATGACAATTACATTTTGAACTCCAATATCACTAAGCAAACTGGGAGGGTAGACAAGCCCAACCTACTTGAGGGTGAAGCATATTCAGGAGTAGATTTGCATGGAGGTCCCCATCCTCTCATGTTGTATGCTGACACACGGACATAAAATCTCTGGCCCTGCAAATGGAAACAACTGGAGTCAAAACTATCACTGGATTCAAAATCTTGGCTGTAACAACTGCAAAGCAGTGCCTGACAAAGATTTTTTTTTTTCAGTGAGAAACATAAATAGCTTTAGTAATTTAAATGCACCATGACAGATTGAAACATAATGCAAAGATTTGAGGACAAGGTTTGAGAAAGTTCTGTTTGGTGTGAAAGAGATATACAAAGACAAATAACAAAAATTAGAATGACTATCATCAACATGTGCATTTCTGGAAGAAGGAGAAGAGAAAGAATTGTTATTTGAGGTACTTATCATCAGAGTCAGGTCTAGACTTCTCAAGAGCCTTTGATCTGCACTGATTACCCCGTGATGCAGAAAACAGCCACTTTTGCTCCAGGAGACTTTCCCAATTTCTCCCGAGAATGATAACTCAAAAAATGGTTCTATTCCTCTGTGACTTTTGGATTATGGCTACCAGATGCATCGTGCTCAGCCACTGGAACATGTTGCTACAAGAAAGGCTCTGCAGTGATTTCCAAGGGGCAGTGATGCAAATTCTCCTGTTTCTGTATCACTGTGGGGACTGGGCCATGAAGGTCAAAATGAGTCCTCTGGAACTCACCGTCCTGAGACCTGTGATGGAGCACCTCAAAGAGTGAAGATTATCCATAATTATTTCACCAGTCAAAGGAGAAAAGTCTTCTGAAGAGCTCCATTCCACTAGAAACAAATAGCAGGAGAAAATCAGGTCAGGTACCAGTCCAAGCAAAGAAGTCAAAGGACTTGAATCACTCAAAGGTTAACTTTTCTCCTAGCAGTTTCCCAGTCCACGTGGATACCAAAAGTAATGTTTAACAGTAATGTATAGCAAATATATAGTAATTAAATTTTATCTCTGTGTATGGGAGACAAAACCAAAATATTGTTCAAAAGCTTTTCAGGAAAGAATGCTTAAAAATAGACTGCAATACAAATTGCTTTCAGTCACCACTGCCCTCATTTAAACAATTTCCTTTTAAAGACAGAGAAGTAGTGGAAAAGAGAAGGTGAAGGAACTGGACCTGTTAATGCCATTTGGCAGTTTATACATCCTAACCAACAAAAACCACTGACTTGCATTGGATCTGCACAGGTGGGCATGGGCAGAGTCCTTTTGGCTGCTCAGGCCCACAAACCACCCTGGGCTAATTTGGATAGAAATATTCTCCTTGGACCAGACTTTCACTGGAGCCTCATGGCTGGTTTCAGTGCTTCTGGCTCTCCTGGCCAGGCCTGCTGCTGCTCTGGTCACTGCAATTACAGAGCTCCACCAGGACCTGGGAAGCTCTATTCACTTTTGGAGGGATTTGAGTGCTGCTGGGCTGGCAGAGCCCTCCCATCTTTGCTTCAGCCCAAATTGTGATGGGTGCCTTCACCAAAGTGCTCCTGTCATTCCTGCTCCTGCTGAGCTCAGGGGTTATGGAATCAGCAGTCCTGCTGCCCATACCCTTCTTCAGTACTTGCAAAAATTATTGTGCACATAAAATAGCGTTGAGCAGACCTTGAAATACTACTGGATGTTTTAAAATATAGATATATATATATATATATGCAAGTGAGGAACAGATGGCTAAAGGCAGGAAACCAGCCTTTTTTTCTTAAATTATTCCTTATTAATGAGAGATGAAATCCTGGTTAATCCTGGAGTCATACCTCCGGGATTTAGTGACTTGTACCTTCAGATTCAAATTTCCAGGAAAACCTATCAAAACCATAGTGAAATTAATCTCTTGAATTATTCTACAGTAGGAACTGGGAAATCTCATTAATTTCCTCAATTTACACCAAATAATTCAATATGAAGCTTCTCTTTATTTCCTAAAACCTATTTACAGAATAATTTTTAGACACTTTATTTGTATATTCATTACTATTGGAGTTTATAATGTCGAATAGATCAGAGAATATAGGTATTCTAATTTCAACATGTGGAATTTTCATCTTCTGGCAGTGTCACGCTGGTATTTTCACGTTAAAAGAAAACGGCTTCAGAGAATTTCTTGTTCAGCATATATAACATTTAACTGCCAACACATTTTTCTGAAACAGCCAAGTATCAATAGCACAACTCATTTTTGCCTTCTCCCCTAATCGCTTCTTTTCTATGATTGCAGTTTGTGAATGCACAGCATGCTCTGCAACATTTTTGGTTTTGCTGCAATGAAAAGAAGATTAGTTTTTTATATTCTCTTTGAATTTTTTCACTGTGTATTTCTCTAGTTTTCCACAGGTTTTAAATACCTAATTACTGCCGCCTTTAGTGGAAGCTATCTCTGCACATTAGTAGGAAAATGTAGAGACTGTTGCAGTACTGTATTGTAGGGTTTTGTTGACAGTTTAATTATAGGAGCACTTAAAAGTACCATTGAACTTGATGGCCTGTCAGACTTTCCATTGTAAACTGTGATTTTCAAGGTTTCTAACTCCACTTGTATTAAATCACTGCAGACACTGTACACATGCTGCAGACTTAAGACATGTTTTCTGTTTTCCAGAAGGAGAAACCAGAAGGAGAAACCCTGTTCAAACTGCTGAATGTGTTGTCAACAGGCTTGCAGTCACTTCAGACACCATTTTTTTTTTCAAGGACTCATGTCAAGCAAGACAGTGTCTCTTGGATTCTGCCAGAAAATCCTGCCTTCATGGGAATCCTCAGGCATGCCTGAGTGTCCTGCACCAAAAAAGAGGCAGTGGTTGGGTCAGACTTCAGACTTCAGGCTTCAAAGCAAAAGCCAAGGGCGAGAGAAGTAGCTCTAAGCAGCTTTTGATCTTCCCAAATTTTTAACTGTTCTATGGAGGCTGCCCAGACATAAACTTGTACTTTGAGAGGCATATTTAAATTTGGGTAGCTTACACAAATAAACATTGCAGCCCTGTCCTTGATGTGGGTCCTCTTCCACTTGCATTTGGCATTTAGAGGAGCGCTCCCAATATTCAGAGATGCTGGCACACGTTCTGAAGAGGAGTGAATGCCTTAATCTGAGTAGGATTGCAATCCTACCTGTCTGCAAGCCTGTAACCAGCAGGAACACCACTGGTGTTGTGACTAGCAACAGCATGGCAGCTTGTTCTCAGAAATGACCAAAGACTGCTGAGTTCAGGGAGAGACGCTGAGTTTCCATGGGGAAAACATGGTCCTCAAAGCCATCTCAGGAGCAGCAGGGAAGTGTGAGAGGTTTTGTGACAGTAAATCACAGCGCTTTGCTCTGACCTCCCAGCTCGTGTCAGTGAGCCCCTGGGTGACACTGGGATGTCCCAGCCCCTTGAGGGACAGCAATTGCCTGGGGAGAGTGACCAAGTGCTCGTCCTGGCATGAGGTGCTGAGGGTGCACCCCTGGCTGCCCCCTGGCCCCCCACCATGCCACCATCATTTGCTGGCTGCCAGGCTGAGGCTCAGCTGTGCCTCTCCTCATGCAGCCAGCATTTTGCTTTTTTTATAGCTTAGCCAGTGGTGGCTGAGCCCCATGGAACGGAAACACAGTAATAAGATATTAGCCTGTGGATCTGGTTATGGCTATCATGGTTGAGAACCCTCCTTTTAAAGGATATTTACCTAACAAGATGGTGTATCCAAAGTTACTCAAAACTTAATTTTCAAATATATTTATTTAAAAACACTTTTGGAAAAAAACCCATCCCCCCGTTTCAATAAAAATTTCCATAACTGAAAAATAAATATTTTTTCAACAGCTGTGTTGGAAAAGTGCCTTCTTTCCCCCCTCATTTCAAAGTATATCTGTCATAAGGAAACTCATAACAAGTTTTGGAATTTTCTTGCTTACTTATAATTTTAACAAACTTTTTCCTCCCATGATTTTACTGATTGAAGTGAGAAGATGACATGATACAGCTTTAAAGAAATGCAAATTGATGGAAATAATTTATCACTTAGGTTTATATCTCCTGCTCTGCATTTTCAGGTTTCAGCTCTCTACTGTAATGGTTATCTAAAAATAATACATAATATTCTGCTATACTGATTTGTTTGGCTAGAAACCTCATAGGAGGACATGGATACCAGTTTTTCTATTTTATAGAAGATAAAATGAAGTAAGGAGGGGTAAAGCACCTTGTTCAGTCAACAGGCCCCAAAACAAGGGCAAAATCCATGTATTGGGCCAGTGTTGCTCCCCCTGCCTGGCTTTGTGGGATGTCTGCAGCTCTTCCTGGTACCAATACAAGGCCACTCACCCACAGTCTTTCCCTGGTGATGGATCTGGACCTAAAAATTATGTAATTTGTGCATGAGCAATCCATCATGAAGATTTCACTAAATCTTTGCCTCCTTTGTGAGGGAGAGTGCTGGGAGAGAGCAAACAGAAATTACCAACCACTTGTGTCAAGCTGAAGTCCTTGGGACTTTAAGAAAGAACAAAAGGCTGCCTCACCTCAGCATGTAAATGCTGAATTATAAACATGCTCAAGTATAGAAAGCTGAGGATGAAGAGGGTCCTTTATAAGAGCCCAGGAACAGGAGCTGGTCTTGTAGACTGCACCAACTGTACTGTAAAGGACCTGAAAGCTGTTGGGTGAATTAAGGATGGAGCATGTTCCAGTTCTGTTCTGAACACCCCAAAGGGCTGCTTTGTTGTGAACGCTGAATGTCTGTGCTGTTGCGGCTTTCCATCTGACACTTCATGTTATGTCAGAGCAGGGCTTTTTTGTGTGTTTAATATATTGGTGACTATGTGTTTTAATGAAGGTGCCCTGTATTCCAGAGCTAGCAAATGCACGATGTGTTGCTGCGGTCGCCAAGATAAGTAGTAATTTTTAAATAAACAGCAGTATAAACAGTTACATAAAACTCATGTAAATTGCTGGCACATAATTTTAGACTGGCTTAAGTTATGTAACTTACTTGTGGCCAAGTTTTTTTTTTTTGGTTTGGTTTTTTTTTTTTTAATACTCAATTCACTTGAAAATAAAGGGAGAGGTTTATTTTCACCTGTTTCTTTTCCACTCACAGTCTTTCTCCTACACTGAGCATGCCTTTAACAGCTTATCAGAGAGTTAAAGGTAAAGGGCAAAGGGAAGACACAAAACACTTCCTGACCCTATTGTAGATTTATTCAGGAAAGCACCTACTCCTGAGTGAAGCAAATAGACTGATCCATTGTAGAATTTGTTTCTTGTCTTGACATTTGTTTCTCCTTGCAATCAAGTTACTGAATTGCTGAGTAGATGAATTAGACTGAGGGACAGGAGCTCTGTTGCCGCTTGTTGGGATCTGTAGAGTAGCATATGGAACTGGAATTCTGGATTTTATTCCTGCATTTGCCACTGACTTGCTGAGTGACCTTGAGCAGTGCATTCTGCCACTCCAGCTTCTAAGGCAGGCTTGAGCAGCAAAGGTTCTGTCTCCTTCTCCTCCTCCCATATCCAGGGCCTGGCATGATAGTGGTCTTATCTGGTGTTTCCAAGGGCCTCCAAACAAATAATTGTGTTATTTATTAGCTTCCTTTGAAATATAAAACTGATAGAGAGCACCACCAGAAACCACTTCACACCATCTTTTTCTGCTTGCTGATCTTGATAAAAAAAATTTAATCTTTTACTCTCATAATGTCTTAGAAGCTGGATTTAAGAACACAAAACACTGCCATTCATATGAATAAAATCAGGATGAAAGACCTTCAACAAATACCTATCAAACAGGTGAAGAGACCTGAACACTAGTGAAAAGCAGGAATCTGCTGGTGTAGAGTGTCACCAGCTCTGATGGAGAACATTGTTTGCGGTATTTGGTCAGCTCCTCCTTGCTGTTTTCAGCCATGCTTTCCAGCTTGATTTAAGAAAGGAACTTGGTTTTTTCAGGTTTTCAGTTCAGGCTGTTCATGCCTCTCTCATGTTTGGAAATCCTCCAATGATAGGAGAAAGACAAATCATACCAGCTGTAGGGACTACTGACAGCATAATGCTTCCATTAGGAAAAAACAAATGTTTGGCATGGAGCAGTTTGTGCAAACACAGAAGTTAAAACACAGTCATGGCCTGGGACTTGGATTTCTAGGTACAGCTTAAATTAAAACCTGAGCTCCAAACTGCTCTAAATACTAGTGTTCATTATTTTAGTTCTTGCCTGTCATTTCAGTTATTTCTGTAAACTTATCCAAGACTCTTTGTACTGGGTTAGCAGAAGCATCAGTAAAGCTGAAGAGGAACGAAAAACGAGGCAAACAAACAGATCTGTGCCCACCTGAGGCAAACAAAGCACTGCTGTGGTGTGGTGGGAGAGCTGCAGGGGCATTTAAGGGCCTCTCAGCAAAACAAGACAGAACAGGGTAAGACTGAGTACCAAGAAAGGCATCTCTAGAATATTCCTAGAGAGAACATCTTCATTTGGAACTTCCATGGCTATAAATCTTCACAATAGTCATTTCAGAGATTTTTTTTTAATAATGGAATACTTTATTTGTAGTAAATCTTCTTCCTAACAGCTCTGGGCTCCTTTGCGTTTTACGCCTGCTAATAATAACCAATGATTTTAAATAACCTTTCTTGTGGCCCTGTTTCTGGATGTTCCTTTGACCCAGGCCAGAATACTCTATTTTATGTCTTGACATTTATGGGAACCATTATGACAGTAGGCTAGGTGCCAAAGACACATCTTTGCTTGATCAGGGTTTCACTAGTTCATCTTAAAGCAAATCTGCATTATAGAAATGATTTATAAGACACTATTTTTACTGCAAATTTAATAAAATTCTCACTAAGACAATATATATATAAGAAAAAAATGGATCTTTTTTTCTCAAGTATTTGATTAGTGTTTTCTAAATCCCAGCAATTCTTTATCTGTTTGCAATAAGACCAGCTATTCCAGTACAAGAAGGATTTTTTTTTCCTCTATTAGTGAAAATGACATTTCTTACTAACATTTTATAAATAACTAAGAAAATGTACCATGTGGGTGCATATTCAGCCTTCCAATGTGGACCAGTGGTTAGAAAGCTACAATGGATTATAATAACAGCCAAGATTTGTTTCTCAGCCCTGAAATGACAAACATATCCCACTGTGGCCATGGAAAGAAAAGTGGGAGAGAGCGTGTGTTAGAAGAGTGAGAGGAGTGAGGGGAATAAATAGGGTTCTTATGCAGAGGCTTCATATCCTAGAAGAGCTTGGCTTGGATTCTGCAAGCTTCCCCTCCCAGTGGGAACGTTGTTCTCCTGTGATCTGTGCAGCCAGAGCTGGGGGGAAGCTCCCACACGCAAGCACCGATTGTTGGTGTGAAGTGCACACGGGGCAGGCTCAGCTTCGTCCCAAAACATGACATTAAAATCTAATTAATAATGAGCAGCTGGGAAAATGCACACAAAAAGTAATCTATCACAATGGAGGAGGCAAAGCAGAGCACTGCACAGTGTGGGGAACAAAGGAAGGAAACACCCAGACACTAATTCAAGTTACCTCTTTAATGGGATTCCACTCCTTGTCCTCTAGCTCTCCTGTGATATAAAGAGGGACTTTTCTGCACAGAAATTGATTAACTGTATTTAAGGCCTTTATTTCTTTATAAACTAATCCCTACAATAATTTAAAGAGCTTTCACCTTCCCTAGCAATGCAGACAGGTGCTGCAGGCAAAACAGCCTTGATTTGGGGAGCTTTTACTTAATTTTAATTTATTGCCAATTAAACCAATTTTTTAATAATTCATTCCGAGTGAGAAGAAAGTAAATATATTTTTAAAAAACCCATTTAAGTGAACACCTTCCCACCATCTTTACTAGACTGAACTTAATCCACTTATCCTCCCCCTTTCCTACTGTCAGCTTCCCTTCTCTCTGCTGCTGCTTTGCCTCCTTGCTGGGTTTTCCATCACACTGAGACATAGCCAGGCCAGCTGCATGCAGCCCACAGCCTCTCCTGGCCTCCTCCCACTCTTCAGTTGCCCCTGGCTGCTGGAACCTGCCATCCATGCCCATCCCTGTGCTCAGCAATGAGCCAAGTGGGTGCTCAGGTGTGAACTGACTGAGCTCAGACATGGCTTAGGAGGGAGCTCATGGGTGAGCCCGCTGGGTGTTCATTAGTAAATTAATTGGGTGCACAAACTGATGGGGTGTTCATGCCTGAACCAACTGGGCACTCATGCATGGAAGCAGAAAACCCTGCAGTTTATGCTCAATATACAAGATAGGAGCTTGCAGCAGATCCCAAAGCCTGATTCCAAATTTACAGACACACATCAGTTCTGGGGGTCAGATCTGATTACTAGGACAGGATCAGGCTTTGCTTGGGGAAGCAAATAAGACCCAGGGCTTTGATAGTTTTCAGTGGTTCAGGAAAGTCCATGATGGGCCAGAGCAGACTTAAAATGAAGCTGTGAGAAGGGAAACTTTGCCATAAACCCTTTGTAGACATTCTGGTTTTGTTTAAGTCTTCAGTGAGTCTTCATTCCCAAATCCATTAATCAAAATACCTGCTAAATCATGGACTTCCTTCAAGACAGAAGCTAAAGGTCTTCAGTCCCAGTCCTGCCACTGACTACAAGGAATTTACCTTTTCTATGCTGTACCTATGAACTGGAAGCTGTAACAGCCACATGCAAACAATAAAAAAATCCCCCAGAACTTATTAATTTGGTAAGTCAAAACAAATGTAAAAGACAAAGCAGTGTCAAATATTCAACAACATCATGATACGAGTCTTTTTCCTTAGAAACCAAGGCAGACAAAAGTAGAGCCTGTATGTCTGGGTTTTCTCAGAACTATTCATCCTGAGCTGCTGTTCAAAATCCTTATAAAACACAAAGCAGGAGGAAAGAATGATTCAGCTAAGTAACTGGTGTTTGATTAGCTACATTGCTTAATTACACCATCACTTAATATGTAATTCATGTTCAAAGACGATTTTAAATACATAACAAACTTAAATAATAGAAGGTCTTAAATTTTATGTTAAGTTCAACACATACTACAGACATTGACAAGAGCTAGAAATAGAAAGGTTTGTTTTAACTTTTATACATTTCTGTACTGGCTAGGCATAAAAATAGAAGTCAAATTGCACAGTCCTGTTAGCTACCAAAATGTAACGTGCAAATAAAGTACCCGGGAGACCTAATAAAATGCCATAAATGAACTACTGTAAAAAATATCAGACCACACCTATTCAGCAGGATAAATTCAAATGTCTTACAAAGAAATGTATTCTCTTTTAATGGAGCAAGAACTGTTTTGAGGAAAGAAAGAATGAGTTTCAAAATATACAGAGAAACTTTGAATAATAAGTGGAAAGGGTTTCAAGACCAAGTGCAGAATGCTGCTGAATTCCACTATGGACTGGACCAGATTCAAACAGTGACACAGCATCTGCTTTAGAGAGACAGAGGTATTAATATTAAAGCACTTTGTTTTCCTAAGATTAGCTTCCACAAGCATTTGTTTCCATAAGCAGGGTTCTTCTAGAAGACAAAGGAAGCACAGGCTTGCTGCTTTCCACTGCTTTGTGAGCAGATAGATGCCACCAAAGTGGAGAAAGATATATATAGATAACTAGATACAGATAGAGCAATATGTCTGTGTATTTAGGTCTTTGAGGATCACTGCAGGGAACCTGCTGTGGAACAAATCCAAACTTAGTCAAACATGGAAGACTAACTTTTGGTAAACTTATCAAATACATAATTAAAAAATGTTATCTACTGTTCGTGTGTGTTCATGGGGACAAGCACACAAAATGATGAGATAATTTGGTTGTGAAAGGAATACCCCCAAGAATAAAACATGCAGAATCACAATCAAAATTTACAGATCACGCCTGTAAAGTTTTGGAAGTTTTTCACACTGAAATCTTCAGTGTAAATTTTCCATCGACCCGGAGAGAAGCCAGCAGAGAGGACAGCTGAGAATCCCACATCCAGGTTTAGTTTGACCTCAAAAAAACTCTTTTGAGTTTCTTTTGAGGGCAGGTCTCAAACAGGCCCAGACTCCTCATTCCTGAGCACAGGTGCTGACCCTGAGTGCAAAGGCAGCTCCACCCATCCTTTAGCTGAGACTTCCAAAGACAACAGCAAATTCTACTGCTCTGTTCTGGACTGGGACCCATTTCATGCAGTTGTGTGACAGCAACATCCTGGGGCTACAGCATCCAGCCAGGACTGAAGCAGTGACTCAAAGACAATTAAAATTATTCTCATTCAAAAAAAAATTCTGAAATGGACCACAAAATCCTTTGGAAGAAAGGAGGCAGGGAATGACCTTTTCTCAAAATTTAAGCAAAATATAACTCCTTCTTTCCTGATCTAAGCCAACCTGTTTTGTTTTGTGTTTTAAAGAGCTCCACTGACTGAAATTAAAAGTCTTCTCTCCATCCAAAAGAAATCCTGGAAGGCAGCTGACAGGCAGGGAAGTTCTGACAAACATGAAATACTCTGCTAAAATACCAAAATAAACAAAAAGGTAAAAAGGACTAAAGTGGCCTAGACAGCTCAGCATCAATATCTGGGAAATAACTTGGCATCCACAGCTACAACCAAACAGAGAAGATTAGCTTTGTTTGCTACATCAAACATGTCTTTCTTCCTCTCTCTTCAAACATAAATAGTTCCAGGCTCTAAAATAAATTAGCTCAACTTGGGTTATACAAGCTGTTTCATTTTTTTTCTTCAAAAGGGAATATAGATGTTTGTTTAAAAATTGTAAATAAAATATAAACAGAGATTTTTCATTGCATGGTGATCCTTTCCAGTAGGTAGTGATCAGCACTATGTCCATTTTTCTTCCTTATTCTATGCTTTGGGATCACAGCATTATTATGACTACTTCTGATGAGAAAGGGATGAAAAAAAATCATGCAGTAAGAGGAGGTTTATTTGTACTTATTCACTGTAAAAGCAACTTAACAAGCAAGTTTTAAATCCACAGAAAAGAAGTGTGACAAAATTACTTAGCATTACTTTTAATATTTTTTGTTTGTAAAAAACTGCTTTCTTTATGTGTCTGTGTTGTGGGGAACATGTAAACCCTAGAAAGGCTGATTAGTGAAAAACAGTTCTTAAAAGCCCAGCAAGCACTTACTGCTCGTCTCTAGTGGGGTGCTCCTGGGAGCTGAGTGCTGTCTGTATGGATTATGCTGCTGTGGGGTATTCTTCATCCAGATGGTTGCAGTGCTGTAACTCTGGGATAACAAAACATCCTGCAGTACCAGTGTGGTGGGATAAACAGAAAGCTCTCCCTGGCTTCAAACTGTGGCAAGTTGTTTTGTGTGTAAACGTGGAACGTTTTGATTGTGTTTTCAAAGATGTAAAACTAAATCAGGTCCTAAGTGCTTCTTCCATGGTGGGATGTGAAGTTTGGTTCTAGGGCATAATTAGCCAAGGGCAGGGGCTTTTTTCTCAATATTACAGTGATGCTTCACATCCTTCCTAAAACTGGCTGGGGTGAGGTGTCTCTGGCTTTGAGTCTTTCTCTAGCATGGAGCAGATTATTACTTTTATTATTGATTTATGTCATGCCTGTCTGCTTCCAGCCTCAAAACACTTTACTAAGTTACAATATACTTAGGAATCATTTCATGTCAGCCACCACCACGCTACAGCCTTCTCCAGAGGGAAACTGAAGGGAGCCATTAGGATGGTGCCTGCAACATTAAACAACAATCCAGGAGAGGAAGTAAAGAATACTCTGGCTCCTTAAAGCAATGGCTGAACAGAATGCAGTCACTGAGCTGCCATCCAGCTGGGACACCAAAGTCAATACCCATTCATCGTGTGTGGTTAAAATTAAATCTCCTAATGAAGTGAGATGGTTTTAGTGGTTAGAGAGTGAGTGCAAAGTATTATTCTCCTGTATGATTATTTGTAAGTTATACAGCTAACAAGGGAAAAGATCACACACAGGAAAACAGCAGACAGTTAGGTAATGTTCCAAGCTCAGTTTCTAAAAGGCATTTGGGCAAATAAAGCTCTGGAAAAAATAAATTAAAAAAAAAAAAAGAAGAAAGAAAAAAGGAAGATGACACGGGAAAAATGGAAGGGGCAGTTTTTCACTGTTTTTAGAGAACTAAACTAAACCAAACAGAATTGATGTCAGTTTTTATTCCCTGTAGTTCAGGTCCAGAGAAAAGAACATTATTAGTTTCTGTTAATGAGCAGGTATTCCCTAAACACTGTTGCAAATGCTCCTGAATTTAATTTGCTTGGAAAAAGAGATGGTAAAGTATTGAGGGGGAAAAAAACCTGCCTTAACAGCCTTGTTTTTTTTAAAATTTGGTTCCTGAATTAGCACAATACTTTGATGGTTTTCTGGACAGGAGGTTTATATATCTGACTAAAAAGATCCTCACACGTTGTTATCAAGCTCTCTGTTCAGGGCTGGTAATTGCTAGCTGGTTCTAATCATTCTTGCAAGTGATCATTTGAAAGGTTCATTTTATGACCCCTCAAAGTAGCACAAAGAATCTCACTCCATAATGTAATAAACAATTCTACAACCAGTGCTTAATTAATTCCTGAAAGTCACCAAAATGAGCTATTAATGATCTTTCTTTTTATCTAACCGTAAATATGCAAGTCTCCTGGGACAGAGGATTTAAAAAGAATATTCCAGAAAGACTAACTGTCAACTTGATAAAGCATAAAATGATCATGAGTGAGACTAGTTCAAAATACAGGGCAGTGCTACCTGGTCTGTTCAGAAAGGTTAGGTTGGATTAAATTTCTCTGAATCCTGTGTTTATCAAAACCAGGACACCACTGACATGCTACAAACTGGGCTCAACCCAAATAAATACCCAAGAGAAAAGTACTGCAACCTTCAGAAAATTATTTTTAAAAATTAGCTCTGTTTGGGAATTTTCTTTCCAGTGAAAATATCAAGAATCATTATAATTAGGGGGCGGACAGTGTTTCAAGGTTTTTTAAAATACAACTGTTATGAAGAACAGTCTGATATTTCCTAGAGAATTTCAGTGTTTTAGGAGCCCAAGTATTGTTTTCACAAGTAAAACAGGCAGTGGGAAGCTCTTAAATGAAATTTAGTTTCCTGGCAACACAACCCATTGCCAAAAATTAGATTTAGGCTTCTAAAGGGCTTTGATGTATTTGAAAATCACACTTCCTGCAGCACTGCACAGTTGACTAGGTGTAATACTGCAATTTGCCTTCTACTGAGATCTATCAGGGCATTATCACTTTGATGGCCTCAGTGGTGTCTGGGAGGTTGGGGGTTTTTTTCACAGAATGTAAAAAAACTATTTTGCTGGGCACAGCCAGTGATGAGTGGAATCTGTGACCAAAAGCAGGAGGAGGAAAGAAAGAGAGAATGTGCCTTTTCCAAAATAAGCTTCTGTAGTGCTATGGGAGCTTGTGCTGATGCCAGTGGAGCCTGTGCACTGCATGTCCCACCTTTGGAAGGGCTCCATGAGCTGCTGGACCCTCGAGGGACAGGGACTTTCTGAATCTCTCCTGTTGAAACCATGTCTGGGACACCCACCCATGGAAACACGAAATGGATGCCCCACCACACAGCCAGGATAGTTCTGGCTGTGAGTATGGAAATTTTAGGTTTAGGCACCTCTGAAAGGAGTTCTCAGTGATTAATGCAAAGAAACAAACACAGCAGGAAGCATGAAGGGAGAAGAGGGGGGAAATAACTAAGGATTTTCAGGCTCCCACTCCTTGACTCCCCTGGGCAGGGCCAAGGAGGCTTCAGATCCCCAATCCCTTGACCCGTGGGAGGATTCATGCTCCCACCAGAAGCTGCAGGCTGTGGATTGCTGTGCTTAACACTGAAGAACTTACTGTTCCAAAGATTGTAGAAAACCTGAAAGTTTCTTTAAACAGGACATTTTAAAAATTCTCCTTTTTGTTCTAATCTTCAATTTAAAAAATGGTTTTTTTTCTTAATGTTGGAATTTCCTGTGGAACAGAAATTCTGTTTTAAAACCATCTCTATTCAACAGAGCTTTCAGATGGAAGCATTTTCTTATTCATTGCACTTTGCAACTAACTGGTGCCACCCCAAATGTATCACTCTTCCAAGAATGATGTGGCAACCCTGGAATAGCTAATTAATTGGGCTGTATGATGCCTGTGCCAGAAGTTTCAGCTTCCAGAGGCATTCCTTTAAGGAATGGTGGTGTGGGTTTGGCTTTTACAAGGATACACATGGTTTCAGGAGCCCACAGGCACCAAAAGTTAGTTTGTGTTTTGTAACTGCTCATCTCAACCCAGTCATTGAGCTGATGTCTTAACCACAGTGAGTCAAGCAAACTTCTTCAAAGCACTCATGGAGAAAACTTCTCCTTAATTTATTTTTCTTTTTTCTTTGCCTTTTTTTTTTTTAATAAAAATGTCCTTGGGTAATCTTTCAAGAAAATTCCACTTCTATGTCTGTTTACTGGGAAAATAATTATGTTTAAACACTACTAGCATCATAATATAATCTCTTGTAGATTTGCCACTTAGCCCTCAAATTTTTGTACATTGTTAAGGGGAATGAAAGATGTCTAAATCCAATACCTTTATACTTGGTCACCACAGCTGAGTTGACACTGAGGGGTTCTTGGAAGGTGACAGTGAGTGATGTACTGCTCGTTACCATGAGGCAGACATTGGTTGGCGCCTCGGGGGCTCCTGGGAGAGAAGAGAAAACATCAGCTCTTCAGCACAACAAATCCTATTCAAACAATGTTCCTGAGTCTTCAAAGAACCCACTGAAAATCACGCTGCAATTGTGAGCTTTGGGTTGTAGGTGTTTGTGTTTTCTGCCTTCTGAGCATTTTAATTAGTGTCCCTGCTAACAATATCCTGCAGGCACCATTTGTTTCTATCATGGTTTTTGGCTCCTTTTTGGTTAAAAATATCTTCCTCAATATATGTAACCCAATAAAACAAATTCATAGTAATTATGTCAATGAAAAGCCCCTATGAATCTCTTGGGGTGGATAGGAGGAGAGAGAAAGGACAAAACCACAAAAAACTAATGAAACCTTTATGGTTTCACTAACAAACTCAAATTTATCAAAAACTAGAAAACATTTTTATGTTGTTTGTATTCAAAAATTGCAAATTCCACAATTGTTTTGGTGTAATAGTTCCAAAATACAGTTGTCAATTGAGGCCTAACATTTTTGTTTTAAAAAAAAAAGGAAAAAAAAGAGCCTAATTTGGAGAATTATCAACCAGACTCAATTCAGAAATCAAACACCAAATGTCATGACTTACTGCTGGGATTGATTAAAAAAATCAGTATATTAACTTTCACTACGTTTGTATTTTCTGTATTTAGTATCCAAGAGAAGGAGTACTGCATGTTTTGAAGAAATAACCTTAGTGTACGATAAATCTGAGAAAATTATTTCTAAGTACATTTATATAAAGATGGTTGTAAAAATGTTAATAGCAATGATTGTATTCCATCACATAGGAAAGAGCTAAAACATCCACAAAAAATTCAGGTCTGTTTACTCCTTCATTTGGGCTGCAAATTCCTATTTAATTTGGATGCAGATTCACTTGTACAACTGTCTAAAGTGACTCAGTTTGTGGCTGTGATGATGAAATGGATACAAAGATTAAGATTAGTGCTTACCAAAATTAAGGTTAAATGTTCACAATACTTATGTACAAAATGAAATTTCACTGCTTGATCAAGTATTTAAAACAATCCCATTCCAAAATAATAAGTTCTTTTGAAAAATAATCAAATTACAAGAGAGAAAAGGCCAATGTCCCCATCCCTCTTCCTGCCTATCTGTATGTTTTATAGCATCCTGTTTTAAATTCTAAACAAGTTAAATGAGATCCAGGAGTAAATATGAAGAGAGATAAGCAGGGCAGAATTCATTGCAGCCTGATCAAAGAGTTGGGATGTTGGATCTCTTATTAATTTTATGCAGCCTAAGGCGCCATATGCTTATTGCTCTCAGATATTTGATCCTTTATTGTTCTAACACCCATTTCCTTCTCCCTCTTGGAAAGGCCATTTCACCTTTGTGCCTCAGTTTCCCCACCCCAACCTCCTCCTGCTCCACAGCAGTGCTGCAAGGATCAGAATCTTTGGAGAGGGCTCTCAGCTGCAGATTCCTGCCTGGAATTCTGCTGCTTCCCTGTACTTGATGCCTTTGGGTTTTGCCTTTTTTCATTTTATATGTTCTCTGTATTCTTCACACATATATTTGTAGCTCTGGAGCCTATTGTATTAGTAGCTAGTTTTGCCAGTACTTTTCCATCACCTTTGCTTAAGCAGAAGGACAAAACAAATTCCAGAGCTCCGGCAGGTACAGAGCTCCAGTGCTATCTTGCTTCTTCCTGAGAACCAAGGTTGAGAACAACTCTTCAAGATACATTTCATGGACAGAGCACAGCTAGTGCCAGTGGGGGCACTCCAGAGAAGGGGCTTGACCTGGTGGGGAATTGCATCAACTTGTCCTTCTAATTGGTGCTTTTTAACCATTATGTTGATTTCCTAAGACCTATAAAAATGTACTCATCCCTGTAGGGGTGGGCTTTTGTGGCCATCTTTCCCTAACTGCCCCTGAAGACCTTCAAATAAAGATCCACTTTTCTTTTACCTCCTTACTAAAATGAACCTGAGTTTTATTTCCAGGCTGAGAAAAAGGCAACATACTCACGGGCATGCTCGTAGCCGGCCTTCATGCGCTGGTAGAGCCTGACCCTCCACTCCCAGCCCTTGAGTTGCTTTTCCCTCTCGCTGCTTTCCATGCCCAGCCCTTCACTTGCTGCTTGTGCAGACAATTCTGCCACTCTCTGTTGGGCCTCCTGCACCAGCGTGCTCAGGTGCATAGACCTGCTCTCCACGGTCACAACTGCCAGGAAAAGGGGGAAATAGGAAGTGCTCAGTAAAATTTTGGCCATGCTTGAAATACATTGTCTTAGGTTGCAATGTAAGATGTACCCAAAAGTATGTGTTCTATCAGCACCTTCATATGCTGGTGGGGCAGTGTTCCTTATCTCCTTTATGACTCATCCCTGATAACTCTGGGGGCTAGCTTCTGGTAATGGGCCATCAAGCCCTGCTGCATGACTGATAAAATGACATCATCCCATTGTGAGATGCTCCACCCAGGGGAGGAACCAAGCATTCCTACCTGGATATAATCTGAGATCTGGAACACCACAGACAGCCTCATCCACTGGATTCTCAGAGGACAAGATCTCTCTAACTAACACTGGACCTTCAGAGGAAGATCAAACCCTTCTACAGGATCACTGCTTCAACAGAACCACATCTATCACTCCAGGAGAACTGCAGCCACCATTTAATCAGACTGCTGCCAAGACCATAACCAACAGGGTGTCAGTTTGTATTCTGACTCTGTCAGTGTTTCTGTATTATTGCATTTATTTTAATTTTCCTATTGAATTGTACTTCTGACTTGGGATCTCCCGCTGGTTTTCTTTCAAACTAGTAGACACGTGCAAGGTCAAACGCTCGGCCTTTCAGATATTATCTTGTTGTCAAGTGGGTCAGAGCAATGCCAATTATACCATTGGAGATCTGGCCACTTAAATGACATTAACAACATGAGTAAATTTACCACATTTTTCCCTCTGGTATTTCTCATGCACTTAAAAATGTCTGAATTAGAATGAAATTGTGTATCTGCTTTAAGTTGGAATATGAAAGCCAAGCTAAAATAATAACCCCTCTAACCTCTGCATCGGCATAATATCATAAACTTGCATTAAAAAATAAAAGAAGATTGTACTGGTTAAAATGCATTATATAAACTTCTACAAACAAGAAGAGATCTAATTGGCAAAATTAATAATTTTTTGTGCCTCAAATGGCTGCTAGAGAATGGATCTCTTTCCAGCTTTTTGTGCCACAGTTCTGTCCATGTGAGACTTAATTAGTCCTCTGACAGGCAGTGAGCAGCTTGACACGTGGAGATTTTTCCTCCAGTGCTCAGAATAATTTTAATTTGATGTTTAGCAGTTCAGATCTTCTGTGTGAACTACTGTGGGCTACATCAAGGTGAAAATTAAGATCACATAGGTTACAAACTAGAAAAGGTTTGATTTTATCCCAAGTCCCTAAACAAGCCCCATGATTATACAGTGAAATGTGTGAATCAAGTCCTATTTTCAGAGTTGCTCTTAGCCTAAAATCATTCAATCTGCAGTTTAGAAAGCAGGACTTCAAAAGATGTTTCATTCGAAAAGAAATGCAAGTACTGATTTGGTGTTCAATATGCAGGAAATAGTGTACAAAAGAAGGAATTCTGAAATCACAGAATATTACTCTGGTGTCTGGTGTTTTTGCAGAAGAGCTCTCAGATAGCCTTAATTTAAAGGGCCTCATTTTACCAAAATCAGTGCCCTGGCACATGTGGATTTTTCTTAGCTATCCTGGGGAATTGCTAAGTAGGGACAGGCAGGCTCTTGGTTGCCCCAAGCCTTTCACAGGACCAGCAGGAATCTTACACAGACTGAACCTGTCATTCACTTGCACAAGTCAGGAGCAGCAGACATTTCTGAAAACATCAACTGTACCATATAAAGCATCAAGACTCTGACAGGTTTCTGACACCAAAATACCACAGGAGCAAATATGTATGTGGATATGAATGTGTTATTTTCAAACTGGGACCACATGGGACAAAGTAGATTAGAAAGGACCCTCTCTAGATGAATCCTCTTCAAAACAGGCTCAGCCAAGAAGTCAGACTGAGTTACTGAAGGCATTATCCAGTCGGGCCCTGAAAACTTCCCAGGATGGATGGAGACTGTTCCACTGCTTCACTGTCCTTATAGTGAAAAAGGTGTTTTATCCAGCCTGAACCTCTCATTTTAACTTTTGCCTCTGTCTCTTGTAACAGTATGACAGCCAGAGTTTAGCAGAGTCTAAGAATAACCCTACTGATGTGAAAAGTGCCCTGGGATCTTTGCAGCCACAGGAGAGCAAAGAATTACTCAACACCTCTGACATCCAAAGGGTTGTTTTTGAAGAATGTTTGTCTCTAAGACTTTGCTTTCAGAAGCTGGCTTGAAGCCATCCTTCTTAAGTTTGATCATTCCTCATATGGACATCAGGGACATATGGCCAGGCTCCCTGGAACCTGCTGGTATCCTCAGAACTGTTGTTTACTGGGAGGCCAGAGGTGATAGGGTTTCCTGGATCCATGCCTACAATAAACATGCAACACATCTGATAGCACAACAGGACTGAGGAAGGAGATTTTATGTGCCAGAGCTTCAGGTGGTTGAGAATTGGCATTGGTTCAAGTTCTGACTAAGGATCTGTCTCTATCTGTTTCATCAAGGTTCAGATCCACGTTTGTCCAGTCTTGGAAACGTGTCCAATCAGCCAGTAGAATTTTAATCTTATTTTTATTTGAGTTCACATGAATAAACCAAACCATGAGTATATGATGAAGAATAGTAACAGAAAAGATAACACTTTGTCTTCCCCACAACTAAATTAATATTTTAAATGCTGTACTCTCCGATCTTAGTTACTTTGTTTTTAAAAGATGTTGGGTTCCTATTGAGATCTATAAAATCTTAGTTCCATGTGGAGATGAAGATCATAGTTTTACTATCTATTGCTTTATCTGCTGCTGTTCCAGGCAGAAATCCAGGAGATACAGATGGAAGCTATCTGTCCTCCAGATTTTCTTTTCTACAGAGTTAGGTTAGAAGCTATAATGAGATTTCAGCTGGATCACTAGAGCTAATACATACAGTGGAAGAGCAGAGGTTTTCTGTGTAGGAAGCTTTTTGTGTGCACTTGGAGTGAGGAATTCCTCTATTTTGCTTTCTCCTGGCTCTGTTCTTTACACTTCTAATCACATTAAGAGATGCTGTGTCCAGTCACTGGCTGAGTCAGGATTTTACCCTCCCATTCAGCCTGCAGAAGTGTTGCTCGACTGCCTACCACAGAGAAATGAAAATTCTCCTGCTGGGTGCTGGATCATGTTCCTGCAGCCCTGAGATGATACAAACAGGATTTAATTTGAACAGGGTTGGTTGAGTACAGAAAGCAGAGCAAAAAGCCTGGAGGAAACAGAAAGTGACTGCCATCCACAAGTGACTCAGTTCCACTAGGGTGAAGACACACACAAAGATGCTGTCAACCTTTGTTTTGAGGGCTGAAAAGAATGTTTTGCATTTTGCTCTCAAACAGCCACTGCAAACCCTTCAGGTAAGAGA
Organism: Anthoscopus minutus; assembly: GCA_013399455.1. Taxonomy (NCBI): domain Eukaryota; kingdom Metazoa; phylum Chordata; class Aves; order Passeriformes; family Paridae; genus Anthoscopus; species Anthoscopus minutus. The sequence continues at coordinate 298,832 of VWYI01035346.1, read as the reverse complement.
CCCAAACAAAAAGATCATTTGCTTTTTACTGAAAATGCTTCATCCATTATTTCAATCAGAAAAACTAAAAATCAAGATAAGTGAAGTGGAAATTTGGTGGGTATATTTTGAAATGGAAATTAGGTGGTTATATATTCATATTCTCTGTGTTCATAGGCATGTTTACATTAATTACAGGAAATGAATACTAATTTATGATTGCCCCTGCTTGCCATCAGACTGCATTTATTTACAGATGAGGTCAATGAAAAATTAGTTTAGTCTTTTTTACTGCTGTTTAGAACACTCAAGACTGTGTTTTCCTCTAGATTTGTCATGGTTAATGAATGTTGCTTCAGCAGTCAATCATGTACTCTAAATGCTGTCACACTTTTTTTTAAAGCCTCAGTCATGAACCATGACAGAAAAATAAACAAATAAATATAAAACTAAAAAACTCTTTTCACTGAGCAGCTACACTATGCAAAAATCTCCAGGGAAGGTTAAAGGAGGCCAGAATAAATGATAATATAAGTGCTGTGGATATAGAAAAGCAATAAAGGTGTACCAACACTGAGGGTCTGGCAAAAAAACTCAACATGCACATGCACACACACTCTCCAGTGAAAAAACTGGCAATGTTAGTAGCCTCAAGGTGCAATTTCCTGGAGCACTGAGATTGACACGCCAGCACTAAATGTTGTTAATTTAACTAACTTCAAATTAATGGCAGAGTCTGCAGTGGCTGAACCCCTCAAACACAGTCTCATTATAGCCTTGCTGGGAATGTCCTAAATATAGGCATTGACAGTTTAAAACAAATTCTCTTACATCGGGGTATTTTTAGACCTACGTAAGGCGTCAGAGTTTGTGTCATGGTATATGGTTGATTAATTGGGTCGGTAAGTCACCCTCCAACCCACAAACTGGGCATAAAAAGGCCCATGAAGGAATACAAAGAAGTTTTATAACTACAATATGTAGTTATAAGCAATATTGGTATTCCAGTAAAGTGAGAAGGTCTGTTTTGTGTTTAGATTTTCTCTGGTTCTGTAGAACTTTGAAATTCTCGTTTAAGTGGGATTTTAGGCCATTTGAAGAGCAGTAGTAAGGGGTCTGTGGGGAATGGAAGTGATAGATTTCCATACTACTGGCCTCCTGAAGGCAGCATAGCCAGAATCAAAATGATAATCAAAATAAAGCAAAGTCTAGACAACCCATCATCCTTTTATTTTTGATGACAAACTACATTTCTGACCATGATCTTTAAATCCCTGAGTTCCTATTGCCATATTTTTTATAGATTTTTTTATCAAAATTGCTATTAACCCAACTGCCTCAGTGTTAATCACAATAAAAGCTCACCCTGATTCATTAGTTGATGTATCTGAGACAGAGAACAAAAAAGATCTACTGAGCACATATTCAACAGATATTGCTGCAAATATCCTGTAGCACTCTTGTTATAATCATCCTTACCAGACAATTTTTGTGTATCCTGTAATTGATTTTCCCTAGCAACAGCAGAATTGATCTCATACAAGCAATTATCTTTTGTGTTCTTTACTTACAGTGTGGGCTTTCCTTTGCTCCAACATGTAGAAGGGTCCTGGCAATGGGGACGTTGTTTGTCAAAATGGCAATATCCAAAGGAGTGAGTCCCTCGCTGTTTGGTGTGTTCAGGTCCAGTTCCTCCAGTGTGTATTGATAAAGAAGAATCTGAACAGCATCCAGGTCCTGCTGCTCTACAGCCTCGAACATGGCTTCATTGCACTGAAAATTCTGTGTGTCAATAAAGACAGAAATTTAGTAAAACTTTTCATATTGTTAGTGCTTTAAAAATAGAGAAAATTTGTGCTTTGTGAGATTGCTCCTCAAAATAAAATATTGCTCCTTCAGCCCCAGCTTAGGCTCAGCTTGAAGCATGGCAAATGTTTGCAGCAGAATTGAGCTTGGTCTGCCCCTGGAGTGCTTGAAATTGCTGCAGGTATGTGGGAAGATTCCAGTATTCAAATCCATATGAACCAAACACATTCTTCTTTAGACATCTGTCCTGTAATCAAATTATATGAGCAACATTATGTTTGCAGTGTGAAACTGGATGATACACTACAATTTTGGCAGAGCCTTGGACTACTGAGGTTTTTCAAACTCAGCTCAAACTTTCAAGCAGAAAAGTATAATCAGGTGATGAAAATCCAAATAAAACATGCAATTTTGCAGAAAAGCCCTCCCAGTTCCTGTGTGAGCCAGCATATTCATTCTACCACCTCGGTTATTTCTAGATGCACGTGTTATTGCATGTCAGTTGTAACTAGAAGAAACTTTGACATTTCTAGGCCATAAAAAGAAGAAGTAGAAATAGGACTGAAAATATGGACTGTCCAGTGTGCATGTTTGAGCAGCAGAGAGCACAAGCAGTCAAACATGAGAACTTTCATGGCTCCAAGTCTGAGGCAGGGAGAACCACTGAACCTTTTCCTTACCAATGTCAAGGAGATAAAAGAATGGCACAATACAAAGGCCCCTGTTGTTTCTTAATTGAGCTGGGGAGAAGCAGGTGCAGGAGAGTAGCAGGGCCTGCAGGTTTCTTTTATGAGAACATCCTTCTGGAGCCTGCTGTAACGACAAGTTATTTGCCAAGATTCTTTAAATTCTCTCCCAGTGTCCCATTGCCATAATTACCTGATAGGGTTTTTCCCTCTTTGGAATGAATTAGCAGGAGCAAGAGGCCCAGCAAGGCAAGGAGGGCTCAGAGCACAGATTCAGATACACAGTATAAACCAGCTCCCTGTGTCCCAAAACCACAGGGAGGGAGCACTGAGGAAATTCTCATCACAGAATGCACTCTTTATTCGATGAAATAAATATTGAATTGAAACCATTTTCCACTGTGATTAGAAGTCACTTCAACCACTCTAAAACTTCATTTTCTTTTTAAAATTGATAGAGTTTTATTGGGCATATCCGTGTCCAAGTTTGCTCACAGTGAAACAACATTGACCTGCTGGAATATCTTTTGTCTCCTCATAAAACACATGAACTAAGGATTTCCAAGTAGTTCTGGAAACTGCAGTCCCCAGCTCCACCTTGGAATTTGATCAGTTCTACAGGGGCCTTTTTTTCAGTGTGCCTGAATTTAAAAGTGTCTTCAGAAATTTTCAGGCCTGACAGGGATCTTCCGGTCTGCTCTTAGCATGTGAAATATCGGTACCACACTAAGAAATTGCAAAGGTGATGTTACCTAAATGTTTTAGTACAGACCCCACCTGTGCTGAATATTGAGGATCAGCAGAACAAGAGGACAAATGTACATAAGATGCCCTCCACCCCAAACTGCCAATATAAAGAAATGGGATACTTAGGTTAAGACAACAATCTAAGGATGAGATGAGATATGCAGCAATAAAGCAAATCTGGGGCAGTAGTGCTGACTTGGGAATCTACAGACACTGAAGTACAGAACAACTCGTGCTAGAAAAATATTTTTTCTGTAGGTTTCCATGCAGAGTAACAGATATGACTTAAACATCAGTGCTAATCATGGGGCTCTGTCACATTCTTGGGTTTAGATTTACTTTTATAATCAAATACTTAGACCACACTCCAGGTTGGTAGAAGATAAAAATCTCAGAAAAAAGGACAGCTGAATGGCAAGCAGATATTTGTCATTATTTATCAACCCCTCTGTTCAAGATAAAAATTGTTTGTAAGGACAAACACTGTTCTTAGTGAGAGCGCATGTCCAGAAAATTTTAACAGACAGCATATATCTCTCTTATTATAAGATAAAACTTAAAAAATGTCAGAAATTTTTACTGCAATGCAGGAATATTTCTTATTATTCCAGTAGCTCCACATATCTGCTGTCTTGCTTATGTAATACATTTATAATCTTGATATCAGAGACCTTACTCTTTTTCTGGTGTTTTGCCTGTACCCTGAAGGAATGATGTGCTTTTGCTAGAAATTAAAAGAATTTTAAGTAATTCTAATTACAAAATATTTTAATTATTGGTATAATTCTGAAACTTCTGTATGTCTTCAGCTTCACTCAATAGTGATATTGATTTAACAGCTGTATGTCACTGTAATGTGTATTCAAAATTAACATAGAAAGCTGTGCTCTTCACTCTATGACACTTCATTGTTATGATGCAGAATTGTGAAAAGATAGAATTTTTTTCATAGAAATTATCAGAAATATAAATTCAGAAAATCACAGAATGGTTTGGGCTGGAAGGGACCTTAAAGATCAACTTGTGCCAACAACCTGCCACAGACAGGGACACCTTCCACTAGAAATACATTCACTAATTCTTCTGTACCAGCATTCTAAACAACATTAATTTCGTCACTGTTAACATCCATTTCAAATTATTTTCCTACTGTTATTGGAACTTTCTCTGCAGTGTTGTTTAAAGGAACACAGGATAATTATGCTTCAGAATTATCTACATTGTGATCCAATCAGAAAACAAGCAAAAGCATATTAGTCTTGTAACTGATCACAGCTATGAAAATCTACTTATTTAGCAGTGAATTTATCAAGAGCATATTATAAAAGGAATTGTTTGAAGGAAATGGAATGGCTGCATTGGTCTACATTTCTTTTAGTTTATGTTTGGAAACAGACTGGGAGCAGAACAAAAAGGTAAAGCTGATGATATTACTGAGTGAAAGGCTGTGGTGCTCACTCAGGACAGGAAGGTAGTTATTTCTCCCTTCACATTTTTCCTTCTGTGGCACTGGGTACACATATGGCTTTCCCTTTTTTAAAAACCAGAATAAATAATTCTCTTTTAATTAGCTTTACATATGTGCACAAAAGTTAAATGAGTTAGCATTTGTAGAGTGCTACCCTAAGTGCTCAGTATCATTATTTGGCTTTAACTCCAATTTAGTGAGAAATTGGAAATCTTGGACTACATCTCCTAAGTTTTTTCCATTATATAAACCAAAAAAATCACTATTACATGATAGTAAAAGAGAGAAGGCTAAATTCACCATTATAGCTGAAATTAACCCAAATTATGGCTGACATTTGGTCCTTTCAAAAAATATATATAGACACAAACACACACCCACATCCACACCCCCTTAGGAGATTTTACCTACCTGTCTGATTGCTGTAGAAATATTTTAAAACCTTTGATTTAAACTGGGGTTTTTGATTAAGTTATCATGATTTAGACCTGCCAGTGTGCCTTTGAAAATGCATCTTCAGAATTCGGCTTGCCAAATGAAATACCTGAAGTACTTGTGAAATTTTGGCCCTAAGTAAGTTGTTGAGCAGAATCAAAGCACATGTTTAAGTTAATTTGTCATAAACACTCTTGCCAACTGTCCTGTTGGCAAGAAAGTTTCACCAAAAGGGAAAAAATAAAAGCAAATTTCTGTTTCTTCATTTCATTAGAAATCTGATTGAAAAAGCTGCACTGATTTAGATGAGAAACAGAGCATGAATATTATAAGCTACTTCATCCAATCCAAACAATTATAAGACCAAATTGCAAATATCAGGTTTTCCAAATGAGCAATTCAGACACAAGCAATAGGTTGAAATACATTGACAAGTCTTGTAACTTCAAAGAGTATAAAATGATGGCAGCTGTGATGTGGCCTTTCTAGCTGGTTGTGTGCATCCCTCATCCATAGCAGAGCACATCAAACTGCTAGACAGTCAAAAAACATCCTGGAGAGGCAGCAAAATATCTATTACCTATCTAATATCTATCACCACCCATGCTAGTGAACTGCCCCATTTGGAAGTCTGCATCCACCCTGACTCTCCAAGTCCAGAAAAGCATTCTACACACTTGACCAAATTCCTCCAACTATTTGCTTTCACACAGAAAACAGAAATATATTTGAAAATGATATAGTTTGCTGCAAAAAGCTCATCACATTCCATGCAGAAGACTCTCTAGTATTGCAGCATTTGTCAGACATCTGCAGTCCAGGGCTAAGAAATCCAAATAGCTACAAGGAGTAATATCTTTAGACCTTAGTGCTCTATTTTAGTCCAGCTGGTTTTGTCACAAATACCAAAAAGAGCCATCATTTACCTTTACTAGATAACTATTTTCTGCTCTGAAAGAACAAAAGGAATTAAATTAAAAGAAAAACTGAATCACACTTGAAAGTGATCGGGTGAAGTTTAGGAGAAGTTTTTACACTGCTTTTTCCTTGACTCAGTCCTGCAGCCTCTAATCATTAGCTGGACAGCTGTGCTATGTGATTAATTTATTTAGGTGTTACTGAGATGCACAAATGTATATACTGAAAAGAACTACAGTATTGCTTCACAGTAAGTAATAACCATGTTCCAGTAAGTGATTCAGTGCCAGAGTATTTAGAAATGCAATCTTATGTAGCTTAATTAAAATGAAGTGCCCCTTTCAAGCTATTTGCTCTAAGTTTGACTGAAAAAGTCCACTATGTACTACTGGAGTTGGAAAAAGTGGTAAAGTAGTTTCTGCAAAGACTTGTTTTGATAAACATGAGTTCAAGAATAAAGCTATTTTGGGACATTGCTATGTCTGCAGCAAGACAACAATTTACTGAATGGAAAGTGTTGCACAGCAAGAGAGTGGAAAGAAAACTCATCACTAGCCAAAGCTGAAAGAAAACAAATTCTAACAAATGTTGTTCACTTGTCTGGAGACATGATTTTACTCCTTGACTTAGCTCAGTGGCAAAGAAACTCAATGATTAGAAAATACATAAGCTAGCAACCTGACCTGGAATATTTCCCCCTTCACTAATGGTTTTCTTGCTGATTATTTCTAGGGGAAACAACAAGCAGAATGGATCGAATGGGATCCAAAGCCTCTCAAGTTCAGTGGCACAGAATGGTCTGCCTGTTGTGGACACCAGCTCAGCCCCCAGACTGGTGATGCCTGCAGGTTCCTGTGCTGGTCAGTGACAAAAGCTGTGACACTCCCAGGACAGTGTAGTGGGCTGGGGGAACGAAGTTAGCACAGGTATGTCTGTGTCCCATTAAATTCCCCTTCCACACAACATAAAATCAAGTCTCCTGATGCTGATGACTGATGGAATAGGCACTCCCACTGCTGACAGATGCAGAGTGAAAAGGGACAGATCTGAGGCTGTAATTTATTGCCTCAGGTTTAGCAGAAGACTTGGCCCCCAGCAGCAGGGCCTTGCTCCTCAATTCTTTGGCTCAGCTCATTGGCAAATTCTCTTCTTATTAGTGATGTATGACAGAAGAGCCCATGTTTGAAGAAATATGTAATCTGAAGGGTGTATTTAGATAAACACTGGTCAGAAGATATGCTCACAGACTGGCATTCATTCAGCCTACATGGCAGTCTGCTCTGGCATGTCCCCAGTGCTGGTTTATCCTCCTCCTTCACCCCCTCAGTGACACACGAGCTTGCAGTTGGGAAAAAAGAAAAAGATAAGATAAGATAGTGACTAAAAAAATTCATCTAAAGAATCTTTCCCCACTGTTTGAGACCTCAATTCAAATCATCCCTACAAACCGAAAAGCATTTGGAAACCCACAGCCTCAAAAGCACAGCTAAAAGCTGGCTAACATGAAAAGGCTGTTCTCCAGCTCACAAGCCTTGTTGGAATTTCAGGCTTCTCTTATGGAACAAGAATCGATTGGCTCTGGAAGAGGTAAGAGAAAATAGCCATGGTCCTCTGCTTCCTTCTGGTCATGGTCTTTCTTCACAGGAGAGACACAACAGTCTCCATGGGTCATGCAAGTGTTCCTCTTGCTTCAGGAAATCATGGTCCTAGGTGACAGCATCAGCTAATTGAATCAAAAATAATTTCCAATTCTTGCACTGATTAATATGTCTCTTATATAGCATGTGAGTGCTAAAGGAGTCTAGAGTGTCTTTTTCCTTCTGACAAAATGTAATATTTTTGTTGTCTGGCAGTCATATTCTGAATTTAGTTCTGCACTGCACTAAGTATCTGATCAAGTGCAGCAGAGTACTGGTTCCAAGGGGCATCTCCTGGTGCATTCAGAGACTCTGTCATTAATCTTTGTTCTTCAGAAGTGGAGATGAACTCAATAATTCAGAGGAAAAGTTAAAGAATATGTCTGTTCTTCCTACTTAGGAAAAAGTGGAATTTATTGTGTTTTGGCAATATCAGCAAGCAGGTTCATCTTCCTCCAGCAAATAGAAAATTTTCTGTTGTACACTGAATTTAGATTGGGCTATTATTTCAGGGACAAAGTCCATTCCCTGAAATGTGTGCATTGGGGGTTGTGTAACTTCAGCAGCACTGGCAGCAGCAGGAGCTCTTGTGAGGGTTAATTCCAGCACATGTTTCCATATTTTACTGTGCTGGTACCAGAGTGCTTGGCTGGGATTTGGTTGGGCTACCCAGACCAGACTCTTTCACATGTGATCTCTATTCCATAGTCTTATCTATTGACCATCACCACAGACTGGGAATAGCCTTGCATTTATCTGTCACGCCTGAAAGTTCCATTTGCTCCGTCATTTAGAAAAATGGGAACTTCTATTAAAGCCATCGTCACTTTTCTCAAAATACTTTACCCTTTTCTTAGAAATACTTGCATATATACATTTAATTCACATTTTGTCACGTAAGTGCCAAGTTAAAACCTTACTGCTAAAATAAGCGTCATCACTTAAGCAGGTAGCCTGTCTTTACCCTTCAAGGAGGCCAAACTCAAGGATCATAAGTGGTAAGGCTGGCAAGAACATACTCATCAGGGAACACAGCGAGCTGATGAGAACCGTACAGATGAAAAGCCAGCTGATGAAGGAGATGAGCAGGAGGGGAGGGAGCTGGCAGTGAGAGGGGGGCAGGCAGTTACCAGGGAGGCCTTGCGGAGGCTGAGGCGGTCGGAGCGGGATCGGAAATAGGCCTCGTCGAAGGACGTGTGGCTGCCCTTCAGCTTCTCCGACAGGTTCCGGTACAGCCTCTTGGCAGCGCTGGGTGAGGATGGCATGCTGTGCTTCTTGCTCTGCAGGAGGCTCAAGTTATGCATTTGCTGGGTCATTCTCAGCCAGGGTTTTCTAGAAGGAAAACAGCAGCCATTTAGTGAGGTTTTGCTACGCCAACATCATTGAGCACAAGTGTGTCAATGAAGCGCGTGGTGCGAGGCTGCTGTGGCTAAAATCACTTTCATGCACAGTTTCTGGATGCACTTGGGATGTTTGGGACTTGTTCAATGGCAAATTGCTCTTTATGGAATTAGGCCCATGGATATCTATGGAGACAGAGAATTAAGGATGGAAAAATAAAACAGACCGCTCCTAATTTGTATGAGGAGGAGGGGTTTCGATTAATGAGGGAAAGAATGTTTTTGCAGAGTTCTGGTAGTACAGGTGTTAGAAAAAATGACACCTAAAGTAAATCTAAGTGGCTTCTTCTTCATGTAGTGGGCTGGCTGTGTCTAGATGTATTACTTTATCCTGCTCTGTGTTTGCCCCGTCCATCTAGAGTACAAACCCTTCCAGGATGGACTGCAGCCTCTCCCTGATTGCCTCACCTAACTGGATTTTCATATGATCTCATAATTGAACAATACTTTCTATGTCCTATCATTACAGTAATTTTTCCATATTAAGCAAAATTGAATTGATATTTAACCCTGTGTGTCCACTGTAAAAAGAAGGTGGGGTCTCTGTTGCAGCATTCTAGAGTGCAGGTGTAAGCTTTGAACCAGAGCAAATTTAGGCATCACTGGGGTGCTAAACTGTATCACCAACCCAGAAAAGTCTCAGAGCTGTTAACTACCAAGTCTGTTTCCCATGGCATGGGTTACTGTTCTTATGGACTGTGACTAAACATAATTTGACTCCAGATATTACAACTCCTTGGGGTTGCTGAAGTCCTTCCCACCTTGATCTGGTCAATGCAGCAGGATTTATCCATTCAGAAGAAAATAACAGTGTGTTAGGAACCACCTAAACAATGACTTCCCAGGGCAGTAACTGAGGCGTGCCCTTGCCATACATGGAAGCTTTGTCAGTAAAGAGCCAGAGCAGACCCCAATTCTGATGCTGATGGAAGAAGAGAACAGAATCTTTTATAATTTCATGAATGTTTCTCTGAAGTCAAGAGCAGGTGAATCTATAGAGAAGCTAAGTAAACACTCTTGAAATTGCAGCTATTCCACAATAAAACAGATGGCATCTTTGCTATCCACACAGAATTGGTGAATCACAAATAACTTGAAACATAGATATGTTCCCTGTATACTCACCATCAATATCCCAAACAAGTGCAGGGAATAAATGTGGAACAATAAAGCAATAGCTGGAACAACATGAAGCAAATGAACTGCATTTTTTCACCAGTGTACTGAAACAGTGAAGTGCAAAATGCTACTGCAGATTATCATACTCAGGATCCTTCCTAGTCACATACAAGGCATAAAATGAAGAACAAAAGGCAAGTTGCATATTCTGGAAAACTTTCTGGAAGTGGGACCTTATTAGGCTGTAGAAATGACTCACAGTAGAGCAAGGGGAATGACCTTGGGCAAAATTGTGGGTGAAAAGCATAAGAAATAAGGAAAAAAGAGCTTGATGCACATGATTCTGTATTGGAAAGCACAGGGGTTTTTGGATGCTGGAATTTTTTTACAGAAATAAACTAATGAGAGCAGTTTTAGACTCCTTTAAAAAGTTATTAATTTGATTTCTTTTATAACCATATCCTTGCCTCAACAATCAGGTGAAAACCTGAAATATGCATTGTCTTGATTGAAACAACAAATCCCCCAGCTGAAATGCACTTAGCCTGAGGATGTGTCATTATCAGAACTAGAACTGTTACAGCACACAAAAGACTAATAATTTAGAAAAAGGGCATGTGCAGAACAGCCCCAGTTCAGATTTTCACCTATGCACAAAGCTGACCTGGGTCAGAATGACAATAAGGACATCTCCATATGGTTTTTAGTAGCCCTGTGTGATCTAACTTGCATCCCTAGAGCAAGGTGAGCACTGCAACAGGCAGCACAGCACCAGGTTTTACTGAGAAAGGCAGGACTAGACAAAATAACAGCAGCTCCCCTTATAACCAGTCATAATTAACAGCAGTTTGCATTTCCATGAATAAAAGAGCACAAAAGTCTGCTGCAGGTCTCTGGGGAAACAGTTCCTGCCCTGCACTGGAAATAGCCATCAAACCAGTCTGTGTGACTGTCACTGTGCTATAGCATGAGCCAAACCAGGGACCAAGGTCTCCCAAAGCTCATTTCATGCTACATATCCTGCAGCTTCATCTTTGTGATCAGATTTCTACTTGCACCTAAGCACTGAAGTAATCATTTTATTACCCATCACCAGGGTCATTTAAAAGCCAAACTCAAATACAAATGAATATAAAATAGTTACCTTTATAAAAGCTTTGTGTTTTTTTCCTTTTTAATTGTTGAATACTGACCTAATATTCATGTCCCTTAAAAATATATTGCAGAGAAAGAAAAAGAAATACCTGAATTATATATATCACTCTCTGTGGCACATATATGCTACACTCTATAGACAGGTGCACTGGTAGGGCACAGCATATCTGTAAAAGCATTCTATTAGGATTTAAGGAAAACACAACAGCTGAGAAACCACTCAAACACTGTATGTTTATGAATCAATCATACTTGAAACTGATAATTAGGAATATGTGCATTAAAGAGTTAAATTTGACTTACCAGCTTAGGCTATCCAAGGCAAAACATAAACAAGTTGCTGGTAATTGTCCACTCTCTTCCTTCAATGAATCACATTAGCTTTGCTGTCTCTTCTGGCTCAGCCTCTGGGCAGAATGAGTAAATCTCTTCCTTACACTGCATGAATGATCAGATATGAAAAAGCCTATTACTAGTAATTACTGAAGTCCAAGATTGCTGCTAAAACCATACAGCAGAACGGTATTTAAAGCAAGTAATGTTGTATCACAGGTAACTTAACTCTGTTCCAGTTACCTGTGCAGATGTAGGAGTGACTAATATGTGAAGAGATGCTATGACTTCTGTGTGCTTTTAGCTTGTTGTAGCCTTTAAAATTGATCAGCAGCACAGCATGCAAGTAGAAAAAATAATTACTGCCAGAGCAAACAAAACTGTGATTGTAATTAATTTGCCACGAAGTATGAGCAAAAAGACATTAATGCAGCCAGCCTCAAGCAGTGGGTTTTATGCTAAAACAGTCAGAGGAAGGGAAAAAAAAAATCACAGTGCTTGTTGCATGTGATGTATTGTTTCTTCTTTCCCTGAGCAAGCTACCACTACAGCTGTCTGCAATCACAGCAACAAAAGCAGCAGCCATAGCCATAGCTGTGGGACATCTGCAACATCATTGGAAAGCTCCCAGCCTGAACAGGTTACGCCTCAAAAAGATTATTAAATGGATACAAAAGCACGCTCTATGAATGTTTCAGCTAAAGCAGATCCTGTAATGTCTGCATTAGGAGCTTCCAAAATAGAACAGTGATATTTCAAAATATCTTTTACTATAGGGCAAAAAACCATATAAAGGCTGGAACCCACAGAAACCCACAAAAATGTTACGAAGTCAAATGTGGAATATTTCAAATACCCATATAAAGAATTCTAAAAACAGTAAAGGTGACAGTCAAAGATAAACAACCTAGAAAATTGTTATCCTTCTAGACAGTCCACTGGGTTAAATTCATGCAATCAGAACACTCCGGTGCAACACTGGGTAATAAAGAAGAACCAAAACAGACCAATGTCTAGGTCATAGCCAGTGACCATTAATATCTACAGAAAAAGAATTTTGGATTGCTTTTAAGGAGATACCAGAGCTATTCTTGCAATCTGCTGAATTTTTTCCCCTGGTTTTATTCAGACATGATGCCTGATTTTTAGAAAATGTTGGAAACCTCCCAAAATCTGTTGATCAGCCTGATTCTCCCACACTTCAAACCTCAGCTAAGGATGCTGTGCCTCATACCCAAGGACATCCTTTTGCCCAAGTAGCTGAAGCTAAAATGTAGTCCTGGGCCTGATGTTTGTATGCCATAGAACTTGAAGTTAACCTCTATTTTTTAAACCAGCCTGGATCTGGATCAAAGCATTCTTTGGGGGTTTTCTGTGGGCACACGTGCATGCCTGTACACATGTGTGTAAGTGTGCACACAGATGTGTTTCCAAGGCATAATAATGTCAAATGCAAATGGTTGCATGCTTTGCTGCAGCAGAGAATTGCAAAGTGCTATTACAATATTTTCTGCATGATGTTCCTTCTCCTGTACCATGAAAATCACAGGCCCTCTGTGTACAGGATTCCCTCTTTTGTTCTGCTCCTTCCAAGGATCATTAGTCAGAGAGCTGACTGAGGTCACTGCTCCTTGCCAACAGGAGGAAATTAGAAATCTTCTGAAAACCACCAAATACCTCTCTAACACTAAGATACTATCTGGGAAAAAAAGCGTGCTGAAATGTCTAAATCAGCTAAAAATAAATATAAGCCTAAGAACTCCATTTTCAGTGCTATGCTAAATAGGGACGATTCTTCTGAGTCAAAATTCCAAATAAAGTTTTTTTGGTCTGTATAGACCTCCTCTATGGAACTCACTTGTAAAGGAATTCTCAATTTCCAGTTCTTTTCAGGGGAAAAACATAAAGTGAATTTCCAGAAATTAGCTACTCTTAAACATTTTCTAGCAGTTTCTCATTGTGGTTCAATACTTCTATCTTCTGCTTTCTCTCTTCAGTGTGGTGGAAAGCAGCCCTTTTACAACTACCATTTCAATTTTTTAAATACTTAGTCCTTTTTCTACCCAAACAGTGTTTAGTAGAATAGTAAAAGTCAAGTTGTTTTCTTGCCCAAGCCTAGTTCTTATGAAATACAATTAGCTTTTTTGTATCAAGAAAATATATTTATAATCTTCTTGACCTATGAATATACATTCATAATTAACCTGTTCAACAGCCAGAAGACACAAAACAATGCTCAGCGATGTGAAAGAAGTAATCATGCATTTAGCAAATGATGAAAAAAATGGAATTATTAGAAATTATTATTGAATGTTTGTACATAACTGTGAGAGGCGCATTTCCAGTTCTGGAAATGAAGAAGACTAAAAGACCCTGGGTTTATGATGGAACACGTGGGCGCAGATCCTTTAGTGTGATCTCCTGAACCTGCCCATCCTCAGCCTTTGATGCTTCCATTAGAGGACAGAGAAGTCATCCAGTTACTATTGCACTTGCATTCCACTCCCCTGAGCTGCACAGAGCATTTTGCTGGTTGCACTTACGCCGCTGACTTAACCTGTTGTGACAAGTTTTCCTTCCATGATTGATGAGTCTGAAAGTTCCCTACCTGCAGCACACGAGGAGAGCTGATCCCACAAGCTGCTGTTGTTCTGACTGCTGCTAAAGCTGCCTGTTTGCCTATTTTTGTGAAAATGCACATTCAGTGGTACATTTTGTTTAAAGAGGCCACCCAAGTTGGCTGATTCAGTGACACAATCCCCCAAACTTTCACCCTGTGTTATTCTCAGCTTCACACACCACAGGGTTTTTTTCAGCGTTGTGTTGGCCATTAACTCCGTTTAGCAAATTTTGTTTGCTCCTCTCAGGCGCTGGGACATTTCTGGGATGAGGAGCTCGGTGTAAAGTCTCGGGTTCCGCGTCCTCCATCCATCGATAGGTGGCAGCGTCCCCCCAGCTCTCCGCGATCCCCGGAGCGGCGGCCGCGCCGGGATCGCCCGGTCCCGGGACGCGGTGTCCCCAGGCGTCCTTGCAGAGCGCGTTCCCGTGGGGCAGCACGTCCCCCATCCCCAGAACGCGGCCTTTCCGTGTTTGCGAAAAACGTTTGGTTTTTCCCACCAGAAACTGGGTGAGAAATTTGGAGTGAAGAAAATCGCGTGGAGCCTGACTTTACTTGCAAATAATGGTGAAGCTGTTGTGAGGGACAAAGCTGCATTTTAGACTGTTCGTAATCCCACTAAAAGAACAAATATTGCTCGAATATCAGATCTCCATCCCCTGCTGCAGCAATGGAGCCAGGCACATTGGATTCCTGGGATCTCCCAAAGTAACATGGCTCACTTGGTCTGGCACCTGTATGCACAATCATTTAAAAAATCCATTACTTGAAAGGTAGTTAAAGTGACTCTTCTCCTTGAAACAAGATAATGCAGTGTTTTATTTCATATAATCAAAACTATTCTGTGGGAAAGGTAAAATAAAAACCAAACCAAAATCCCAAATAAATGCATAAAAGTGTGTGTGTCCTTGTTCCCACACTCATTTTTTCTTGCACATTTTTATACATATAAGGTACCGTATTAAATCCCAGCTTTGTTTTTGGCAATTCCTGCCTCTCTGGCTCCTTGTTTCTTATCATCTTTCATACATACTTCTTTGCCAATTTGTTTATTCTTTGTCTTATTCCCTGGTTTCTTCAAGGATGTTGATTTCAGTATTATTGTTTCACTAATTACTTTATTCAGTGTTCTTGATCCAAATCCATAGCAAATAACCTATTATCCACAGAGACACAGAAGTATTCAGTATGCTTATAAAAGAGACAAATATTTCCCAGTTGATCAGTCATAGGCATGATCAAACTTTAAAAATTCTGAAATTGTGAGTGAAGAAAAAAAAATTGTGTTTGGTCTAATCTTAGAAAAGAATATTCCCAAGTATTCTGAAGTATTTGAGGCAATGTGATGTAAGTGACCAAATGGAACTGGGTTTGGCAGCCCTGGATCCCCCTGGCTTCCTCTGTAGCCAGGACTCCCAGCCCATGTCCCCTCAGCCCAGCCTGGAACCTGGCCCAGCCAGGCTCTCTGCAGGGCTCAGCTTGGGAGATGCACCAGTGCCTGGGGCTTGCAGACTCCCACTTCCAGAGGAAGGATGCAGAGGCAAGGAGTTCTCAGCTTTGTGGCAGCTGTGGACTTGCTGCTTGTGTTTCAGAATATGGTTTTAAATGGAATAGCAGAAACTTAGAAGTTTGGTTAGAGTTCTTTGAAGATGGCATGGTTTTCACAGTGGCTTATTTACCCCTGCTAGTCTTTTTTCTTGGAAAATTCATGAGAATAATAATTCCTAGCTGCAATGGAATAGAATCCAGAATCCAGATTCCTTGGCTGTCAGAGCTGCAAAACTACTGTGTCATTTGGGATCTTTTGGAGTGTAAGTTAAGGTAAACAGAAATAAAATAGTATAAGACTTCCATCAGAACCTCAAAGCCCTTCCTGTTTGAACCAAGAGGTGTGCACCAGCTCTGATTGATGGCAATGCTGCTCTACTGCAAAACCAACGCAGAGCTCTTTGCTGATGGCTCTTGCAGTTGTTCCCCAGATAAGGAAAAACCCCTAGATCTGTGCAAACACACCCAGCTTTAGGAAGCCTATAAAAGTACATGAAGCCATTGGACGTGTCTGAAGATATTGCTGTTCCTCAGAAACAAATTACCCATCTGAACATCATGGAAATAATGAAGTTGTCAGCGACAACAGGCGGCTGTGATGTTCTGTCAGCCTCCTGTTGATTATGTTATCTAGTCAGACACTCTAGACAGAGATAATTTATGCCATGTATTGTTTAGCCATGACTACTCCCAGCTGCACTGCATTTAATTCAAGTTACGCTAGAACATTTTACAAACAGAAATGAACATGCTTTTCATAGCTGGCAATTTCTAGATTAGGATTGAGAATTTCAATTCAGAATTTAGTGAAGTTGAGCATGGAGCAAAGCTGAACAGAGGCAGACACACAGCATCCCTGAGAAGCACCTTCTTCTTTAAGCTAAAAACATTTTTAGGCTTGTGACACGGTCTTTAAAAAGACCAGAAAGGACATACAAATATATAGATAGGTGCCATTGCAACCTGTGTGTGATTGCAATAATTAGCAGTATACCTATTAATATAAGGCCTGTTTCTGAAGATTGATCTCCCTATTCTTCAAAACTTGTATAAGAGAATCTGTTATAAAGTACCACACAAGTGCCATTATTTTTCATACTGAATAAAGAAAGAACTTTGATAACAGAAGAACAACTTCCTGCTGTTCTGTGAACTCCAAGCACTGTTTATTTCACTAAGCAGATAGTCCTTAAACAGCAGCTTGTTTGCCCTGATGAAAGCAGAAGTCTGTTTATGGGCAGTGACTTTAACATATTAAAACCAGATATTTAAAAAGAAACACATACACAAAAACAACAGCAACAACATGAAACAAACCACAAAAAAGCCCTGAGTAAGGTACCATTTCAGAAAAACTTGGCTACTGAGGATGAAGAGTATGAAAGAGGGGCTATTTTCAAAGGGTAGCATTTACCCAGGGAGAATAATTTGTCCAGATCCTGATGGAGACAGATTGTTCTAGATAACAACAGTTCAAACCGAGAGCCCATTCCTCTGCATTATCAGAGGAAGAACTACAAGGAGATCTGTCTCCCTGGACCAGTTTCTGTGAATAGCCCTGTAGGTCATCTTGGCTATAGGGAAGCTTCTCCTTGCCTGGCTGTGAGAATTTTTCACAAGCTGGAATTCATCCTGCAGTCATTTGGTCTGATGTGGCTGTTCATGTACATTTGAGTTTAAATGAAAATAACTCTGAGGAATTCCAAAACAATGTGTCACAGGAGCAATGCAAAAACCCAAACAGAATAGAAGTGATTGCTGTAAAGTAATTCTAGATTTGCCAGTGCTATTCTTTTTCACAGTGAGTTCAAATGAACATTTAAACATCCATTTTTTGCTGAGAAGTTATGATTGCTTCAAATCATGAAGATCCAAGGTTTACTGCAGGGGCAATGCACATGGACGTAACAGTTTTTGTCAAAACCTTTTTATACTTCAGAGACACAAAGACATATTATTGTTTATCCTTTACAAGAGGCATGGGGCACAGCAAAATCAGTGGAAAAATTCAAATTATGTTCTTTCCTCAAGTGCAACATTTCAATGACATTGAAATTAAAATGTAAGAAGTGCGACCAAATCTTTTCTGTTTAGAGCATAGCAGATCTGTAACATACTTTACGAAAAATCATTATTTTTTTACTGTAATTGAGGCCTTTAAAAACTGTAGTAGTGAATAGCAGTTCATGAAGATATCTTCTCATCACTTTTCTTAAGCTCTAAACCTGATGAATCTGTTCCCTCCCAATTAGTCATGCCAGCCTCTCACTGAACAATAAACATCAGCACTTGGCCTTGCTGTGTTGCCACAAGTCCCATCTCCACCACACAAGATCAGAATACAAAGTGATAATTGCTCCCTAATGAGCACACACTTTTTGGATTAATTTAGTTCACAGCCTCTCTACCCATTTCTCTCTCTTCATCACATCTGAACTAATGCATCAACCGACCACAAAGGTGACAAATTAATCTGAAATAAACTGCTTTTCATGGCTGGTTGCAGCATGCCTTGTTCTGTTTTCCAACAGGTCAAGGACAATCTGATTCAGACTATAAAATTGTGGGCCTTATCTTGCATTTTCAAACTCTGACTTAGCAAAGTGCTTGAAAAGCTTTCAGGCCAGTTCTTCAGGAGGGGTTGTGACCATATCCTGACGTGTTGGCAAAAGTCTATGAACTTCCATCCTGTCCCATCTATTCCATCCCAGACCCTCTGGGATGGGCTCTAGTTCTCACTCACCCTCAAATCAGAAAGAACAGTGCTGGGTAATCTCGGGACAGGAGGTGCTTAGAGCACAAGAGGACTCTGGCAAGTGCCCAGATTCACTGTGGGTGGGACAACTCAAGGCCACAGCTGGTTCAGTCCCAGGACCTTTTGTTCTTCAAATCATGGTAAAGCACTTGTTAGTCCTAGAACAGAGACATTGGCTGGGAAAACCTTTAAGATATCAGACTCACCTGCCCTATGTGTTTCCTGTATTAAGAATGTTTGGTTATCACATGCTCACTTATGTTTCAGTTACATGCAGAAAAATGAAAATGTTAAAAATTAACTTCAAAACCAAAAAAAACCTCAACTCCCCAACAGCTTATTATAAATAACTACTTCCCGTATTTTATAAATGAGGTACTTCAAAAGTGTTTTTACATCACCATCCAGTTATTACTTTCATTAGTGTTGTCACAGGAGACAGATGGGGATTATAATTTGCTGCTGTGTTAAAAGATTGAATATGGATTTGGAAATGAGGACTCCTGGTCCAATGAAACAACACTCTCTGCAGCCAGGAGTGCTGATCTGATTTCATCTGAATTGTGTTAATAAACATTTGGAAAACCAGGCAGCTTAGGTGGCTTAATTAAGAAAACACTTGCTTTTTACCCTTAGTAATTAATTTCCTTCAGGGTCAGCATTTGATGGTCTTACAGCTATTGCTCAAACTTCTACACACTTTGGGATGATTAATGATCTCTGTTCTGGAAAATTATGAGGTGCTATAAGGAAAAATTAACTGAATTCACACAATGTGAAACCTCTCACTGAGTACCTTTCCTCTGCATTTTTTTAAGGGGCATGGTCTGTGTGAATGTGTGTCATAGAAAACTCGTAATGAGTTCCCCACAAACCTGCACTGGATTCTCATGTGGTAATGCAGCCAGTCTCTGCTACAGGCAACACTGAGCCCCAGTGAAATCTTAGAGATATTCAGTGCTGGGAAGAGAATTACCCTTCAAAGAGCACTGATCAATGTGACACCTGAGCCTTGGGACAGAAAGAAATGCTCAGGGTTTTACTTCAGATGCTTCTCTTGGTTCCAGCATCAACCATCATCCCAAAACCAGCTCCTCACACACACACACAAAGCACAAACACAGAAATGTGCACATTAATAACTCCAATTTTGGTATCTGTTTTGTGACATTTTAAAAATTGGTAAATAATATGCTCTAGGTTGTATTTTGCAGCATTTCACTCAATGCAGGTCTTTTGAATTTTTGCAACTGAGAATATATTTCGCATCTTTGCAGACATCATTCTGGGAGAATTCATTCTGGGCCTCTATCCACTTTTTCAAACAGGCAGAATTGCCACAAATTTCATGCAACATCCAGTGTTGCTACTTAGCTGGAAATAAAGCCATGGATTTGCAAGGAGGTGGGCAATAGTTTATTATATACAATCTTCTAACAGAAAATCTTGTGCTCCAGCATTTTGGAAGCACCTGATCTCTTCTCTTGCATGTACTTTCTAATAAAACTGTGTAGGTTTGGTTTTAATTAGGGGCCATAATTAGTAAGAACTTGAAAATTAGCCACTATCAGTAGTCAGGGTGAGCTTGTTGTCTGGTTTTATCTTTTATCTAAATTGGATGAAAAACAGAAGATTGGTTTGGTCATTCCAGCTGCACTTGGGAAAAAGCAGAGTTAAACATAAATCATTGGGTTTGTTCTAAGAATTGCTGGTGCAGATGGCTCTGTTGCCTGATGTTCA
Source organism: Anthoscopus minutus (assembly GCA_013399455.1). Taxonomy (NCBI): domain Eukaryota; kingdom Metazoa; phylum Chordata; class Aves; order Passeriformes; family Paridae; genus Anthoscopus; species Anthoscopus minutus. Next base: position 278,489 of record VWYI01035346.1, on the reverse strand, counting down.
ATTCAAATAAGGTGACTTTTCTTGAGAGAAATATTGGACTAGAGAGGGGGAAAAAGCCAAGCTGGTTGAACAACTTCAGCTTTGAATCATAGATAAAGAGGAGCCACGAAAAAAATATTAAAAATCCATTTAAAATTTTTGACAAAGAAGCTTTCAATGACAGAGTAATTTCTTTTACTATGTTCTACCAAAAGACTGAGATTCATTTTCTCACTGACTTCAGTACAGAGATGGGTGTTTTGTACTGGAACTACTGCTCTAAGTAGAAACACTCAAAAATTCCATGGATTGCAAATAGATGGAACGGGCAAATGAAAGTAGGGAGAGTGCAGGGAGAGTTTATTTAATGGTTACTCAGTGGACCTGTGAGAGAGCTGGAATTGGACATTAATATTGTTCCACTGCCTATTTATCCTTCATCATTTGGCTTAACAGAAATGTTGGAATTTTGTCCAATTTTGGCTCATCTGACTTTTATTTTACAACCTCTGCTCTTCAAGAAGTTACCATGGAATTTAATTTTCAAATTACTGACATGCTACACTGATACTTGTGTTTGAAAAGCCCACAGATTAGATTACATGAAGTTAGAAAAGGATAAAGCTGGTGATGAATGAATGAATGATTCCATCATTTTTCTATAAATAAATCTATATTCATGTATTCATGAATCTGTATTAAAACCAGCTCAACTCTAAGAAATGAACCTGCACTTCAGCAAAAGCTAGAGTATTAGTATTTTGATATCATAGGAAATTTTGATTGAGCCCATTATTTTATCACAGTCTCACAGTTTAAATAAAACCATAAGACTGTGATATCATATTCTTGTAATATAGTTCTTTGGATTTTCTGAAGAACACCCAGACACTCAAAAAAAAATTATTCAAAGAGGTGCAGGCCTTAAAGAATAGTTTCTTAGAAGGGTGAGAAATCAAAGCCTGACTTCCAGCCTGTCTTGAAAATAGGCAATCTAAAATCTAAAACAGGCAATCTAAAAATGGGATGCTCTCAGCATGCAAGCTGGGCTGGGAGAATATGACATTGTGAGACACACAAAAAGACAAGTAAAGCAGTTGTGTTGAGTATTGAAGACTACTTTTAAAAAGTTGCATCAAGTTTCCTAAAGCAAATATTTAGATAACTGTTAGATAGTGTCACCCTCTCAGAAAATCAGGATGTTGACTTTCTCCCTTCTTTGATGGTTATCTTCATGACAATATTTCTGTGAAATACAGTCCTTCAGAGAGGGATTGGGGATAAACTGCTCTGGATCTCCTGCATTTATTTATGCTTTCTATTGAAAGATCAGAAGTGTGCATTCAGCAAGAGTTGTCAGTGCCTTCAACACATGCAAGCTCTCCAGCAAAGTTAGCTGTCACCCAGAAAGACCCTGCACTGTCAATTTACAAACAGGTTAAAACAAAACAGTTTAGTGATAACTTATATCCAGAAATTTATTGCAATGGTCAAAACTGCTTTCTTGTGTTTGGAATTTAAAAAAAACTTATAGGAAAACATTAAAAAGTCTTCTTTCACACTACCACTGACCATAAAAGTAGGAATTTGGAGGACTTGTGAAATAGTGGAATGATAGCTTGAATCAAGCTTCAAAAAGCTGGTTAATATCTCATTAACTTTGCTAGTGAAGGAATCAGCCATTTCTGATTGATGTCTTAATTATGTCCTAAACAAACCATACTGTAGTAATTTCGTAAGCACTGGTACACTTCCCTTCCCTCACAGCAGCAAAGAAAAACTGTTCTCTTACATCCATTCCTTACTTTGTAAATTAAAAGGGAAAAGATATTTGCTTGATAAATGTAAGAGACACATTCATGATAAAATATACAAAATTATCAGCAGAAAGATGTTCCCCATAAATGGTGTCCTCAAGTACCTTCTGTGAAACTTGAGTAATTGTGTGACATAGAACTGCTTCAAAAATGAGGTAATTGAACACATTTTTGAGCCAATTGACATAAAACAGTTTTTAATGCAATTCCAAGCAAGCCTGCTAGATTATCAAACAGCAAATTTAATAATTAACAGACAGTCCTTTAAGTTTCTAATGTAGCTGAAATAGCTTCCATCCTAGGAAAAAAAAATCAATAGAATGAATCCTGCTTTAATCTACATTTTCAGGCTTTTATTAAAGTTTAGTTTTAAATATTTATTCCTGCTGCCTTCAGCCTGCAATGGCAAATAGACCTCCAGGCCCAGTACCACCAAACAGGGTGAGGCTGTGCACACATTGAGGCTCATGGGTTTCTCAGGCTAAATGATATTAAAGCACCTATGTAGCCATTAAACCCCACGTTCCTTCCCCAGAGCTGCTTCAGCAGTGACTGGAGGAAGAAACTCTTCTTTGATGACCTCCCCAGTGAATGAATCATTTTAGACTTTCCTTTATGATTACTGTTTTGCCCACCCACTTACAACATCAACTATAATAAGGCTATTTATGGTAACTAATACAATATCAATTAAACCCACATTTGTGATTTGCGTGCACAAACCCAACACTCCACTTAACAGAGCCAAAACCTTTGTGCTCAGGAGGGCACTGACTGATATGTGGCTGAGAAGTGCAGTTCTGCCATTTTAATATGTGCCTGTTCAACCTGCTTTTGGGATTTTGAGGCACACAGCACGTGGCTGCACAGCAGAGGCATCCACACTGCTGCTCTTTGCTATCAAGATCAATGAGCCTGTCAGAATAATGACCCCTTGGTCATGCAAAATACTGAGATTTCCAAAAATAGATGTGACACCAGGATTCACAGTGCTGTCCTGGAGCTTGGTACAACTCCAGCCACATTCATAGTAGCAGTCTTTTCGCTGAATTTCATACCAAAATACAACCCCATTCGTTCAGGCCTCCAGAAGGCAGTCACTTCATTCAGCACTGCTGGTGCTATTGGATTTATAAGGATGTGTTTTTAAAAATATTGGGAAAAACTAGTTTGAGGTTACAAGTGGTAGCTAAGGAAGTTTTTCTCTGAGATGACAAACTCTTGGAACAAGGGGAGTAGTTCTGACAGACTGGACTGATTCTGTGGTGTTGCAGTTGGATCACTAACCTGGTGAGAGGGAAGCTCAGTCCCTCCTCTCCACTCCAGTCTGCAGCCCATGAGTTTCTAATTACTCCTTGATCTGCCTTTTTCAGAGAAGAAATGTTAAGTATGGATTGGAAAATTACAAAAGCAATATACAATGGTCAAAGTTTCCAGTTCTCACATCTCTTAGTCAGAAAATCATCCGTAAGCCCAAGAAAATTACTCAAGTGCTGCTATCATTGTTTTTTTTAGAGAAAAGCCTTAATTCTTATAAAGATCTTTTAGTGAAAACAGTACAGTAAGAATACATCATTAACTCCTATTTAGTGTGATGTGAATGCACCATAATGACCACCCTCTGCTTCAAGAAATTAGCTGAAAGAAACTCCATATATGAAGCACAGAAGCTTGGAACATTCTGCAGAGTGCACAGTAGTTTGAAACAGGAAAAAAAAAGCTGCTGAAGTCTTTACAGTATTAAGATATGAATAACAAACATAAACTTATACTACATGGTGAGTAATGAGCATAAAGCTTTCATCTTTCTTCGTGGGAAATCCTATGGAAGGCAAATAAACCCATAGAGACCATTGTAGGAAGCATACCATACCATTTGAGAAAGCTTTCTTTTATCCCAATAGCTGGCAACAAAATATATGCATTTACAACAGATTTCTTTTTTTTCCTTTTAATCTGTAGCTAACTGCTGTTTTAAAGCCTCTCATTTGTTTAACTACCAGGCTGAACAAGGAAAGTTGGCATTTAGAAAAAGAAAATAAATCAAAATCCAGTTAAATTTGGCACCTTCCTTGTTCATTCTTCCCCAACAGTCCTGACTTAGGAGTGGTTATTCTCCCTTCTCTTCAGATCCTTCTCTAAGCTCTATCACCAGGATTTCAAAGTTAGATGATCGAATGTGCAAGAGAGGCACCTAATATCTCACAGGCACTTCTGAAAGGTCTACAGTGAACAATTTTCTTTCTCTTCCCCTGCCCCCACCTTTTTTTCCCTGGCCTTTGATCTTTGGAAAGCACAAATGCCATTACAGTGAATAAAGTTGTATTTACCTCCCCCCTTCCCAAGGCAGTCCCCAGCCCAGCCAGGCTGGTTCTGTGGGGTTCAGAGACATTGGCAGGTATCATCAGCACTGTGACAAATGAGAATGTGTGTCAGGGGAGGCTGTTCAAACAAACACTTGGATGCTTGGGAACACAGACAGAAGAGCTAAGATCTAGCTTTTTTTTTTTTTTTTCCCCTCCTTTCTTTCTCCCTCCACCTTCAAAACAGAAGATTAAGTTTGCTGTGAACATGAGCTGATGAAAAGAATTCAAATAGTGCTTTGAATAGTGCCACTGGGAGCGTCACAGGAGAATTACAAATTGCTGCTGGAGACACCAGTCTCCCTTTACAGAAAGTTAACATAAAAGTACACATATCTTCTTTCTATAAGGTACTAACTTGTAAATTAACCTTTAATGGAGTATAAATGATGTCCTGAAAGAACTGCTTATGCAGCTATATTTATGATCTAGAAAATTGCAAATATTTACAAGATTATAGGTGTTAATGGTCTGTCAAAAATGTTTGTATATTGTACATACATTAAACCTCAGTTTAAGACCACCCTGCTATAAAGACCACCCCATTTCTTGTCCCATATAGAATTTCATTTGATTCCATATATTCCATTCCTTATAACGAGGCTAGGCCCCAGCATACACCCAAACCATTCCAGAGAGGGAACTGCTCCTCTGTAGGATCCACTGTGGAGGAGAACATGTTTTAGCCTGTGCTCCCAGACCCCCTGTGCAGCTCCCAGCAGCCAGGGTTATCTTTGTCATTCACCCTCAGTACGAGACTGAAGAACGGCTCCTGACAGAGCAGAGCAGAAAGCAAAGAAGACTTGGAGGGGGAGTCACACCCAGGCTCAGGAGGACTGAGCAGTGTTTCACTGCCCTACAAGGAACAGCTCCACCTCCCAGCACTCCTGCCTCAGTTTCCCTGCTGGGGTGGGCACCAGTCAGGTTTCTAACAGAACAGCCTCAGTCACTGCATCCTCCTGAGGGGCCAGTGAGAAGAGAAACAGCTTGAGCACAGCCTGCAGGCTGCTCTCTGCCCCAGGCTCTGCCACTGTCCCCAGCTGTAACTGTCCATTTTCCACATTCAGATCTCACTTCTGAGTATTTTTGGGGTTTTTTGGCTTTTTTTGCATTTGAGGTTTTCTTCGAGTGCTACAGTGAAATAAAAATATCTCCTCTTTGAGTTAATTCTGTATTTGTCACTGTCTCCATTTTTGCTTTGTGAAAACTCATTATTATATCTTTTCTGGGCATGAATTATAGCAACACTAATTTCAATACAAGCCAGAATATATTTGCTGCTCAAAGTGAGACAATAACTTGTTCTCTGTTCTATTACAGCTTCTTTTCTGGGCAATTAAGTAACTTTCTGTGTTAGAAATTTGATCTCAACTTCTGAATTGAAATTTCTTTTTCTGAAAACATTGCAAAATAAAAGAGTTGGACTTTGTCAGTTGTGATAATGAAATTTCAGAAAGGTCAAAGTTTGAATTTTGAAAAAGGAGAAACTTTTTTTTGGAAATGCATATAACTCAAAATGTTACAATTTTTAATACTTGTTTTACAAACAGCATTGAATTCATGCATAAATACAGCTGGGGAAAAATAAATACTTTGGGAACAAATACTTGGGGCTCTGCCCAGGTTTTATTACAACAGATTATTTTCTTTTGTAATTTATCATTTGCTGTGCATTATCTTGCTCAATGGCTGGAAAAAAACAATGTTCTTCTTTAGGATGAAAAGTCAAAGGAAAACTTGAAAAGGATCTGTCCTTCCTGACCTCATGCACATTTTTATTGATATCAAATTACTCATATTTTTTTGCCTTGCCATTTTCATTTTTATACCTGCTGGGTCAGATCTTCAAATGATGTAAACTGGCATCGGCCTAATGATTTCCAGGAAAGTATCAGAGTTGAGGATCTGGCATTAATTATTGGGGATTGTCTGATATCCAGTGAGATAATGCAAAAGCAGTTCCTTGTTGAGCTTGAAAGTGAGTGATCTGTACATTAAGTACAGAGATACAGCTTAAGTGAGGTGATTTTAGAGAAAATTAACTTCTGAGATTTTACACAGATTTTCAAATGCCATAATCTGTGCCAAGAGAATAATCAAAGCTCTCACAAATTATGAGACATTTGATTTTCTCAAAATTACAAAATTCATTTGGATAGCTCAATGAAATGATGCCATTTGGAATTTTGTGTTGTTTTACACAGAATGAGTTGGTTGACATTGGTTTGGCTGCTTAAAGTGGTGGAGAAAAACCAAAAAATTAAATATTTTTGGTTTTCAAGCATTTTTTTTTGGGCAGATATAACCAGATACATTACAAGGTTCCCAAATATTCCTCTCATTTTGAGTGCTTAGTTTTAGTGAGTCTTCTCGCCATCTTCTTCTAAGAATATTCAATCCAGAGGGCTTTTTATACAAAAATTTAAGGATTTAAGAAAAATTTAAGGATTTTATTTTCATCAGATTATCTCCTGGTGTGGGAGGTGCCCAGAAAGGAGAAATCCAAAGACCAAGATCTCCCACAGATAAATGAGAGGTTTTGTTGCAGGCAAAGATTGCACATGTCACCTTTTCTGTACTTGCAGAGGGGATTTCCCAGTAAACCAAAGCATTACAGACTATTTATTTATAACCCTGCTGGAGAACAAACAAAACCACCACAACACCATGAATCCAGGTCAACAAACACTGAAGGCTCTACCATCAATTTCTAAGGATGAACACAATGACCTGAGATGCCTCTTGATTTTCTCTGACCATCAGAGTACTGAACTATACATTTCCATGAATATAATTTGGTTTTTTGCTGCCAATACTCCCACTGGAAGAGTTTTTTTCCACCAGCAGATGATCACATCCTGATTTACCTTATGTAAACCTACGTACTTGGGGGTAGTTTATATTATGCCTGTTTTTTTCCAGTATGTTTGTTTGGACATGTATATCTAATTTAGGTGTCTTCCCACCTGTTACTTATACAGAAAGTGATTGTGGACTTTGAATCAATTAGTGGATTTCAACAGCAGTGGAATGTCTTTATATCATTCAAGTTTTTCCTCTGTAAAAGGAGGATAAAAACTCCTTCCTTTTCTCTCCTCTCTATGTTCATTTTCAGACTGTAAATTCTTCCAGTCAAGAATTCTGTTAATCAGTGCTGGATTAGTGCCTACTAAAATGGGTATCTTCTCACAGTGGGGTATTACTATGCTACAAAAAAAAGAATAAATATTACTGATGGTTAAAAAACAACTCATCGACTAAAAGTGCATGAAAAGAATTTTGTCCTGTAGGACATCAAAGTTCTTAAAAATTCATATGTCAAGTATTTCCATCTGAACTAAATTAGTTTTGTAGAACTAAGATTTCATGGCAAATAAAAATAGTATATCATCTTAATAAAAGCATCATGTGCAAAGGGAAAATAAAAGCAAGAAAGATATAATTTTATAGTACTTGCACAGTTCTTCTTACTCTCCACTGAAATTCAAAACTACCAAAGAAGCAGCCATCAACAGCCACATAATCAATCTCCTGCAAAGCTGTTGCTGGTCTCCAACTTATTTGATACAAAGGACAATGGAAACAATAGGAAAGTTTGCAGGAGTGTAGTAAATAACTCTAATGCTTTGAATTGCAAAGGGTAAGCAGCCTACCAAAAGTATTTATCAAAGTCATATTGGGGAAAAGAAACATCACCAAAGAGAACAGTGCAAGCCAGATGCTTGGAGATTAAATGGGGTCAAAAATGCAACCCTAATTTTCATAACATCCTCATAAAAATTCACAGGAAACTGCTTTCTGAACTTGTTTTGAAAGAGAGTTTGTTGAAAGTTAAAGGAGAGTTACAGATTGAAAATCTACTGAATGAGGTCAGAATTACAGAGGAAGAGAAAAATAACCTGTTCATTAAATAAAAATAAGAACATAAAAATCAATACAGAACAATGGCTAAAAGTAGCTGACAGTTATGTCTAGACTTGTGCGATCAGATTTACATCTTTCAATTGGAACTTGTGTTGAAGGTTCAGATCAGTCAGATTTTTAACTCCTTCAATGAGAGAACCAACCCACCTGACTGTTGTGAACTCCCCAGACTTGCTCCTAAATATAAAGTTTAAAAAATAATAGGCTTTATTATTTCAGCTCCTTTCAACCCTAGTGTCTCAGCTTTACACAAACTGTGCTTCTGCCTCATCCTTTAACCTAAACCCAGGTGTAAAGAGTAGGAGCAAGGCACACACTCCAAAACACTTAACTTTTTTATATATATAAACCCAACTTAAAGGCCATTGAATAGAATGGAAAATGACCTAGACTGGCAAAAGACACAACATCATCTTCATGGAATAATTGAGATGGAATCCCCTCCCACATGGAAATATCAAGATACCAGGATTCTCAAAGAAAAAAAAAGTCATATTATTCAATAGCTCTAAAAATAATGAATGATTTTTTAGAACTTAAAGGAACAGAATTTTAATTCCTCATGTTGCCCTTTAGCTGCCATGCAAAAAGCCATCTGACATCTCTCACTGCTAACAGTTCCTGTGCCAGCAGCACTAGGACAATGCTCAGAGCAAAGACAAGCATTTAATTTTCAGGCTTTGATGTTGTGAAACAATGCTGTAAAGAGAAATTAAAACTTAACAAATTGATTGACAATTTTCTTTTAGGCTCTGCCCTTTCATTTCTACTATACCAATTTACCTCCTGCTGACTTGTAAAAGAAACACAGGGTAATTAATTTGCCTTAGTGGACAGTGAAGGAATACAAAATACAAATATGAGAGCCATAGCCTTGGTGTATTTTGGCTGACACTTAGGCTGTGTTTATTATCTGACAACAATTTGCATGAAAGTGTAATTTCTAAAGCAAACTAATTTTCTTAAGAGCAGACAAAGAAGTTTTTAAAAAGTGAAAACCAGGAACATCTGAACATACTAGCCACATTATTTTAGTAAACAGAGAATTTAGCAAGCTGGTATGTTTATAGGACATGCAGTGTAAATAAGCCATGCATAAGTGACTACACAATGCCATTTATTTCCATCAACGATTAAATAATCTACCAGACTTAAAAAGGTCATCTTTCTTCGTCTATGGAAATTCAGGAATGAATTTTCTTCTGTGTTTCAGAAGAAAAGTAATCCTTAAATAATACTGCAAGTGAAGCACAAGTTTCATCTCTCTCTGAAGAACTCAGAGTGTTTGCAGAGCAGGGCTGTGTTTGTGTTGCTGCAGCCTGAGCCCATCCCCAGCGCTGCTCTGTGCAGCCCTGACCCCGTGTCCCACCTGAAGTGCTCCCACCCTCAGCCCCAGGCACAGCTGCTGCTCTGGTGTCCATCCCTGAGCCCATCTCCTGCTCTGGGGAGCAGTGCTGCATTAATACACGTGCTCGTGGTTACTCTGAGCACTTTGTAAAGGCTGGAGACTCAGGAGCACTTTCTGTGAGAACAGAGTTGGTTTGAGGTCTTCCTTCCCTCCCTCATCTCTTGTTCACCCATACTTTAACAACTCAGTGCTCTGTTTCTACAGCTACTGTTTCTGATTTCAGCTAAATGTGAGACACAGCCTTTGGGGTTCCTACAGGAAATCCAGATTGCAACACCTACAGATGTGCTGTGCAGCACCTGTGCTGTCAGCTCAACACCTTGGAAATATCGTGTCAGGCCTCCTGGGTGGGGATCATTGCTGTGCACATGAGGAATGGAGCAAATCTGGGCATGCAGGGAAAAAACAGACAGAGCTTGTGAAGTGGGCTGGATCCTTCCTGAAGGATGTGACTTACTGGGTGTACCTGGAATTGAAAGCACATGTGGCAGGCAGGTCTGCCCAAAACTTCTGGAGAGTGCCAGCTGTACTGCAGGCAAACAGCTGTAGTGAGCACACCCAAATGCTCCTTGTAAGAACTGTTTCACTAAAGCCCCCAATAGATGCAGTTGCTGATGCTCCAGTTGGCCTCTCATGGTATCTGGATAAATGTTTGAATGTCTCAAAATATTGGAAGCTAAAGATTTCATCCAGAATGGAAAATCTGGAGGTGTGTTATCCCATATTCCTTCGCAGTAAATGCCAGCATGAAGAATTGTTTCCAAATAGAAATTCCTGAGTCACTGTTATGATGATAATATTAAAGCATGTTGTGACCCAAGTATAATAGCTAAACTTTTCCATATTGGAATTGTGAGCTGATGTCCATGTGTATAACATGGACAATGTTTCTTGTGGAATAGCTGATTTCTCTCCTTGTATACTTTGCTGCTCTCACACTGCAGCACAAAGGAAGGAATCTCACTGCTCCTCCTCTCAGTACAGCCTGACACAGTATTGAATGTTTGATTCACAATGATAGAATTAACTTCCTTTGGTATTTTTTACAAAATAACTTACTGTAAGATGAAAAGGTTGTACCAGGGAAAAGAATCCACAGAGCTTATGACTTAAGCTTAAAACTTGGTACAAGTTAATTATTCATCTTAAGGCTAAAACAGCTTGAAAAAAGGTTTTCTTTGACAGTCATCTCTTTATCTAAACACTTGGCTGCAGAAACCTAAGAAATTTGCAGTCCTTCCCACACACTACATTTTTGTCTGGAAGCAACTAGAAATGCAATTTTGTACTTATCATATGTACAGAGGAAACGAAGAGATTATAAACTCACTATTTGTGCCAAATTAATTTTGCCTGATGTGCTATTTTGGTGTTAAAATACAATTGGAATGAGGGTCTCTGCAGATAAAATTAGAAAACTGATATTACACTTACTAAGTAATATGCTAACCTTGTCCATTCAACTTATCTACTGAAAATTTTGGGGTTGCTCATTGTCACATGCAGGGTACAGGGGGTCCAATTTCCAGTGGTGTTGAGCTTAAGAAATAAGTGGAATTACTGGTACTTGACAGTTTCACTTTCTCAAACATTTGTAACTTTTATCAACCATGCAAAGAGGGAACAGAAGTTGTGTTCAAAGTTAATAAAGACTGTTTGGAGGATTGTATCACAGCTTCCTAACAACATGAACAGTAAGACAAATGGCTTTGTCAACATTATCTAAAGACTAGAATGACAGCTTTTATTACACAATAGGTTCCCAAGTAAAAATAATCCAGACTCATTGTGTGTAATTTGTCATAGTTTTGTGTGCTGCCCATAGTGCCTTGTGATTTTTGCTTGATAAATACATCCTATCTCTCACTAATGTCGTACCTGAAATTAAAAATAAAAATCACAAGATATAGTTAATCCTAAAACTTACCACTTACAACTCCATTCAAGCAAATTTAATGATTGAAAGACTCACAACAAATTCTCTTCTTAAAATATAGTCCCTTTAGAATGTAAGACTATTTTACATGTTTGGATTTAAGAAGTAGAAAATAAAGCTCAGCAGAGCCATTTAATGGGAACAATCTTAAGGCTTGTCCACACAGGAAGTTAAGGTAAATTAGCTGAAAGGTGTGAATTTAAAGTGCATTAAGGTAAAATGAACTACAGTCACTTTATTTCTGAATGAGAACATTCACACCAAGCTTTAATGCACTTTAACTAATATACTTTAAAATCATCTCTTTCGTTAATTTGTCTTAACTTCCTGTGCAAACAACTCCTCTCCTACACTTACTGAGAGCCACAATATAGATTGATGTGGTTATATTTATAAATATGCCTATTAACCTTAAGACTCTGAGTCAACAAAATTTGGGATGTTAAATAAAAATAAGAAATATGTCCTTGCATGAACTTCCTAGTGCTTTGAGAGTGCAAACAGTCCTAGTGTTCCTAGTGTAAACATGTCATTAATTTAGCCCTAATTTATATAAAAGTATATTAACTATTCAGAGCCAGATTTAAAAAAAAAACAAACTACAAACACTTGCATATTGTCACTGACTATAGTAGGAATTTATTTCTGAAACGAAATGTAAACAGAGAAAAAAGTCATGTTTAATTTAAATGCAGCACATGTATTGAGATTCACCAAGACCTGCTTAATAGAAAGGATTTTTATCAGAATTAACTTTTTTTAAAAGGCTCTGAAGTTCTTTTCTGAGGGGTGTTTGAAAGTCTTCGTTATAAAGGATACCTCAAATTATGGAGAGAACGCAAAACACGATTTTGCCTCAGATAACCTGTGAAATCAATACTGTGTTTTTCCTACCACTGCCCCACTTATAAGAACCTTTTCAGAAGCAGTTCTTGTAGAAAGGGAACAGGGATGGACTGAACACCCCATGTTTGCTTACAGGGAGCTCAGGGCTCTGACAGACCACAAGACAATGGTCTGGCACGGCCACCAGTGTGGGGATTGTTGTGCCCTACAGACCAACACACTGAGCTCAGCTACCAGGAGTGAAAACAGGGGGAAAAAGATGTCCTTTGTCAGAGCAGGAAAATAATCTGGTTTTGCAACAGATATGGAAGGCTGTCATTGTGTCCCCAGTACACAGCCAGCCCGGGGTGCAGCCCCACACAATCTCGTGCTTGCACAGGGGGCTCTGATTCCCTGCTGGATCAACTCTAGGTTCTTTCTCTCCCATTGAAAGCTGTGGAATAGCACAGTTCAAAAGTGAAATACAATAGTGTAGAGACCTTTCTATTTTCTTTTTTTTTTTTTAACTGAAGGCAGAGAGAACGGGATAATAGACCATGAAAAACATCCTCTTTTAAAAGAGGACTGAAAAAGTAACAGAACCAGGGGGTTTTCAAGCATAAACTTTTTATGAAAGAAATCTACTGCTCAGCATAAAGCACCTTTTTTTTTTTAGTTTATCAATTCACAAGTTTTACATGATTCAAGCAGATGTTCTGATTGACAAGGCTACAGCAGAAGAGGGTTGATAATATATCCATCAAGTGACAAGTATTTCCATCAGCCTTCATAAATATTTTGAAGTGTTCTGTATTCCCAGAAAAGTTCTTTTAGTTAATAGAACTCCATCAGTTAAAAGCTTCCTTAAGTGCAGTGACAATTTTCTCTGACAATTTTGCACAGTAACACAAACTCAGGGTACTGCACTAACACAGATGGCAAAGCTGCAGCCATCCACAGCTCAACACGATGGAAGGGAGAGTCCTTGCCCAGGTGTGCTGGTACTCTGAACATTTGACAGCTTTTTCTGATTGCAGACAGTTGCTTTGACAACACACAGCCTTGAATCTCAGCTGGAGTCACAAACCTTTCAGTCCCTTGTTTTCTGATTTGCCCTCCTGGGCAGCCCATGCCCTATTTCTGAGCACTCAGGCTAATGCAGCCTTTGGGCAGGCTTCCCATAGCTCAACATTCTGCATTTTGTGCTGCTGTAGCTTTTAAATCATGCTTTATTTTTGTGATGAAAGCCAGTGACAAACCTGAACTCCCCTATATAAACTAGAGAGGCTCACCATCAGGTTAAGAGTCCCAGGCAGAGGCAAACAGCACGTGTGTGGCAAAACTGAGCTGCTTGTCCAACAGACCCTGTTTGTGCAGAATCTTACTCCTGTCACCCCTCACTTGGAACTTTCCCTTCACTGCCAACAGGTTCTCTTTGGAGCCCTTAATTCTGGTATATGTCATGGAATAAATCCAGGAGAAGCAGCAGTTGTTGCTTCTGCCAATACTACAGCAAATGTAGGATTCCTTTAGGATCCTCTTGATTTCCCTGAACAGTGGCACCCACAAGCTGAGTAAATCACACAGCTCAAGGCTGTCAAGTGAAAATGTTTGCAGAAACATTCAGTGTCCTAAACTTTTGGAGTCCCATCATCTTTCTCCCAAGTTCCCTCAAATTAAACTTTTAATATGGGGGCATACCTTAATCTATAAAAAGATGTGCATCAATCTTGATAATCCTAGATATCACATCAGAGAAAAACAAAAAAACCCCATTTAAACAGCAAAAATACTAAGAGAAAATGCACCTGAGACAGACAGATGTGTCTAATTCACACCATCAAGCACTTTACAAGCTAAAACTTTAACTTCAGTGATTATGCCTGAGGCATTTAAATGGTTTTAAATTATAAGTCTAGCAGAAGTATTTTTCTAATAATAATCCATTAATTCTGGCAGTTTCAGACTGTCTGAATCTAGATGTATAAACTGCATCAATCAGTGCTCTGTGTGTGGCTATTTCAGGTATTGCTTGTTAGTATGAAGAAAGAACAGTTTGTCCCTTAAGCACAAGAGCAGCTGAGATTCCTGTTGATTGATAACTAAATGTGCCATAAGGAAAATATATTCAGATAGAGCTGGAGAGGGAGGCACAGCAAAGACGTAATGGGGGCGGAGGAAGGAGGGATGAAATTGGCCACCACAGGAAATTCCTTCTCATGAATCTTCAAACTAGCTGACAAGATGGATTTCATTCCTGCAGGTAACTGTGCCTTTATATTTCATCTCCTACAACATCTGCACCCATACAAATTCTTCACTGCTCTGTATGCAAGCTCAATTACTGAAAAGCTGTTCTTGCTATTCAGGACATTTCTACTCTGTACATGAGTCCTGTTTCATACACAGAATCCGCTGATGTCAATAAAATTGGTGTGTAGAGAAAGCCTAAATTCTGCCAGCTGAAGAATCCTTTACTGGTAACGTGTTCATTTCTGAAACCTGAAGTGGATTATTTAGAAGCTTGTACTGTTTATTTCCAGAGACCAAATGATTTTGAAGCCACAAAGTGGGACGACATTGATAGATGTCACCATAATTAAGTTGAAGAACTTTACTTTTAAAGCTTTACAATTCTAACCAGAAAAGGAGTATTTTCTGCTGTAAATGTCAGTCTCAGTGTTCTACACTGTGACAAGTGAACCTCCTCCCATTTTCCAGTTTGGTGAAAAATTCGGGTTTTGGGTTCTCAGTGAGTTTTTGGCTTTTTAGGTTTTGTTTTCTTTCTGATCTTTGACAGCCTAAAAACAACTTAGAAGTTTCAGAGCAACAGATTTCTACCATTTGCAAACTGTGACTATCTATGCTGTAAAACATTGACAATATTTGGCTCAGATCCTGATTTCATGGATCTAGCAGGTAAACATCACTAGAGCAGTCAGTAAGACAACACTGGAATCTTCTATTGCATTAGTCTCTTTTCTAGAATTCTTTAAATCAGTTTGGAAAAATATTTTTTCTCCTGAGCAGTAAAATACTAAATTATGCACTTATTTTAAATAGATGCGGTCTTCTTAATGACATAGAAGTCTAAAATGCAATAAATACTTACCTGAGAGACAGAAAATCCTGTAATCAAAATGCTGATGTAATCAATCCTGTAATCAAAATGCTTGGGTTTGGAGGGACCTTAAAGCTGCTCGCATTCCATTCCCCTGCCATGGGCAGGAACACCGTTTCCTAGGCCAGGTTGCTCAGAGCTCCATCTGAATTGGAACTTTATAAATGACAAATTGTTACTATTTTTTTTTCAACTCTACAAAACAAGGAACTATGGACAGAAACCAGAATTTCTAGAAAGGAGTAAAATTCTGGATTTGAACAAAATTACTCTTATGCTTGTAATACAGAAATAAGAAGGCAATGATAGAGAATGTGTTGAATGCAAAAACTGATTTATGGTCTGTGGAGATCACTAATGTAAAAGATTTTGGATGGGGGAAGGAATGTACCCTAGAGATTAGTTTGGGTTTTTTTTCAAAATAAAACAATTTAGTAATACATGGACACATGGCTTGATTTTTGTTCTGTTTGTTACCATATTGGTATTGCATTTAAATTTGGGGAAAATAAAGGTAACTCCAGTTGAAAAGACTTTTGTTGGCAAGCTTGAGGACACAAACCAGCTATTCTGTCCCTACAGCAGCCAGCATGGCATGTTTCTACTGTAATCAGAGGTTGGTCAGCTCTAAACCATCTAATTAAAGCAATCATTCTAGGCTTTAATGTTTTATTTTTATTATTACAGTATCAAGAGGCCCCTGCTGAAACGGGGTCTATCCTCTACAAACAGTTAGCAAGAGAGCGTATTTTCCCTTTCAAGTTTTCAATATAAATAAATAAGATGCAGAAGAATCAGCCAGGTGAAGACATGAAAGTTATCTGTGAGTTTAGATACCAGTGGTGGAGATGTGATTAGCAGCTGATCCTGCTTAGTCCAATTCCTGTGTCTCACCACTTGGGTGTCTTGGGTTTTATAAGTAATTTTGATCTTTAATAACAACAAAAAAGGTAAAATTAACTATGAACTACTATTTCAGCTCCATTACTGGGTACCAAAAATTTCAGGATTCTGATGCTAATGACCATGGAATTTTTAGCATGACAGAAAAAAATATTATCAGTTTTATTAATGTGATATGTAACTTAGTAAGCTAATTCTCTAAAACATCCCTTGAAAGTTCAACTCAAAGCTCATTGAAACCAGCTAAACATTTCCATAAAAGTCAGAGGCTTTTGTATTATGCTCCCTTTCTGTCCCAACAAAAGCCCTTTATAACATTAATTTGAAATTCCAAGATAAATCTAAAAATCCTCTTTAAGAAATGTAGGGGTCTACCTAACAAGAAATAAACAATCCAATTCCTCTTTGGGAAGCCTACCAGTGTTGAAACCTGGGCCTGTAAGGCAAACTTTGTGAGCAGGATAAAAGTCCCTATAAAGCTGGGGACTTTTAAAGAATGCTGGTACATTACATGATTTATTGCTAACACACACAAACCCATCATTGATTTAAAGCAAGAAAGAAAATCAGCACACTCATATGTATAAAGAGCTGAATTTGGTGAGGTAAGACCCATGAGGAGGTGTTTGCAAGAGTAAAGTCTGAGACATTTGGTTTACAGAGAGTTTTCTCAGTTTAGTTTACAACTAAACACAGTTTATGTCAGCACCTGAAATATGAAGTCTAAAGCATCACCTTTTCAATATCGACATTAAGCTCAGCAAAACTTTTCAAAGGAAAAAAAGTCCCCTGCAACAATGACCACAGTTATTCTGTGTGCAATTTTTGTCTAGCACAAAAGCAGTGCATTACTATCACCTTTCTACTCTCTACAGTTTCATGCAGGGCAGTTAGTTTTTAAATAATTAAAAAATTTGCTATTAATCAACCTAATGAAAAACATGCCAGTAACTGGACAGAGGTTCATAACAACACTGCAAAGACAGAGAACTAATTAACATCTATAAATAATGTTCAGCTGAAAGTTATGAAGTTTGTGTAAAACTACATACATTTATCTCTCCCTTGGCCACCTTGCCTGGAAAGGCACCCAGGACTCTCTGTGACTTAACAGCCAGGGAGACTGAGGGCAACAGGCTAAAATATTTTACTTTTCCCATTACCACCCTCCTATAGCATCTCTTCTGTCTCTATCCCAATGCTTTCTTTGTCTCTTGAATGATGAATCTAAATCTGATCCTAACTGGCACTATAATCAGGCTGTGAGGGCTCAGTGTAAATAACACCATTTTCACAGCTTAACTGTGGCATCCTGTGGGTTTAAAGAAAAAGCCCTATGAACACGGCAGCAGATATCGATTGGGGAAAGCTTTTACCATTCTGTGCTGTTCCCTCAAACAGAAAATAGCAAGGAGTTAGTGTTGTTTGATAGGGACAGTAATGAGATGGGATGGGAGCTGTCCAGAGCAATGGTTATCTCTAAAATGCAGACAAGCAGTGACAAAATGAAAGAAATTTCAACTCCTCACATCATTCTTTCCCTTCATTCTGTTTTTCACTTCCATTACTCAGAATCTGGTATGCACTCTGAAACTTCATCTTCCCTTCAACTTAGGGAATTTAAAAATCCCTATAGCATGTCATGATGTAAAAAACCATCCCTCACTATAAGACATCAAGTCTTGCAATTCTCAGCTTCTTATAATGTGAATGAAATCGAGTTATTTTTATGTACTGCTGCAAGAAACCATTCTTTAGTTAATATGACCTGAAGCAATTCAATTAAATTTGGTAGTGCTGAAACTTGTTACAGCTGAGGCTCAATCCTTACCCCTGTGAACAATCAGACAGCTATTTGCTGTCCTAAATGCTCAAAATAGATACAGATAATGACACAAAATGTAATTTATATAAGAACATACCATTATTAAGGCATTTGCTTGCAATCCTAAATTGACCACCATGGTCAAGTTTAGGCAGCATCAGTCTAAGTCAATATAAGGTTGTGCCAGAAAACTGAAGAACACTTTAAATAAGCTACATAGAGACATTCAACTGCCCAGTGATGCCACAGTATACACAGTACAGCAGTGAAAAGCAATCAGAAGGCATTAGACAACGGAGTCCTCTTCTAAAATAATCAACATTAACTAGCTAGATGTGGCATATTTTATACTATGTCAGCCCATTCCATTTCCAAAAGCCCCTAACAATCATAATCTGCTTGAAATTCCAACTCAAAGTAAAGTGCTATGTTGATTATTTTTAAATAATAACTTTCTGGCTATGTATTAAATAAAAATGGAATGATTACTTTCTCTTGAGAGCCAAAAAGTATTGTCACATCAGACAGAATCCAATAAAAATGGCCAGTTCTTTTCCATATTTTTTTGCAATGATCACAGATCAAATTTTCCATATACAAAATGCCTAGTGATTTATTTATTTATTTATTTATTTAAGAGGTACAAATGGCTAAATGAGAATTCTAACTCAATATTGACTTCTACACAAATTTGATCCACTTCATTATAACAATTTTTGAAATACGGTCATAACTTGAAATATTCTTACATAAATTTCCCCAAGCACTACAACCATATTTTAACTGAAATATCTCAAATTTCTTTGCTTTTCAAACATGCACTGGTTGCATATGTCAACTTCACAACATGTTCCTTTAGTCATTAAAATGTTGGACCTGAAATTTCTATCTATCTATTTCAAGTGACAACCTGACTTATCTAAAACTTAGTTTGGCTACAAAAAGCATTGTGTTTCAGTCTGAGTATCTACTCTGCTTTTCCAAAAGAATTTCTTCCTCCCCTGGTGATGCATGATGGCTGTTGTATAATCTTGTACTGCCCAAAAGAGAGGCTATAGAATCCAGCCTATACAAGCAGAGATTTATGAAGTGGCAAATATTTGCATGAGACAATTGCTGACCTTAAAGGAACATCTTCAGGAGCCCAGGCCTGCTGAGCGTTGCCATATGAGCCACACAAAGATTAGCTCGGAACAAAAGCTGCAGCAACTTTGCATTTAGAAGAAACTTGGAGTCAGGTACATCTTCTCAGCTTGGCTCTATGTGAAATTTAAATCAGAAGATCATTAATTTCAGTATTGTCAGGATACAAAAGGAAAAGGAGACATTAGCCTTAAAAGATTTAGAAAGGAGTGTTTTAGGATCCCTGTGCAGATTTCTGTCTTTCCTAGCTCAGCCTCTGCTGTAAGGCAGGACACAAACACTGGCCTTGGAGCTGTTCTGTGTGCACTGCTGACATGCTTCTGGGGAAAGCAAGTTTAGACATCAGCTTCAAGCTCATCTTGAGCTCCTCTAAAATGCACTCCAAAATCTCAGAGTTTATTAGCACAGAACAAACCGATCTCATTAACACATGAGATGATGTTTAACACAGGCTTGAATATGACACAAGAGGAGGCTACAAAATTGGTGATGGACTTCCTTCTGGTAAAAAAAAGGAAAACTGACTTGCTGTAGGAAGAGAACAGCTCCTCAAATCCCATGGCTAAAGAATCAATTGAAGCAGGACATGAGGAAATACTGGTTCTACATAGGGATGTCCATTAATACTCTCTTGATAACATTCAAGAGGAGATATTGAACATTAATCCAAGTCTTCTAATTTGCATAATGTTTATGAATTTGAAAAGACTTTAGGATGGGTTTTGTTTATCCAAACTCCTTGCTGAACACTTTCATATGTCCCGCCTACTCTTGCGCTTTAGAAAATGTATGTGCTTCTCATTGCAATTATATTTTCAGCACATCATATTGTTAGTTTTGGATCTTAATTGCTGGAGAATATGTATTTTTCAGTTAAATAAATCTTTGAGCTCTAAAATTTTCTACTTATTTATTCAGGGCAGTTTATACTACATCCAATAAACCTGCACATCAATTTAACATAATGAGATTATAGCAAATTTTGCCATAAATGAGTTAGAATGAAGGAATGAAGACGTGAAAGCACTGGATTTAATACACCTTAGAAGCCAGAGAGTTCTCATGGGTCTTTGAAGAGTTTGCCCTCTCATCAGCCTGGAACAAGCTAAGCTCATTGCTGCAGTGTTTTTACAGCTGCTCTTACCTCTGTCAGTAAGAGCACACTGCTCTTACCTAAAGCTACAGCAAGAACTGTGCATGGCTCAGCAATGCAACGTGACCAAATGGGGGGGAAGGACAATGAAAGATTTGGGGTGACTTGTCCTTTTCCAAATGTTCCATATGTTTAAGCAAGTAGCTGGGACATGAGTCCCGTGGGCTAATTGGCATTTGATCCACATGCATCTCTCTAGCCACAATACCAAGTCTATGGTAAATTAGACAATACCCAGAGTCAGGATTTACATAACCCAAGTATTCAGACACAGACTGTATATGGTCACTGGTCCTGGCTTCTGAAATCCTTTAAGGCTCTCTGAGAAAGCCAGGCCAGTTCCAGGATTGGAAACACCTGGAAGAACCATTCACAATCCCTAGGTTTTCTGGCTCTTCCCACAAAAGATACTGAAAAGCTTTTACAGAAGAGGATGCCCCCTACCCACTTTGATGCAGTAGTGATGTATTTTAGTGAAGGATCAGCTGACTGATAACAGATTGCAAGGGGCAGCACCACCCTAGACCATTACACCAGTCCTCTTTCCAGGACTACAACATAAAAAGCCAGAAGCCATACACAACCTAATATATGATCTGCTTTGTATCCAGTTATCTTGGAGGTAACCTGCTGATATTTTAATCAGGAAATCAGATTGAACAAAGAATTATGTTATAAGCCTTGCCTTTTACCTGGTGTTGAAAAATCATAGAGTATGGTGAGATCCAGATATTTGATCTATGTGAGATTATTCTTCTTGCTAAAACCATGAAACGTGGCCAGCTCCTTGGCTGCCAGACACATAAATCAGCTTCTCATACCTCTTCCTACAGGTCAGTCAGCATACATGTCTTTAAGACTGATATCCACTTTTTTTTTCCTGTTTCACCTTAGTCTGTATTGATGTCCTATATATAAAGCATCAAGAAACTAAAATAGGTGTTGCTATCAATCTGTTCTGCTTTTTCTACATTAGATCTTTGCTTCCTTTTCTAAGACATATAACACTGGTGTAGATGATTAGAATTCTTATTAGTTACTCAGTTTCTGGATAAAGTGATTCCTTGGTGTTACTTCCTTGTCTTCAGTTTTCTGGGTAGGCTTCATTTATATGTGCAGTACACTTCAAATGCTGGCATAAAAGCTACAGTATACCTACTGCTAATAACAGGACAAACTGAGTAAATGTAAAGTTACTAAAAGTGCTCTCAGTGGCTTATTCATACAAAATCTCTAACCACAGCCCTGTCAAAAGGACTGACGTTTTTGTTCATCTGAATGAAAACTGAAAAGAAACTACATGAAAATGTTGAACAAGGAAAAACTGCAGAACTAGATATGAAATGGGGATGGGGAAAGTAATTAAGATCAATATGCAATGCCTTAAAATATTTTCTAAAAAAAACCCCACACCCTAAACCAAGGAGTTTCTTCACATACTGTAAAATGTATAAGCCAAGTTGTTATTAGGAACTCTTAACACTTCGCACCAAATATACGGTATCTTAATCCAGTACTTTAGCTAGTATCACTGATTCAAACAGTAATATTGTTTCAAGTAGGGTATAAAAGGATAGAAATATAATCCCAGACAGAAAAAGGAAACAATTAATTTCAGTGACTCATTATTGCCTTCCTCATTATTCAGACACAAAACCTAATATTATTCATAAAGGTGCAAACATGGCAATTTTTCGTCATTTAAATTGTAGCTGGGAGACAAATTGTCAGTCCCCACGCACACGGGAGTGTTGTGAGTGTTGTCAGCTGTGGTGCCCAGGAAGAGCTCAGAGGTGCTGGGTGCTGTTTGTGCACAGAGCAGGGATCTGTAGGTTTGTGCTGAGAGAGGAACAGGAAGAGCAATGACAGTTCCTTGTTGACAGGACTGTGGGGAGCTGGTGCGTGACACTTCTGCAGCTGCTCTGCACACGCAGTTACAGTGACTGGTTTTGCCTGCAGTAATCAAATCACATCTGAAATACAAGAACTAAGTTGCCTGTAGTGGTGAATGCATTCACTGCGACACTCTGAGACTCTGTGACCATGGAATCAAAGGGAGCCTGCATCCATATGATCAGCATGCTGCATGATTTGTCAAAATAGAAACTTGGATGCTTGAATTTTAATTCAAATGTGATGAAAAATTATGACCTGAGGAACTTCTACATCAAATTAGGAAAAACAGAGACAAATTCATCCCCTATGCAAGTCCTCCACAAATAATTCAGATGTCTTTTTTTAGGTAAAATGACTACAAACTTAGGGAGTTTATGCATTAGGCTTTTCCAACTGAGATTGGTTAGAGCTCTGGTAATATGTAACACTTTGGGGACAGCAGAACAAGTGTTAACTTCAATACATACAAAGCTTAAATTTCATTCTTTTATAGTATGCTGGATTTCACCGAATCACAGCTGCTGCTTTATCCATGCTGTGGCTATTTTGAGGGAAATAAATGTCTTTATTTCTGTTACTTATAAACTAGCATGCACAAATTCTTATATCTAGGCAGATACATGTAAAAGCACTACATGCACACATTTCTCCTTCCATACCGGGAAAATAGCAACCAGATCTATCCTGAAAAGAAATAATTCAGTTAAATCCACCATAAAAGATCAATACTTTATCTCAGGTGCTGCACACCTTATTATCAACTTCAAAAGCAAATACAATTTTGACGAGCAATACAATCCATTTCTACAGTACTTTACACTCATTCCGAGATTCTCATGGCATATAATCTCTTTTAATGGATGAGGAAGGAAAACAGAGAGGTGAGATGACTTTGCAGGACAGCAAAGGAAGTCAGTAGCATGCTAAGGACTAGAACCCAGTTGTACTAATGTTTCCAGCCCCTGAAATGCTAAATGCAGACATGCAATGCCACCAGAAAACCAGGCAAGTATCACACTAGTGCCCCTGCTTCAAGCATTCATGCCTACTGGGAAGCGCTGGACACTCCTGGTTGGCAGCCAGTAAACTTTCCCCCTCCTCAGCATGAACTCTGATTGTGTGCCAGTTCACTTACCCATGATTATCACTTTTTCTGTCTGTTGAGTGTAGAACAATTGCCCCTTGAGCACGGGTTAGTCAGAGCTGGAAGAGCTGCTTGCCTCCAGCCCAGCTGTCGGAGTCTCCATGCAAGATGCTGTACAAAATGTTGAGTTAAAAGCAAACACGAGTAGGGGGAAAAGAGAGCTCTCTGAGAACCTCCACATGGTTCCTGTTGCTAAGGGAACCACTCCCTTTGTCTGCATACGTTAGGAATGGCTGCTTCATTTGGAGTCTGTCTCTTAAGTACTGAAAACAGCACAACAATTTCAGAGAGAAAATAAAAAGTCCAGAATGTCTTGCAACCACAGAAAAATGGAACCACCAAGGAATTCTTACATTAAAATTATCTATTAATAGTTGATTTGGGTGACTCCAAGGAGACTGTACAACTCCTCTGTGCTCTCTAATGGGACAATACACTGCTGCACACAGTTTAATTTAGTCATTGTAATCAGCTTTTGGGGATAAGGATAGCTGATTATGGAGAGATAGATGAAGAAATTAGGTCCAGTTTACTGCAACAAATGGAGAGAGATCAGTAATAACAAATATTAGCATTTAACAGGTATTCATGATGGGCTATAGAAGACAGGTGCCTTTACTTACCTGGGCTTCTATAAAAATCCAAGCCCATATCCTTAACTCTGATTTCTGTAGCTTCTCTGCCCTGCTACCTCTATCCCCAGACCCAGCACTGGCCGTGTTTTCCTGCAAATATTTGAGAATCTACTTTCATATAGGCCCATTTGGCTCAGTCCAATTAAGCACATGGAGTAAGGAACCCCTGCTTCTTATCCTACCCTCCGTGGTATTAAAGGCATACAGTAGGATCTTCACTTCAATATAAAGGTGATTTCACTGTGAGTCTGAGGCCCTAAAATATGAAGAGCTGATAGAAATTGTCAGGAAGATTGGTACATGGGAATAGAAGCCCCCTGAGTCTAACCTCAAACATTTTGTTTGCATTAAGAAAATCAGTTTCCTTCTGACAATATACAGCACAACATGCATTGCACAGCACAGTCATATCCTGCTGTCTCTCAGCTGATGCCAAAGCCAGCACCCCACACTACTGTCAGTGCAATTGTTTTCTGTGAATTTATCTGCTTCAATACTGTAATATTATGGGGGTATTGGAATGGTTAAAGACTTACAGATACTTATCCAGATACAAATTTTCAAGCATAGACTTACTGAAGGCTCTTAACATATCCAGAGAACAATCAGAGAAATGAGTTACATTATGTCTGGATAAATAGACAAAAGTTCAAAATACTAGATGATGGGCTTCTATATGGAAAGCAGAATTTTCTTTTTCCACCAGAGAGCAGCTGTGAGTGCCTGGAACAGTGGAGGGAGGGTCAGTTTAGTCTTACAGTAATGAGCTTCACTTAACGCAAGGTAGCTGCTGAGGAAAATCAGTGCCAGTGTTCTGTTTTCCAGGGAGCTAAGCTTTTTTCCCCTCAGTCAGATTACAGTATAATCTTAGAGAACACCAGAGATGCACTTAGAGAACACTAGTAAGATAAGAGTAATGTCTTTGCTCACATGCTACAGTCCAGCACTGACTCTTTGACATGAAGAATTCTGTTGTCACTTCATTGCACATGTTGAATTGTATTTGCAGCATATGAGTTGCAACACTCTCCTGTCTTCCTCTCACCCTAATGAGTCAAATAAAGCAGTCAGGATTGCTTTGTAGAGAGGCCTTTCTGTTATTCTTTTCAAAATATTAGGAGATTAGAGAGTGCAACTGAGACTTCAGTTTAGGGACATTAGAAAGCAACTGTTAAACTGTTTCCATTGCATCATTTTTATTGAGGAACATTTGATTGGAAACCAATTTAAAAGTCTGTGATTGTATGTATTATTTTCCTTTCAGAGGATTAATTTGAATTGCTCAATCCTGCTGTGTGTGTATACACTCCAACACATTCATCCCATTTTCTCCTGCTCATGGATAGACTGATGGCAAGGCAAATGCATATAAGAGATCTTGGGATTCTCTGCAGCCTCAGCAAGGGTGACAATGGGCTTTATGACTGAACTAAATTTTCTTCCAGTAAATACTTTACCCACTTTCTTTTGCTGCTTGCAACCTGTGGAAACTTCTTCAGTGTAATTACAATGACAGGGGCAAACCCATGCATGTTTAGAACTCAAAGTTAATCCCCACCATAATAAAATTCTTCAATGCCACAGATCAATGCTTAGTGAGTCTAACAGTGCACTTTATCTAAGCCTTTTACAACTGTTTGGGTGCATATTACTATCATTAATACAAAAGCATCCTGCTGATATTTCCATCATTCCCATTTTGTCACTTCATGATAAAAAGACATGGGGGGCAACTTCAGATCACTTTAGTGAAAGAGTCAGGGACAGCACCAATGTAGCCTCTTACATTAGCACACAATGTTACCCCCCCCAAAACAAATAAAACAAAACACAAATGTTTTTCCCCTTATTTTAACAAAGATAGGTATTTTCTCTGTTTAAGAGAGATTTTAGCATCCTATACAGGACATTTACTATTTTCCTGTTACTACAAATGCAATACATTTTTGTCAGACTCTCAGTGAGCTCAGATTTGATAATGACAATGCGAATTTACAAGAGGTGAAACTCTACTCAGGAATCTTTCTTCAGTGAAATCTTGAACTGTGTCTATTACAATAAATCCCATCTTCTGAACAGAAAAATGAACTGCAATAAGTACTAATGTCCTAAAGAGCCTGACTTTGTTATGCTAATCCAAAGTATTAAGAGTCAGAAAAGGAATTCATTAGTGGCTACTTGAATCAACTGCTTTTTGTCCCAAATGTGAACACATCCCTTTAGTCAGAAATTACCTACACAGTGTGATTGAAACTTATTTATTTACTTACATATAATAAGCAACTGAGCAGCTTGCAGTGCTTGAAGTGAGGCTATGGAAAAGTCCATTACAGTGCTCCTGCTTCAGGGCCCTCTCAGTCAGAATTTCAGTATATGTGCCTATTTTCTGTTTATCACTCAGGCAAAAACATTGAAACTCCATCCCCTCCGTCCACTTAGTGAGCAAGAAAAGATTGCCTGCCTTATATAAAATGGCTTAGGAAGAATTTTTAAAACAAATATTTATGAAGCTCTAAAAATATTATCTTGTTTTGTTAAGGTTAAGTGCCTAAGCACTGTACCTGTTACAAATATAGCTCTTGTTATGCAGTGAAAGAGAGAAGGCAGATGGAGCTGTTGATAACCTCAGTGACAATAGTGCAACATGCAGTTGCACAGGAACCAGTATTCACTTTATAAAGAGAATTTTTCATATTCCCCAATTTCTTTTTTTTCAGTCGCAAGTTAGAATTAAAATTCCAAATGAGAAATTTTCCATAGGAGAGTCATATTTAAAAGACCCTCTATATTAAAAAACCCCTTTACTTTGAATGAACTGGCATGGATTTAAATGACCTGTGAGAGTATGTGTACGGTTGTATGTGCATGTATAAGGTTTCTTGTCCACTTTCAGGAGCCCAGACTCCCATCCCTCATGGCAGTCTGCCAAACAGCCCAGGAACGTGAAGAAACTTGACTTTCTGGCACTGTTCCATGTGAGATGCCGGGGAGCTGAGGGCTGGGAAAAGCGGGTGAGCTGGCAGCAAACCAAGAACATTTCCATCAAAAATTTCATTGGAATAGACATTTTCATGCAACGTGTTAGGTTTTGGTGAACAGGCATTAGCTGAGAGAAAAATGTTCCACTGGAAAGTTTCCAGTTTGTCCTAGTGCTAAGATCTTGACGCTTGGATGTTGTATATTCCATTCAACTGAAAAACAGGTTTTTATTTCCTGGTGTCATGCACAGGGACAGAATGTAGTTTACTGTACTGCTGATTGTCCAAAAGAATTTCTCCTGGTACTGTAAAAAGAAGCTTTATTTTGCCATCTGCAGTGAGTGCTCCTGTCTCATGACTCCATGATTTTTTGCCATCTCCCCACCCCTCTTTATTTCATCTAAATGGATCACAAGAAGGAATGTCAGGAGGAGAGGGACTCAGGGGTGAGAGCACCACTTTGTACTCAGGGATAGATTTAAATAACTATCTCTTGAACAAGATTTCTGTCTTACTTTCTATATTAGTTCCGTACGGAACATCGCCACCTTGAAGTGTTACTGAACTTCATAAATATGGATTATAACAATTTACCTGTAACAGTTCTGAGAAATATATAAAATATAGTAGCTTCAACTACAAACTGCAGAAAAGTAAAGGATTTAACAGTATATTGAGTAGAGATGGCACAAAGTTGTGGCAGAAAACTGAGGTAGAACAGGCTACATCACCGAAGGAGCAATCAACTTTATATTGAATGCAAATACAAGACACCCGTGTACATATCAAACACTTGATTTCACAGATTCTTTGAAACAAAAATATGTATGCAATATATATAATTTAGCTCATCTTATTCAAACTGCATGTGTGACAATTCTGAGCTTATTAGAAAACTTGAACCAAATTCAGCTTTGTCACTGGTGGGATACAACAAAGCTGGGCCAATTCCATCTGCTCAGCTTTTGAACCTGCTTCTCAGAACACATATTCATATTACACCCCATTCAGGAAGTGATCTCACTGGAAAATCTGAGCAAAGCATAGGACAGAAGTTCCAGACTCAAAAAGCTAAGGAATGTTCTTTCCCCCTCTGCCACTTCATCCTCTTTTAAATGAATTTAATCCTTGTGAAAATAATTGGACCGACAGTGCGAAGGGCCAGGACTGTTGTGGATGCACACGGACACGTTTCCACTGTCCTCCTTTCACATCAGTGGATGCCCACTCTGAGCTGCAAGTTTAACTTCCCATCATGGCCATCATTGGACTTTGCCCGAAACTAGTGCAGAGATAAGCACAGAATTCTTCAGCCTGATGATAAATAACTTTATAATCATAAAAACAACTTATTAATGCAATAATTCGCCCCCTAATCTTTTTAGTTCTCATAGCAGAAAAGAAACCAAACACCGGATTCTCAACTGAGCTCTAATACATAATTGTTAATACTGAAATAGTATCCTTTGGTCACTAGCTCTCAGTTTTGAATGTGGGCACAAAATTGGAGCTAAAAGCAGCATTAAACATATGCCTATAGTATTTCTATCTTGATTTTTGTAATGTAATGAACTAAGTATTAATGCAATGACAAAGTGACTCAAGCTTGAGCTGTATGAGTAGACTATATCCCAATCTTAGACATCGTACAGGGTGATTTAAGGAAGCCTCTGGGCATTCCAGTAGCTTCATATGGCAGAGTTAATTCAGCTCCATGTCTCCATTTTACTTCCCAGAATTTCTTATTCTGTTTGGAAGAGTAATCCACCTCATTTTCAAACATATGAAAATTCTTCATCTGCATTTCAAGTTGCTGTCAATATTTCCAGGCTGTGTAACCACTTTCCTCAAGTCAAATTGACAAAATTGGCCCAAATAATGAATTCATTTTTCAGCAGAAGAAAATAGAAAGTATTCCAAGCCTGCTGAAATTGATGTGAAACTATCAAAGAAAGTATGTGCACAGAATTAGCAAAGCAGAAGTCAGACCTGTGGATACATGTTGGTCAATATCTCAAAACAGTCAAACAACTCCAGCTGGTGTTCGCTGTCTCTACTTGACAATGATGCACATTTTACACCTCCCCTGAAAAGAGCTGACTTTAGATTTATCTCTGCTGGTTTTTTCTGTTCTTTAGAAAATACAGATTCAGAAAGTTCTGCCGCCCACTTGCAGCAAATTTAAATTTCTAGACAAGAGTGAAGTTCAGTGACAGCACTGTGAGTGAAGCTGCTGAAGCATAATTATTCTGTTTACAAAGAGCAAGTCTCTCATTCTATGTGTGAGTTTATACATAGAGGTAGACACACACACTTAGATTCAGACTAAATTTACTGTACTATGCTTGATTTCTCTTCACTGTATCTATTTTCTGTGCCATCACTGGAAACATTTCCAATGTATATATTTGCCCTGACACCTCTAGATATCATCATCATGTTCTCTCACGCCCTTGAGTGAGATTGACTCACTTTCATCTCTTCTGTTGCTGTGACAAAGTAAACAGTAGCTACAAAGCTGTCAAAGAATTGGATTTCTTTTTCTGGCTTCTTTTAATCCTTTTATCTATATACCTGAAATAGCTTCTTCTATCATCCAAGTCATATTCATATTTTACAACAACTCTTGTCCAATTTTTTTGCAGAACTTTATACCTGGCCTTTGTGTTACTTTATTAAGCCAGAAAAAGGAGCAAAATAAACTAAACTGCCTATGTTTAATGCAGCAACTATGACAAATTGCTCAGAAGAGTTTCAGAGAAGCAGGCCTTCTGGGGGTGCTCCCATCATTGAGCACACACAGGTAATATTCCTTTCTGTGTCTCATAAAGCAAAAAGAACTCCTAAAATTGAACTTCACCCACTCCAATCAAAATGCCACTCAACTGCTGATTGAAATATCCTTCATTCAAATCAGAGTGAGTGCCTTTAATGGTTACCCAAAAGGCTGTCAAATTAAATAAAAAACAAAATGCAAATAAATTAGCATTCCTAGCTACTGATATGCTATAAATATTTATGAGGAAAAAAAGATGCTGTAATTTAAAATGATACCACAGGCCTATTTTGTACAAACAGTTAAAACAGTTATACATGCAATACTGTACTTTGCAATTTTTTTCCATTTCACATCACCATAATCACCTAATAAATATTTAAATGGACCCATTTGCTGTAACTATAAAAGAACCGTGTAAACTTGTTGTCATCTAGACACATAAGCCGCAGTGGAGTCAATGAATTTCAGCAGTCACTTAATATTGCAAGCCACAAGCTACCTTAAACCTGCCAGCAACTGTCTGCCAGGAAGCTACTGTAGCACCACGGCTACCTCCTCCAACCCAGGACACGAGATTCATTATGAATGCTAGCATTGCTACTCTAATTAGGCCTGGGAGAGGTTTAACAACCATGCTACAGTCTTGCTGCTGACAAATATAAAAATAAAGCCTTGTTCAAATTAGCAATGTGAAGTGAGAAGGCCTAGAAGCAGCAACTGTCTGACCAATAGTGAAACAGTTCTAATCTATAGTGAGGTTATTTTGCTTCATAAACTGCTAGTATGTTACCTGCAGGAGGTCTCCCTGTAAAATGAATTATAGTAAGCTATATGTGATAATTAACCGTGCATTAGCAAATATCTTGAAACAGGGGGGCTCTGTTTTCTCTGTATTTTGACTAATAAAAGCATGAATTTGTTCAACAAATGATCATTTAGGTTGTGGAATGCTAAACATATTGGAAGAACACAGTAAGCAATAGAATATTGTAGGTGGACTAACAGTTTCCTTACAAAAACAGGCTGTTTAATAGGCTGGCTCCATACTACGTTATTCACAGTACTAAAAACCACAGTGTTGGGAAGACAAATACAATATACATTTAAAATAATATAAACCTTGTACTCATATTTACTTTAAAAATGCCATGGATGTGACAATAAAAAAATCCATAAGCAAACGTTTATTTCAGAAAGAGAAAATCCCAAATGACTCTTTCCAGAATGTAAACAGATAGTGAGGCAATTGGTATGGTCATCTTCTCTAGGGGGGAGAAAAATGTGGCTGGGTTTAAAATAGTCTACATCATATGAATGTGAAGCAAGGCAGAAAAAAAAAAAGCATTATGTATACTGCTTAACACAATAAAAATAAAGGGGTGCTATCATTTATTTTAGCTTCCAATACATCTTATGAAAACATATTTAACCATAATGCTTTATGAAACATATTTAACCAAAATGCTTTATGCTTTATGGTTAAATAAAGCATGTTTAACCATAATGCTTTATGAAACATATTTAACCAAAATGCTTTATGCTTTATGGTTAAATAAAGCATGTTTAACCATAATGCTTTATGAAACATATTTAACCAGAATGCTTTATGCTTTATGATTAAATAAAGCATATTTAACCATAATGCTTTATGAAGCATATTTAACCAGAATGCTTTATGGCTGGAGTACCAGCTGCCTCTTGGCTGTGAATCAGAGGTCAGAGCCACTGCAGCAGATGCAGATTGACAGTCTGTGCCTCTTTATTCATACTGTGTGGACTGGAGCCCAAGATTCCAAACATCACAAGCTGAATTTCATTTAACTACAGGTAATCTATCAACTTTAGCCAGGCTCCACATAGTAATGACTCATTATAGGATTTGGCTGTATCATGGGTGGATACTCTGCCCCAGTTCGTGGGCATGAACCGCAGGTAAAAAGAGAAGTTATTGGACACTTCATAAAGATCAGCATTCAGAAATCTCTCAAAATGTTGAATATCTTTAAAACATCAGAAGTGTTCCCTAAATGTAAGATAGAGCCAAGCTCAGCTGTACCTCTGAGCTGTATGTGCCCATTTCCTTCCCCCAGCACAGCTCTAAGATAGAGCCAAGCTCAGCTGTACCTCTGAGCTGTATGTGCCCATTTCCTTCCCCCAGCACAGCTCTCACCTGCCTTGGAACAAACCACACACTCCAGTGCCAGACCTGTCCCTGCAGCAGGCCAGGCCTCTTTAGCAGGGACCTGAAACAAC
The DNA here is from genome assembly GCA_013399455.1 of Anthoscopus minutus. Classification (NCBI taxonomy): domain Eukaryota; kingdom Metazoa; phylum Chordata; class Aves; order Passeriformes; family Paridae; genus Anthoscopus; species Anthoscopus minutus. Next base: position 246,407 of record VWYI01035346.1, on the reverse strand, counting down.
TCCCTGGTTTCTGAGGCAGGGAGCTCCCAGTGAGATACCAGAGCTCTGAACATGCAGCAGACATTCAGTCTGAGCATGGCAGGATACTCACACTGCCTGGAGAAAACTGTGGGGCTGGGCCTGCAGCATCCTGTGCCACACAGGCACGAGCAAGAATGCTGCTCACCAGCTTCCAGCAGCCTTCCTTCTGAACATCCATTTGGTTCAGCCAAAGGATATTGGCTTGCTGTTGGCTTTCTAATATCTGTTAAAACTATTTCGGGGGGCTAGTAGATCCATATATATCATATACATGAAGTATTTTCTTTTGTGTAAAATTAAATTATGTTTGCCATCTAATTACAAAAGATGGGTCAAGAATACATTGCTGAGGAGGCATATAGAAAAAGAATAGGCATTCTTCTTACAGAAAATACTTTATATAGTAAAACGTTATTACAAATGAATGGCAAGGACAGGGTTATATTTCTTCTACTTCACTAGAGAAATATAAGAAATTATAACCCAAAATTCCTCCAAGCTAGTATAAAGATTTTGTCTCAAGTTTGTAAGCACCAATCACCTGGGAAAGGAGAATGAGTCTGAGATTCTGTTTTCCCCTAAATCTCCAGCATAAGCATGTTTGTCTTATGTCCATAAGGAATTTAAGTATATTACTTTTTAATGTATCTCCCTCTCAACATGATTTTTCACTCTAAGTAAGGGCATCAGATAATTTTAACGATCACAGTTTGAAAGTGACCACATGTATGCATAGAGTTGCAGTTGATAAAGTTTGAAAATTCAGTGTCACTTTTAAAATTTGCTTTTCAAAAAGAAAACCAAACCCTTAAACGTTGTTTTTACAATTGCACTAACCTTCGGTTCTCTAAGGCAAATGAAAACTTAGAAAGTAGTGTGCTGTATTTTTTCAGTTGAATTATATTTATAGACTTCCAGGCAGAGGGTAAGATTGCCCCCTTTTGGAATTTATCAGAGTAACAGTCCAAATAAAGAATTGGGTGCAAAGCATTCCTAATCCCTACTCAAGATATGCATCTCATCAGGGATTATTTCTGCTTCATGCTGTTGTGTTCTCATGTTACTGTGTATGTGGCTTCACATTCCTTATTAAAGCAATAGGCATGAAAGAATTCAACTGCTCTTGCCAGCAACCACAAAGGCACAAAATCTGAAGTCAGATAAACATATGGAACATTCTGAGGAATGCAGTAGTAAAGATGGAACATATAGCTGAATTCTTCCCTTTTCTGCTCTGTAGAACAAACTTTAGAGACAGTAATTTGTAACTACAGTGTCCCATAAAGCAGAATTCTCTGACAAAATTTACAGACACCATAGTATTCTGAATAAGAAATGGAACAACTGAAGTGCTGAAAACAATCAGGCAGTGCTTCTGATCCCAGATTTAACTGAATAGCAAACTCACCCTTGGTGTACTGATCTGGTGTTTGGGCTTTTTTTTTTTTTAAAAAAAATTTGTCAGCCCTAACACCTAAATGCTGGTTCTTAATCGAGTGTCCTTTAAGGAGATGTTCATGACCACAGGCTGAACATGCCCAATAACCAGGAGTCTAAATGGATGTTTGCATTTTCATTAAAATCTTAATTTTATTATTACAGTGCCATAATGCCAAATATAGCAATAATTTGTTATTGAAAATAATCCAGTTTAGTCCTTTTATGTAGTTAATAATTAGTATTATTTGCAAATGGACATCATTAGTCTGTTACTTGACCTGTATCATCTTCTAGTTTTAGAAAGCTAATCTTTATATAATGCACAATTAATTGCATTAACTTGCACATTTTTGTTTCAAAATTTATTTCCCAGAGATGATACCTTTAAAGCTCTTTCAATTACCAAATTCTATTCATTCTTATATGAACCTGGTGGTTTAAAATTAGTAAAGAGTGTAATCTAAAGAAATGTATTAATACAGCTTCAACTAGAAGGGGTTCAACAGCCAACTCTCTCCAAACATGGAGAGATCTCCAAACGGAGGCAGATTGATGGACTGGCATAAACCAGCAAAAAGATGGAAATCAGAGAGTATTAGTGGGAGCTACACTGATGTATCTCAGAGCTGAAACAAGAAGTCTGCTCAAGCAAAGTAAGAAGGGCAGGCAGTCAGTGCACCACATCAGACACAGAGGAAAAGAGAATATTAAGTTGTGCAATTCTCTGAAGAATTCATTGCCCAAATTGTGTGGGCAGTATTAAATAACTCCATCCCATTCATCTGTTCCAGTCACACACACTATGGAATACAACATTTAGTTTTCCATCCCATTACAACCAAATTATATCACCAAAGGCTATTGTCTTCCAATAATTCAAGAATAGTCCAGTCAACTAAACCAAGATTAGACTAGCTCATAGGAAACAGCTTATTTGAGTGTCATTACTGATTTTACACCCTACAGGACAATACCATAGAGCAGTGTTCATGTGGATGCTATAAAAACGTCACTGTGCCAAAAAAATTCAATGCAAGTGCCTCAGAAATAAATCGTGTCGCTCATATTTCAGTTTTAAAAATTTTAGAATGCCATCAACAACATTTTTTTCCTGTGGTTAATATTTTAATATTCTTAATCTCTGAGATACCAAACTTTTAACAGTGATGAAAGCAATCCTAATCCCTTACATATACTTTATCTTTGCTTCACGGTGAGTAGATTATCACAATAAAGAAGATTAGGCACTGCAAACTTTTATGTCTCCATAAAAAAGCTGAAGTCCCAGGTTTACTGAGTGGAACTCAGAGTAAAAACCACCACTACACATAAAGCACCAAGTGTAACAAGATGAACCGCAATGTAGCTTTCCAGACTGTTTGCCCAAGCTGTTTAATGCCCTGTGTATTTCTGTTGAGGGAAAGTGAGAGCTTAAGTTGAATTATGTCCTTGCTGCTTTCAAAATACTTGAAACAGTTATTCAAACTGTAGCCAGTGTGTCATGAATTCCAATACAGAATATAAGGATCTATGTATTTAGTGCCACTGTATGACTTAGAGTTTTCCTTTTGGTGCTATGAAGTTAGTCATAAGGAAGGAATGCACATTCTGATCATGTTAATTAGTTCAGTGAATATGACTTCTAAAGAGATCGCTTAATGAGTCCTCAAGGATGCTGAAAATCTTTTTATTAAGAGAAATGCTTGGTTTCCTTTACTGACACATTCATTGGACCAAAAGGCTGTCATTAAGTAGTCTGTAGCTGTCTTGATATCTATATATGGCCAATGAAACCACTGCAGAAGACACACTGTAGATTTAATGATCACATTTTATAGCCACTGAAAAATACTAGGATAAGGAGGGAAGCAGAATAGTCATATATGCTTTCAGAAAATATAAACTTGAACTTGTGAAGGCATAAATTTTTACATATAAAGGACATGAAAAAAATGCCTCTGGGTTTTACCATGGCTCAGAAATTTTTAGGATATATTTTATCTTTGACATGTTTTGACTTAGATTCATCCCGTTGTGCCACCAGCTTCCTTTTTATGGAGTGGGGACTCAACATAGCCAAGGTCTTAATTCAGTTATTCTGCTTGGGTAGGAGGTTGGCCAAGCATCCCCACCTACTGCTGCCACGAGGCCTTCTCTGCTCATTCTTCCATAGAACATGAGAAACAGGTTCCACCTGATAAATAAACTGTGCTCTACACTCCTTTTCTGTGCTCTAAGAAGGGGTGGAAGGCACTGCACCTGAAGCAAAACCAGCTTCACTGCACAGGAGTTGTCACAAGAACAGTGGTACTTGTAGGGCAAGTAGGAATCAATTTGTTTATTTGTTTAGAAGGAAAAAAACAGTGCATGATTAGGAATCCATTCTGGAACCTGACTGAAGCACATGAATGGGCTGATATAACGCCACAGAATCTGAGTATGTATAACAGACATATTATTATTTGAAAGCAAACTATTCTTGAGTGTAGGAGAGAATGCTTATTATGTGCTTCCATAATCACATCTTTCATCCAAAATTAGAATATGTTGAGTAAATCCCAAAACAATTCATGACTTCTCTAGAGCAATTCCCACACTTCCCAATTGTTCTTCAGGCAGCTTAAAGGCCATGTAGCTCAGAATCTGCTATAGGCTGCAGAATGTTTTCATCTGACTTTCTGGTGAGTTTCCACTCTGTTTTTTCAAAGTGAAAACAGTGGATCCACTGCTGGACTCATGAATACACCCAAATGCTGGAGACTGGCTCTAAGAGATATCATAAAAGGATTGAAAGCTGTGTTTTAAATAGAAAACTTTCTTGTGTCTATAAACATCAACACAGCTACCTTGCCTGTATTTTTTCCAATATTCCCTGCATTTGTCCAATACCACTTAAGGAGGTCTAACAGTGTTTGCAACAAATCATAAAATTAGCTGGGCCATTTAGGCAGTACATTTGGGTTGGAAAGCAGAAATTCTGCATAAGTGGGTGGGGAACATAGTATTTCTGCTTAGTTTTTTTGGTAAACTGTAGGGAAGTTTCACACTGAGTCACCAATGACTTCCAGTTGATAAAATGTTGTTCACCTAAAAAGAAAATAAGCTAAAATGTATCTCTAACTATTCTAAAAAGAATAAACTTAAAATCAGTGTTTTCTGTTTGCTCTTTTCCTCTTCTCACCCTTGTCCAGCCACACATGGAAAAAGTGCTGGCTAATACTGAGCCACACAAGCAGTGGCTGCAGAAACAGTCAGATGCATAAGAATGTTTCTCCAAGTTTAGAGAAAGTCTGTCATTTATGCCAGAAATCACATCCAAACACATTTAGACATATCATTATCCTGGAAATTTGAAGGCCCTCACAGACCTGAATCCTGTTTTCAAAAATAGTGCCTGGGAAATGTAATACTTTTTATAATAAATGGATCTTTTCAAAGAGATTGAAACTCAGGCCCCCATATTTCTTAGAAAGATCACAATCCAGATGCATAGATTTTAATATTAAAATGGAGAAGTTAATTAGCTGTGTGATTTCAAAATATCTGATCTCCCAATAAAAATATTCCACAAAGTTTTTTGGTGCAGATATCTAGTCTAATCTTTGCTTTCATGAAGAATCTGGATTTTTCCCTGCATTATATTATTACTTCAGATTACAATAAACCTTAAAAAAAATAACAAACCCCAAAACTATGAGGAAAAACTGAATGAAAAATTGTTTCCTAGTTTTGATCATTTCAATTCTGTAATGAACAACGCTTTAAAGTCTCTGAAGTGCTTCTTCAAGGTATATTCAGCTGCACGTGGAATATTGGAATTGGAAGCAAACACATCTCCAAACTGGGAACCTACAGACTTTCCCTCCCTAACAGAGGTACTGAAAGGGCATTGACAAACATTGGAAAGAGCAAAAAGACAGGGAAAGAATGAGTTCAATTTTTTGGATAGAGCTTGGTTAATCTATTCAGTTGTGAGTTTAATTTATCCAACCATCATTACTGATATTTTCTTTTTTTGATAAATGCAGAGTCCACAAGAACACTATTGCAATGATAATGAACAGTAGAACTTGAAATCAAAACATTAGCAATTCCCAATTCCTTCACCTTAGAGAGTAATTAGTTTTCTACATCAAGTATTACTGAGTTTATGATTAACACAAAATTAACACAGTTGTTGTAAAAAGCTTTATATGTGTATTCCACAGTTTTGGTGAATGTGTTGATTTGTTCTATAGGTATACACTAAAAAAACAGTTTAGAGTTCAACATGAGTTTTGCATGGACTAATCTGGAAAATATCCTAAATATAGCTAACAGGTGAAGTTTAATACTCTTTTACATAGGAACTTTTTTAGTCATAAATCTGTGGGGAAATCTGTTGTCACAAAAAGAAAAATCTGTCTTATTTTAGGTGGAGACCAAGTTTCTTTTTAAACCTATAGAGAAATGTAGTTTTTGGATTTCACAGTAAAAATACCAAACCTGATTTGATTTCAGGGGAAAGGACATCTATTCAGTACTAATAATAAGGAAAATTCTCTGTCATCATTCAGTTTGGCTGAACAAGGAGTCCTCAAATTATCCTATAAATGCAGAAAGTACTTGTAAGAACCTCTATTTATTAATAGCATCATCCACTAAGTCTACGCCTAGAAAAGCTGCAGGAACAATGAAGGCAAGAAGTGCAAGAAAGGGCATGTTGAGATTAGCAGTAAAGACTCAGTGTAATTGGACATTGAAAACAAAGGAAATGGGTATTAATTCCTCAGTGAATTACTGGCTACCCTTCTGTCATTGCTTATATTGAGCTCAGTAGAAAGTTTCAGGTAAGTTCCACGGAAACTTTACTTATCATCAGTTTAAAATCATCAAACTGTCTTTCAAAAAAGAAATCAGTACAACACCACCCAGTATGTGAAAAGAGTACAGACAAGAATGTCATGGCACTTCCAAGATAGTCAATGAAATTGCAACATGCATGTGCAGGCCAAGTTTCTTCCATCAGAAGGAGCAGTCTCCACAAGACTATTTAGTTTCATGAATCATTATTTATCTAGAGTCTCTGACAAGAGACAGTCAAATCAAATTCTTTCAGAGAAGACAGACCCATGCAAACGTATATCCCTCTTTTTCAGTTCCAAAAGGCATCTCAATCACTTTATGAAGCAAGAAAAGATCTAGCCTGTTGCAGTGCCACAGAAATTTTCTAAAAACCTGAAGTTGCTCTAGAAAGCAAATGAGCTTTAAATCTGCTGGTAATAAACAGTACTTGGAAAACATACTGAGAAATAATTACAGGTTAATAACCAGGTTTCAGAAAATCCAAAGGAGCCTCTTTTATTTCATGTGTCATAACAGTCTGAGTGTGCAGTACAATGCAACCTTAATTAGCTTCCTTAATCTTCCATTGGTTTGAGTTGATTGGTTCTATTCAAAACTGGTCCCTAAAGTTTTTGATAACTCCCAAAATTACTTATTCTTTAGTTATCACAAACACACAGTCACACACCTACCCCCTACCTTTTTGCAGAGAATCAAAGGAAATAAGAACTTTTCCTTAAAAATAAAGCTCAGTTTGTCTTGAACTGTCATAAACTCTATGCATACTCATTCCAGGTTGCCAGTTTTTAGTACTGGGTTTGCTCATGTATAAATGAAGTTATTGCTATTAACACCCTCCCATAAACTGATTCTTGAAGAAAATATTAGAAATATAAACAGTTCCATAAATAGAAATTATGGATACCCAGTCTTAAATATGATGACTATTTGTTTATAAGTATATCCCATTAAGATATTGCCCACACATCATAGTATCAACATATACTCAGTTTGAAACAGTAGCATTTACTTGGAAGGCATAACAAAAGAGTTTTCTCCTCAACAAATATTTTAAATTCCATTCTCTGTATAAAATATTCTACATATTTAGAGAACAGCAAGGAATGAATCCACTCATGAATCACATTAAACAAAATGCAATTTTCATTTTTCAAAGATGAAAAGTAGTATTTAGAAATGCAAGTAGTAATTGCTTATCAAGTATGTGAACTGTCTAAGAAATTATTTGAGAATACTTACAGTGACTCTAGTGTGCTTTTCCCCTCTTCGCTTCTGCTGTTTTTCAAGCCTCAGCTGAAACAAACCATCTTTGACAGCTTGCATTTCCTCAGAGCTGCTCTGTCTGCCTGCAGTTCCTGAGATGAGCACTCTTCCAATAGTTCATATCCCTATCAGAGTTCTCCTGCTCCCTGGGCAGAGGCTGCTCGGTCACTCTGTCATCTCCTGCTTACTGAGCCCCTGCAGCAAAGAAACAATAGAGGGGAAACCGACAACTGATAGTGCCCAACTGCTCAAGGAAAAGCAACCTGAGACCAGAAAGTAACACATTAGATGGTAAGGGTACACTGAAGTTTGTCATCTGTCCTCCAGTGGCATTTTGAACCCTCAGAAAAACTGTAAAATACTGACAATAAGCTTGGGAGGCCACAACGATGCTGGGAAAGGGTTTTAAAGCAATCATTCTCATGAATATAATGATATTCAAAAAGTACATGTTCGTTTAAAATGAAATTATGTCTTAATAAAAGGATAAGTTCTCAATTTCTCTTTACCAGGACAGAAGCAAAGGCTGAAATACTCCTGACAGATACTATGTTCCCTTCAATAAATTAAATTACTCTGTTAATATTAGCACCATCATGTTGACAATTATGTTGCATGAGAATTAGAAGCAGCATAACTATTTAAATAATAAAATTTCTGTTTTGAAGGAATTACAAGAAATAATTCTGATATTCTGATGAAGTGGCATCTTTTTAATATGGTCTCATAAATTTATTCTAGTGTAAGAGATACCCTAATTACAATAACTTCTGTGGTGAAACAAATGAACAAATGAATTGTAATATGAATCTTCAAAGCAAGGTCTCCATCAAAAAGAGGTCTCCTCCTCAAAATTCAGTTCTATGAATCAATAATCATTCCCACAAGCCTACTTATTTATACAGTGGTGAATTTCATTCTACATACAAGATTTCAGAGAAATTTTATCAGATAGTGCTAAGGTTAAGAAAGCATTCAATTTGGATGGAGAGTTTGGATTAGAATTTAAATCTCCATTGGAACATAATTAATGCACTAACATCTATTAATAACTACTAAATCTGCTAGAAGAGGCAGTTCTGTTACTACTTTTTTAGAGTTCAGTAAAACTCATTTTTATAGACAGGACTAAACATTTCTAACACTTACTTTACAGCCTCCTCTGGGATGGTATATACTGCTGCCAACTCAGCACCACTTCCTGACACTTTAGAGAAAAAAGAAAGAAATGTTAAACACAGTGGCAGAAGAAAAATTTAAGTGCCTTGATTAATTTTTCTGCATTGGAATCTGACTGAGATAGCACAGCTTTTATTAGAGGGTATTAGCTTTTTTAATTGCAATCAATGATTTGGGATTTCTGCCCCCAGCTCCTGTTGTAGAATACACAGTATCAGAATCTTGACATTTGGATCATTTTGGTTAGAAATAATAACTTAAAGACAGCAAACACATAAAGATATAAACTCAACAATGTCAGTAAATTCTCAAGAAAATATTCCTATTTAATAGTTCCCCTACACAGTGCTCAAGTGCCAGGAGTCCTTTAGGACATAAAGTGAAGATATTAAGCAGCTAGAATCACTTAATGCCATGGCCGTGTTAGAGAGCAAGGAGACAAAATAATTAAGATCACAAGGGTTTAAGTGTGACCCTCTATGGACAAGTCTTGGCAGTGAGAGGCTGTTTTCACCCCCTAGATATTGAACAAGCTAAAGGAGAAGGGAGGAGAAAGAACCTGGTGGAAATGTCATTGTATCCCTTGTTTGAATGAAAGATCTTCTAGTGCACTCCCAAGAGAATATATTTTGCTGTAAATCTTTGTTTCTTATGCTTCATGCAAAGATCTGATAGAAGACAAACCATTTCACAACTTAGATAAAGAAAAGCCTCCCACAGTCGAGCTATTTACAATTCTTAATAGAGCAGATCTTGGCATGCTGGAGATGCAGCATGTATAGCTGGAAGAAGCAATGGAACATAATGTGTCTTCTATTTCAGGGGGAAGGCAAAAAGCAAAGAAGAGACCAAAGCAGTGGCCACTTGGAGACTCTTTTAGAATGCAAAATGAAACAAGATGTTAAGACACAGTCCAAATTGTGCTCAAGGCCCAGGGCAAAGGGCAGTGGACTTCACAGGAATGACAGTAAAACATGCAATAAGTGAAGCCTTGAGAGGCCCAGCTGAAGCCTTTTCCAAATTTTTTGTCAAAACACCCCCAAACTTTTGCCATCACCAAGGGCAAGCCATACTGCTGTCATCACATGAGAGGAGGGTCAATAAATATTTTCACACTTAGTATAGAATTATTTATTAAGAACTTCACAAGGTTCTTGAGACCTTCAGCCAAAGAAGTTGAAAATTTATACTCAGATTTATTTTAACAATATGATAAAACTTGTAAAAAGGTCAGATCTAACTTTCAGGAATGATTCAGTCAGATTAGGTTTATGAATTGCTTGGATGCATCTGAAATTTGTGCTTGCGATGAAGCCAGTTTAAGGAGGGAATATATAAGCAAGATTTTCTTAAACAATAAGAAATGTAATTAGGCTAGAAAATAACAGAGATGTGAATATTGCTTGTTGAAATATTGGAAGGGGTGGCTATAGCAGGATTTCCTATGACTTTATGCAATCGCTATAAGCAAAGGAATGTGGCTATTTTTAAAGCAGCTGCTGTTTATAATGTACTCCTTCAGATCTCCACTTCTAAATCCCAGCCCATAGTGCAGCAGAGACCCTCTGCTGACACAAGAAAATTCTTGAGTCAGTATTTTCCTTCCCAGTCTTTAGCTGACCTAAGGAGCTCCTAACACTTGCCTGGCTAATATGACTCTTAGTTAGATAACATTGTTTTAATTTCTTCCTGAAGTTCAAATAATACACATACAGTCTTTCACTCCTTTCAAGATCAAACCTCAGCAGACAGCTTTCAGCTCCCTGCTTCTCAGAAGCACCAATTATTCAGCTTTACTAAGGCTCAGACAAGAATGAGTCAGACATGGACATCAAAAGACAGCAGTGTCCTGCTGCATCTGTCACTATGCAGAAAAACTCAGANGCCTGTTCAATAAACAGGTTCTTTCCACTTCTCTCCAAGGAGTCCTTTTCTAACTGATTGGGGGGAGGGGCCGTGTGGGTTTGGTACCTGGAGAGGCCCCTTTGGAGGTTTTCTCCCAACTTTGTCCTAAACCAGGACACATGCCCTTGACATCCAACTGTATACTGCTCAACAAAGTTAAGTTTTCCCTTTTCTGGCTCCTGCTGGAAGCCTAGCACTTGCAGCAGGCAATCCAGAACTCCTTTTCTGGGTACCAGACCAGTATCATTTAGTGCTTTCATTAACCCCGGAGGCACAGTTTCTCAGGGCTCATTCAAAACCTCATATTCTCCAAATACTGTTATCAGAATACTAAACCTACTGAGATAAGACAAAAATGGACATTCTCCATTTTCTGAGTTGTTGTACATGTCCAAATGAGGGAAATTAAGTTCTGCCAGAGTTTTGGCAGGTGTCCAATATTCTGGACATGATCAACACCCACAGAGACTCTTCTACAGAATCAAAGTGGAATTATTGAAATGTGTATGAAGCAAATTTATAATACCAACTTCACCATAAGCTTAGTTTGTGCCAAGGTGAATATCACCCCCTGAACACCTTATCAGCATCACCTTATTCAGGAGTATATTGCCAGCATTATGAAATCCCAAATCAATCCAACTGGGATATTTTCCCTGTCAAAAAGAGCAATAATGTTTTTTTGGTTAGAATGTCTAATCTTTCCGATTCATGAACAGCATTAATCTACTTCAGAGATGGGGAAATCAAGTCACAGGAGAGGTACTGGCTACATGAAAGTACCCGGTAGCTCAGTGGCTTCAGGCTGGATTAGCACCTGAATATTTGAATTTACCACCCAGATCCTCACTAACCAGCCTCTCCAGAGAGCTGCCAGCCTCCCACTGCCCCATGACAGTCACAACTTCATCTCCAGTGGAGAAGCTCAACCACAGCAGCCAATAGCTGTGTGTACCTTCTGCAGGCACTTACTGACTGCTGTGGCATCTGAGCAGGGCTGGCCATTTCTGGCTGGTATCCCCAGCTCCAACTGAGCAGACTCTGGAGAGTACACCTGCCAGCACTGGCTTAGAACAGGGCTGACACAGACACAACACAAAACAAACAGGAAGAAATGGAGAGAGAGACTGGGTGTTAATGATATAAGATTGTATTTTTACTAGGCTAATAAATACAGCATCAACTCATTCCTGTGGGTGTGTGGAGTCCCATTCCTGAAGAGTGCAGCTGGCATAATGTAGATAATGCACTGTTAATACAACATGCATTACCTTGACATTTTATAAATTAGGCTGCAGCAGACTTAAGATAAGGAAAAGGTAATCCAGTGGAATGCCTTTACTTCTGATGCTGGTTTAGCCACTCTCATTCCTGTCAAGCCAGACTAACTGCTTTGTTTTTGTGGGCTCCTGGGGAATAACATACTTACAAATTTGGAAAAAATAACAACATTGACTGTTCTGACTTTTGATCAATCACCACCTAGCTGGGAATGTCAGACCTATTAAGTGTTCATTCTTTGCCAAAAATTAATGAACCAAATATAAGTACTGGAGTTTGGAACCAGCTCTGTCTCAGCTGTGCTCAATGCAACAGTCACACTGGAGGGTGAGGAAAGGGAAAAAAGGAGTGAAAGAACAAAGCAAAGGTTAGTAATAATTGCAGCACATTTTCTTTTTCTTCATTACTAAGTATGAGCAATTACCAGAACTCATGGTGGCCAAAGTGAAGAGAGGTAATTTTCCATGTTATTGATCAAAGAGATTAATATTTAGGAATGAACAATAAATAGCTCTTCTTATCTATCATTTCACATACACATGGAGTTGAACAGAAATCAGCTGAATGAACTAGCTTTTCATAAAACCAAATTAACACCTCAAACATCTGAAGCACTACAAATTAAGTTGTAGCTTTCCTTCAAGTTTTTAATGTTTTAGATACTCTGAATTTTCAGGAGACTGTCTCAAAGTCTTTGATAAACTACTTTCTGCTGAAAAAAATATTAAACAGACTTTTTGTATTAAGTTTAAAAGAAATAGTCCAGTGTCTAAAAATGCCACCAAGAATCTTTAAAGTAATTAATATAGGAATGATTTTTAATTGTCCAGATGTTATCAAATTTTAGCAGTAACATATATGTTGATTTCGGTTTGATTTTTTTTTAAATTTAGTACTATTGCCGCCTCTTTTCCTTTTATTTCCCAAGATCTTTTGGCAACAATAAACTTATTTGATTTCCTTTTAAAAAAAGGTCAGATTGTCTCAAGACAATTAAAAGGAACCATGCTGTTTGAAGAAACACTGCCATTGTCCTGCTAATGAGCCCTTGTAATCCTGAAGTTATGGTAGGAACATAGGAACTTTAGTACAAAGCGTGACAGTCAGTCCCACAATATTTGAATATGCCATATCAGAAGAAACTTTCAAGGGGAAACTGCATGCATTAAGATTCTATTATTGAATCATTTGAAGGTTAATACTTTCAAAATAAATAAAAGGTCAAAAGCACTGGAGGTCTCCATTTCTCAGGTAAAAGCCTCAGACTGTAAGCCATTTAGCCAGAATGGTTTAGGGTTCAATCAAAGGCTCAAAACATAAATTTGCAAGAGCCAAGAAATTATTTTATATTTATCTAATGCTTTATTTAATAAGAAATTAAATCTGAAAAATTTCAGAATTCCAATTTTGCACTCACTTTCCACATGGAGTGTCTTACCTTTTTCTATTTGAAACTACCATTAGACTTCCACATTTCTTTAAAGATCTAAAAACCTAACAAATTTCAAAGTATATTTTATTGTTTTTTCTTTCAATATTGAAATTAGAAGATTATTTGGCTAACCACTGTCCTTCACCATGGCTAATTCTTAAACAGAAATAGTATTTCTGTTTTTATATTCCTACAGTGTTATGATATTTCTATTTTTATGTGTGTGTTTCTATTATTATGTTGTGTACAACTATATATAGGCAAAGCTACATTTATTCCAAGCCTCTGAGTGGTCATGACCCAGCTGCCATGAGAGCTGAGACTCTGGGTGCCAAAGAGCCACCACACCCCAGGCCACAGAACCAGAGAATTAAACTTGAAATTCCACCTCAGCTATAAAACCTTTTCCTCTTCTCCATGTTGCATTATACAGTTGTTTCAGGGAGGTATCAAAATAAATATTTACACAATCAAAATAGCCCCACAAACCTCCTCCTGTGTGGGGCTGCCTTGAGGGCTTTCTACCACATACATTTTAGTCTCATTATCTCGGCCACTACACCACTAGCATTATCAGGAACTGAATTTTTAAATGTGACCATCACATGGCTGAATTTCAAAGATATGTGTGTGTTAAAATTTAAGCAGGGATTTTTGTGGAGGAGTGTCTGTGCAGCCTCAGCAGTCCCAGCTCACCCAGGAGCCCACAGAGCTTCCACCACCATCCACAGCCCCAAGCCCAGCCAGGCCCTGGATCCCATCCCACAGCTGTCCTCCAGCCCTGGGGATTGTGGAGCTGTGGGGAAGGAGTGCAGTAAAGAGAAAAGAAGTCTGAAATCTGGCTTTATCACCATTAACCCCTCAAAAGATGCACTGCTGCCCCAAAGGGATCCCTCAGGCTGCTGAGGCCCTGCTAGTCTAGGAGAGCACACTGCACTCCATGGGCTTACAACTCCACCCCTGGTTTCTAAGCTTTCTCACCTTCAGAACGACATTTTATTTTTGTCAATACATCCCCTTTCTACATCCTTCCTGCCTCTGCTTTACCCCATCATCTAGAGGAGACACTAAGGTTGTACAAATATTTCAGAAACTTAGCGCAATGTGGCCTGCTAGAAGCGTTTCCCTCCCTGCACTCCACCACATGCCTCAGACGACAGGTTTCCCTTGTGTGACAGCAGTTTTCCCTCATGTGACAGCAGTTTTCCCTCAGATGACAGCAATTTTCCCTTGTGTGACAGCAGTTTACCCTCAGTGACAGCAGTTTTCCCTCAGATGACAGTATTTTACCTCAGTATTAGCAGCTTTCCCTCAGATGACAGTAGTTTTACCTCAGTATTAGCAGCTTTCCCTCCGGCGACAGAAGCAGAGCCTTCCCTCAGGTGACAGTTTTCCTTCAGGTGACAATATTTTTTTCTCCCTCAGGTGACAATAGTTTTCTCTTAAGTGACAGGACAGGAGTCTTCCCTCAGATGACAACAGTGTTCCCTCACCTGACGATGGTTTTCCCTCAGATAACATTTCCCTTGTGTTCAGAGAAGGAAGAATCCCTCAGGAAGGGATGAAGGAAGGGGATTGTTTATGTGATACTCTGTATGTTTTATCAGGTTAAGGTATAGAACCCTTTTCTGCTTAGCAGTCATTTTCTTTTGGTCTTCACATTTTGTGCTTTTATTGAGAGATGAGCAAACTCCCTCCTTTTTTTCTGAGTTATCTGGAGTTTCAAAGGGGCTAAGAAAGTCACTGCATGCACACTGTATCCACATTTTGGGCATTGGCTTTTCCAGGTGGCAAATAAAAAGTGATTTAGCATAAACTGTTGTAAAGGGGGAGGATGGGGCTGCAATGTGAGACATGCAATCATTGTCAAAGATTTTCTTTTGCTAACTGTTACTTTGCAGATTGAGCTGCCAACATTACATGGAAAATATTGGAGAGGGAGGAAATTATCTCTTTCAATTTCTGCCATTGCATTTATCTTGATTTCCTGAGGCTCTTGGGGGCAAACTGTAGTCAAGGCAAGAAGGGGAGCATGTATCTGACTTCAGACAGTGAAACTGAGGTAGGTATTTTTAGTTAATTTACTAAATACTGTGATCAGTGGTAGTTTATAACTCAGGTATCAGCCTCTGGATCCCTGCCTGGTGTTGTTTTGCTTTCACTCTTACTTATAAACACATCTATATCCAGATAAAAGCTTCTTTGTAAATTTTATTTATTTGGAGGTTCTACATGTGATGGAAAAGCTTTAATGGTAGATGCAGAACTAGCTTTGGATCTAGACAAATTTTACACTCACCAAAACAAATTTGAGCCAAATTTAGAAGTAGTGCCATATGACATGTCTTGGGGAGTGAGAGGCTGGCTGTAGGCCCAGATCTGACAAAGATCTTTCGCACATTTTTATCTTTATACTCTGTGAATAGTCCCACTGATCATTCTGTCAAATTGAAGTACTAAAACATCATCAGGCTGGCCCTTAAGTTTAAATAAAATGATTTTTAAATGAAAGAACTTTTTTTAAAAGGTTTTTTTTACTCTGCGTTCTATTTACTGAGCCTTAAGGAAACATTTGTGTCATGTTTTCCAGTCCTTCTTTGCAATGACAGATACTCATCTTTTTTTCCTAAAATGAATCTGGATGTTCTCATGTAGACTTGTGACTTTCAGAGATGAGATTTTAGGCAGATGTCTTATGTTGTAGGATTCTTGGTAGGAACTGAGAGAGTTGGCACCACAGACAACATAGTACTTGTTTAAAGTTTGCAGAATGCTTGGAGCAAGGGTGTTAATTGTATTGTGGCTAAGTGATGCACATGCAGCTGTGTATAAGTGTGTGTAGCTTACTCTTCTGATGCTGTCTGTGAATGCTTCAGTGTTTTCATTGCACCATTTTCAGTCCCTTATGCAACTGGTCCAAGGAAAGTACCAGTGAATTAAAGATAATTACAGGCCAATGACTAATTCATTTATTCTGTGGAAATCATGGGGGAAGTGGGTAAGAAGGTGGCAAAGAGTCGGATTTAACTTCAGAGCAGGTGTCATTTGGAGAAAGTCAGCATACCTACAGCAGAAAGAGAAAAAAGCTCTTAAAATTACTATGGAAGTTCTCCAGATAACAACCAGAAAATTAAATGTTGTGTAAATGGGGACAAAAAACAATTAGCATGTAGCTGGAAACAACAGAGAAGCAAGCATTCAAAGGGTATTATTGATGTGCTTTAATTAAAAATTTAAGTAGCTTAGAGGCTAACCTAAAGTGTTGGCAGTGAAATCAAACCAAACCTAGGCATGTTTGTTTTACACACAGCACTTAGCAGCCCCAGCTGCCATCAGCCAGTACTGCTACAAGGTTCTACAAAGAGTGCAATTACACAGCCTCTGTCCCAAACTTCATTTAGTGTAGCAGACAGAGGGTGAGTTTTACACATGGAGAAATAACGCATAGAAAAGGTGGTTATTCCCCTGTGAAATAAAAAAATTATGTATGAGAGGAGGTGAATACAGATCTCATGTCTGAAGGGAGTATTATGCCCCTGTAAAGAACTGTGATTTCCATTAAGATCTATCTTAAATATAAATCTCAAACCAAATAATTTCTAAGGCTGCAGTATCTAGAAGCACCAAGAGCACAGTGAACATTTTGTGAAGTAAAACTTCTTAAGAAGTTTGATTTTTTTTTTAATTACCTTACTCAGGTATTAAAAATTATAGAATTTACTATTAAGCAGAGGTTTCATATATACCTTTAAAGAAAGCACTTAATATAGAATTTATTATACTTGCAGTTAGTATATTAACATTTTTCCTATCCAAAATCGTGGCTGAGCAGGAAACTCATAAAAAATTAAACATTTTTAAAGACAATTAAAGCTATTTTTATTTAATATTATTTTAATATTTTTAATTTAAACTTCATGTCCTTATAAATCCCTTTATATAGATACTTTAGAAGACAAAACTGCATTTTTTCTGATGTTGCTTTCATAAACTTCATGGCTTCTCTGTGTAAAAATCTTAGTAAATAATTTAAGGTTTATTTTTAATGTGAAAAATCAGAGGAATGTTGTATGACTTGACAGACAATTTCAGCAGTATTACCATGCTGCCCTCTGGAGTACACTGACAAAGCACTGCATAGCAAAAGTGTTGGAGGCATCTGCTGCTCTTTGCATCCAAGAAAACTATCACTGAAAAGCAGGAAGCCTTGGCTAAACTCTTTGCAAAGCAGGATGAATATGTAGTGTTTTGCTTCACTCAGCCCAGAACTTTTGGGGCACGTTTTCACTAGAAACGTATTACTATGTAGGGTTTCATCCCTGGCTAGACCCCAAAGCCTTTGATAAAAATGTAAGTGATTATTATAGCATCACCTCAGTGCTTGCATTCAAGTTCTTTAGTCCAGATTTTGATTTTTGCTTTAGAATCATCAGATTGATGAGGTTTCTCAGCAAAATTGACATTTGTCATCTGGAGGTGCAAGACCAGCGTCAGACTGTCCCACTGAATCCAGCTTTTGTGGCTCCTATGTAAAATAAGTCCCAGAACTCCTGGGACTCTACTAGGAGAAAGTAGTAGGTACCAAAAACCAGCAAAACACATTTTCCCTCACAAACTTTAAAAAACCTGAGACATTTGGAAGACATATGAATCTGTTGTTTCCTAAATTAATTCATCTTTCTCCAAGATGTGTCTTGTGGAAAACCAAAAAATTCCATTTCACTCCTCCCCTCCTCTCCCTCCCTTCCCTAAATTGCCTTAAAACCTTTCATAAGAATGAAAGCAAAGGTCAGGCATTTACGTTATCTCCAATTTCGGGGGGGAAAAACCCAAACCAAAACACCAAAAAAGGGGAGTTTAGCCCCAGTCTGAATTTATTATCTTTTTTAGGAGTCTCTTCCTTAATGCAGATATTTAGTATAAAGATTCCCAGTTGCAGATTGTCGATAGCTGGAATTGGGTTCAAAGACAGTCCAGGTTCACAAACAGAAAGTACAACAAACCCCTCATTTATCCTGCTTCTCCAATACAGATAGACTTTAAAGTGCACATAGTTCATGTTTATTTCTGGATCCTTTCTCTGCTTCCACAACTGGAAAAAATGCACAAGTTAAAAGGAAAGGTTGTTATCTCCAGAAGTGGTTTTAGAGACTTTACAATACTTGGGAGCAGCTAATTAAACAGTTAGAAGTTATTAATTATTTTAAGTACTTTTCCATTGGTAGTCAACAGCAATTAGATACCTTATTTATTTAAGTCCCTTTTTAATGTAAAAAGGTGCCTTTTAAAAGTGCCTAAAGACTTCTGAAAATCTGCTTTTTCTTAAGTTTAGGGTTTCAGGTCAGGCAGAAAGAAAATATAAGCTAAGTGACAGGAATTTCAGATCACCTACAGACTGACAAACCATGAAAAATTAAGATCCTGACAGGAATCTGCAACATTCACTGCGGTGAGAACATGAAACTGCATTTCAGTATAAGCAAGGAAAAAGCCATCTATGGGAAAGGCTACCTGTGAAAATGCAGGGACTCTGTAGGGAAACCAAGATAATGACACTGATGGAGACATCAAGGCATTGAGCTGATAGAGCATGAAAAGAGACAGGAACTGGCTGAGATGGTCTCTAATTACAACAGAAAACCTGGGTAAAGGGGCATTCCCAGACACTGAGGAAGTCAGATTTGAATTGTCACTGGACTAGATACACAGTTGTTTTTCTCAAAGGATATCATAACCTCTTACAAACATTTAATTAAATTGTTAATTACTTCACAGTCTTATTGCAAAAGGAACAGTGTAACTATAGGTGGCTCAAAGGAGCAATCAGAATCTCTTGAATGCTGTACCTGTTCAGATTTGCATCACTGGCTGAATTCTGCTTGGATAGCAGCTCAGTTGGTAGGTGATGATGAGGTTTTTGATGACTGGATGTTGATGGAAAAGGAAAGGAAGTAAGCCTAGGTGTTCTGCTGTTTAAATCCTAAGCAGACAGTGCTGCCTCCTTTATTTTGGAGTTTGACCTCATAAAAACTCGCTATGACTTTTTAGAAGGCTTAAAATCCTAACTCTCTCTGGCGATTTTAAAAATACCACCTTCCATTTATAATCTCCAATGAGAGAAGGTTTAATAGTACTAAAAAATTGTTTGGGGAATTTGTTCCCCATACAAGTGAGAAATTCTTTGTGTACATATGATCTTGCATGGTAAAAAAGTCCTGCATTATTAGTATGTCAACCTTTTGGTTTTTTTGAGAAAAAATCGCATCAGCAAATAAATCCACATTATCCTGGTAAATATTTTTAAAGATGATGCAAAACCAGATCAGAGCACAAAAGTAGCTCTACTAACAGCTTCTACTGAGATTAAATATATATAAATATATGTATATATCTCCCAAGACAAAATACACAACTTCATATAATCTGCTAAAGAGAAAAGTAAATATTTTGCAACCACAAATGAAGTCAAAGCATAACATTGTGGTGAGACTTAAGAGGAGTTAGCAGACCAAAATGTCTCATTATTTCACAAATTATAGCAGTATGAAAAAACACTCCTTTAGTTTCAGGATACTTAGGTCTGTTTCACGAAATAAAAACATGTGATTAAAACAAAGCAGTGTTTCAAGCACAGCTCTGGACGCTGGCTGAGCTCAGTGCGATCAGTGCGGCGTGAGTGACACCGAGCCCACACTGCAAGTATGAGAAATGGGCTCCTGGCACAGAAATGGGCTGGCACATGGGCACAGCTCCGTGCACAACATTTTCTCATGCCCACACCGAGGGCTTTCTCAGGCAAGGTGATACAGTGCATGCTTCAGGTTCCTTTCACTAATGCTGTAGATTAAAGTATTAAGGGCAAAAATGCAACTAGTGGCCTTGACCTGGTTTGTAGTGGGTGCCGGGAGCCAAGTTCTGCCCTCAGTTACACCCTGCAGCTCCCCTGTAGTGCATGGTGGTGCCAAGTGTAACTGAGGGAAGAATTCAGCTGTTCAAATATGTCCATGGTTACCAAGCCAACTGGCAGCAATTGCCAGGGAATAATAGGAGTGTTGAGGGCAAGAACTGAGGAGCCTTCGTGGGGCAGTCTGGAGATCTGCACAGTGCTTGTCTACAGACTGTCTGGCCTCCTGAAGTCAAAGCTATTAGTTTTTCCTACTTGCTCTAGTGTATTGCAGACAAAAAGGGTCTTTCACTGGTGAATGCTGATAAATGCTGACCAGCTAGGGCTCCTGTACTCTCCTCACATTGTAGCAGGAGCCTTTTGCTTGTGCCAGACCTAATCTTGAAGTTCCATGGGGCAGAGGGCAGATTTGAA
Organism: Anthoscopus minutus; assembly: GCA_013399455.1. Lineage (NCBI taxonomy): Eukaryota > Metazoa > Chordata > Aves > Passeriformes > Paridae > Anthoscopus > Anthoscopus minutus. Next base: position 225,723 of record VWYI01035346.1, on the reverse strand, counting down.
AACATTTCAGATTCTAACAGAGTAAATCCTTATTGTTATTAATGAAGTAGAGCTGAGTAGCTTCCAGGCTACTTACAACACATAAAGACTCATCTTTTTGCAGCACAGTTAGTAGTTATTTAGTGCTTCTTATTACTGAAATTGGGAATAGGCTTTCTGGCTCATACACTGACTCCACCTGAGGGAATAAAAGATGGCTTTTCATTTCCCAGACGAGAAAACAAGATCTGGAGTATTTGCCTATACTCATATTGGAAGAAAGGAACTTAAACTCTAGGATCCTTAGCTGTAGTGCCTTTGGATATCAGGGATACACCACTGACCAGCTTGTACTCCATGAGTTGTGTATGGCCTTGGTGAAGTCCTAAAGCTGTAAACTTTCAGTGCAGAAAAACTTCTTGATAATGAATAGCCTTGATTTATGGCATTAAAATGGAAAACAAAACATTAATCTTTCTATGGGACAAGTAAATTCTTTGAATTCCTGCTCATATAGCTATATACTATTTGAAAAGTGTAAACTTCACCAGAACAGATTAAAATCCCCTGGCAGCCATTTCTGTTCGGTTTCACAATCCAGATGTAGTGAAAAATCAGTTGGATTGTTTTGGATGACAGTCCTTTTGTTTCAAAAGATCTTTAGATGGGTAAATGATCTAAAAGAGTTGGATTGAATCTCTAACCTGGAATAGGTCTGAATTAGTTAATCAGACTTTCAGCTGAAATAAGTCCTTCTTGGTCTATTTAAAATAGTGTAAGTGTTCCAACTTGTACAAGTTCACTCTTTCCCATCCCTTGAATTACAAACACATTGCCATTTGAAAAGGTATTAAATACAGTAAAATTAAGAGACAAATACAGGAATAAAACCACTGTGAGGCACTTTTGTTTTCTGAATTCTATAACTAAGATGTCCGTAATCCCTGTAATAATTTCTTTAATGCAGAGTATGTAGACCCTTCCATTTCCTCTGGGGTAGATTCAGATTAACTGTTCCCTGCAAGAAGAGATTTCTTCCACCTCCAACAGTTTATTGCAATGTCTGCAGTTTCTGACAGTTACTGCAGACATGTAGAAAGAATTTGCACTTGTATGGTATTGTGCAATCTAAAACACATCAAAGGCACACTTCACTAAGACCAAACTCATACTGCCAGTAATTTCTGGAAGAAAATATTCAAGCATTCTTCTACAGGGAACTACAGTCTTCAGTATTTAGAATTTGCAGCAAGAAATTATTCAGTAATCTGAAGGGGATGGGAAGTAGGAAGAATGTTAACTACTTAAGCAACGATTTTCCCATTTGATTAATAAATAAATTTTGCTTATCTAAAGCATGCTCTTTCCAATGATCCAGAACTACAAATGGTTCAAAAGGCAAAGACTGAGACATGCAATGTCTCAAACTGGGCCTCAGTGTTTCCTAGGCAGCTGTTGGACAGTATGGTGAAATACAATACCCAAAGGTGGGAGGGCAGAGACACAAAGTACTCAGCTGTAAAATGAGCCTATTCTAATTATGCTAAAAGATCCTGTGTCTTCAAATGGATTAATGTAATTTACTGAATCATTCCTCCTTGAAGAAACTTCTTTCAAATTATATTTTCTCTGGAGGAAGAGCCATCTTCAACAGCTTATTTCTATTTTCATTGAAAAAGAGAATTATCTTTCAAGAAAAAAGAAGAGTGTAAATTAAAACCGCCTTTACAATTCCTATTCTTTCTTTTCAAGAAGAGAGGATTGAAGGAAAATACTTTATTTAAAAGAAACAGTCAATTTCTTCCTCATTGTCCTCTTAAAAATGGAGAAGGGCAGCCAAAAGGAGAATTGTCCTTTTTTAGAGCTGTGTTAAAGCATAATACTCTCCACATTGCTGCATGAGGAGGACCAGTCTCAGATGGATGACACTGTCAGAATTACATAGGAGTCAAAGCAGATAGTGATGATTTACAACAGCCTTAGGGTTGTCTCAAAGGCCATAATGTTGGGGGTTTAGTCTGTTTGGCTTTATTATTGTGTTTTGTGGGGATTTAGCTGTTTCAGTACTCATCAGGATTATATTTTAAAATCTCAGTGCTGTGCAGTCCAGTTTCATGACTCACAGTATCTGTTACTGCATAGTGGCCAAGGGTCCACTTATTAGAAATTATTCAAATTGACCAGGGATGGAGAGAAGAAGAATTCCCTTTTTATCAGGTGCTGAATGCCACAGAGAAATGAAATAACATAAAGTCCAAGTTGCTCACAAAGGTGGGGTGAGGGCTTGTGTAGAAGCAACATTCGTAGATATAAAAAAGCCAAACAAATCTCTCCTTGATACCCAGCACAGATTCTAAGAATAACTGAACAGCTTTTCTGTGACCACTGAGTATGTCATCATTTCATCCTCACTTAGCAGACTTGGCTGAGAAACAACGTGAAAGCAAATACTGCCACACTCCCACTGTAACAGAAGCTGCATCCATATGATCTGTGCACACAGAACACTTTGCTCACAGCTCTTATGTCTCCTGACAACCTTTAAAAGCCTCTGAGTTCATAAAATGGACATGGGACAACATGAGGCTGGAGATATAAAGCATTTTGTGGGATACAGGGCACCAGTCCACCTCCAACAGTCTCTCTCTGGGGAGAATATCAAAGGTCCAGAGAGGAGTCAGAATGATCTGAAGAACAGTTTAGAAGACAGACAAGAACATATTCTGTCAATGTAGCCCTCTAAGCATTGTCCTGAAATTTTAATGGTATTTGATCATATATTTCTTTTTAATCTGAATTTTAAATCATATAATCATCATTCTAAAGTGGCTTAGGATTTCTTAAACAGAAATTTTTAGGTATGGTTTTAAAGGTTGATTTAAAAGAGCCTTTTCCATCAACGAAAGCATGAACATGGGATATTTTAATGGAAAAAAAAATTTATATTTTCCTTAAAATCACTGATGACAAATTTAGAAGAATAAATGTTCCAGAGAATGGACACTCAGATATAATCATGCTAATATAATAGAACTGCTGCAGTATAGCAGATAGTGTGGTGCACTAACCCTGGTACAGCACAGCCATGAGCCTGTTCTGCAAGTACAATAAAGCAGAAGCAGCAATCAGCTTCCCATGTAAAGTGTCCTTCCTGGCAGATACAGCTCAGGAAATATTTTATAAATGCAGACTGCTCACAAGTATTCTCATCTGCCTGGAGAGAAATTCATTACACCATCCATAACATATACATACATTGTGGGATGTGAAGGATTATCTTCAAAGCACGCCATTTATTCCAGTATTTAGCTGATTAGGAGGGAAAAGAGAGAATATTTTTGACAAATGTTAGTAATTTTCTGATTGTTGGATTTACTTACAGTGATGGTGAATTTACTGAGTTGCTGCTGGAATTTTTCTACAAAGGACACCTTGATATGCTTCATTCATCTGGAACATCTGAAATGAATCACAAGGAACGGATGGAATTTTCAACAGAAAAAGAAAATAATAAAATGCCCACCATAAAAACTGATTCTCTATAAATAATCTCAACCAGGAAAACCTTTACCCCTGAGACAACCCAAGGCTGCTTTTTTAGTAGCTCTTTCCCTTGTGACAAAAGCAAGTTTTCCCATGCCACAAATCATTCCTGTCTATCATTTTGATACAATCTGAAGGAAAGTCTGTCTGCTGTCGCAATGTGTCCCATTTTTTTCAGGCTCAGACAGGGAAGTATTTGCATATTTCGTTGGTAAGACTTACTGAGCTTACAATCAGCAATTGTGCTCTTTCTGGCCAGTTTTTACACTTCAGAACAGCAATTTCATTTTTGTAGTTAAGTCCTTGCTTGATTGATTTCTCAAACTGAATCCATTTTGGTTATGTTCCTCTTCTGGATCAGCTTCTGCAGTTACCGTTGTGTTGCCAAGTTTATAGGACATCAGTTACTGTAGAAGAAAGATTTTGGTCTTTCCAAAAAGTATATAGGATGGATCAGTAGAGTAGTGCTGCTTATTCAGTAATTGAATATTTGTTTTCTATTTCCTTGATGAAATGGCTTTGAGTTTGTGAATTAGCCTGACTCAATCTTCTCTAGAAGCTGATTTTAACTAATTTTAACTGATTTTAGCTGATTTGTGAAGGGGGATATTTCCTACATGCTTCAGCAGCCTCCCTTCTTGGACCACACCTCTCATTAAGGTCATAGAACAAAACCAGTTTCAGATCCATCATTAACAGCTCCCTAACTGTTACTCAGTTTCTTATTCCATTGTTATGGTTTCAATAATAAGAAAATGTTTGACTTGAAAGCAATATTCTTGTACCAATACCTATCAAGCCTGTTTTGACTGCAGCTTAGAAAAAACAAATAGTTTTTCTTCAGTGGCATTTGCTATTGCTTTGGCCTTATGTACATTGCAAATAAAAGAACCAGCTAATGGCCAGGTTTTTAGGTGCTCTTTTCAGTGTTTGGTAGCTTGAGGGTAGATTCATTCTTTGCCAGACCAGGAGATTTTTATGCCTGGTTTGAGTTATTGACTGCATGGGCCTGCACTGCACAAGGAATTCCAGTAATAAAAAGCTCATTCCCAGCCAATGTTATTGGTCATCCATCCCAGGCAGATGCTGGGAGACAGGAACTGACACTGATGCTGGAAAATGTTGTATCAGAAGAGCCTGAATGATGATTTGAGTATGCACAGATGGGAGAGGGGCCAGAAAGGGGAGGGAGCAGCCGAGCTTGCAGGCCTTTGCTCAAGACCATTTATAGGTACATCACTGTTATATCCTATGATGATAACACAGAGGTAAATTAGTTCCTGCAATCATTGCAGCAGTGAGGATGACTTGCAGGCTGAATGGTAACTCCAAGACAGGATTGATTCTTCTTGGGGCTCTTCTTACACACAACCGTGCAAAATGACAGCATTCCACTGGTTCTGTTGTTTTATAAAGGTCATAAAATGTTAGCCCAGTGCAGGGCAAAAGGAAATGAAGATTTGATCTGTAATCTGTTTCTTGTAACACCAGAGGGCTGTTGCAGATCTCACCAGCACTCCTGTTTGATATTTTTATTAAATTCAAGAAACAAATGTTACAAATTTGACTTGGATTTTACTGTTTTTAACATTGCATTTGCTATAGGGTGAAGTCGGGCTGAAGTGTGCTTGGCTAGATGTTATTGTAGGGTTCTTGCATATTGCAAGGTAGAAGTGTCTAAAAATAGGAAAAGAATTGCTTTGAACTATGACAATGTGTTGTTTTCCTCTGTGCATTCCTAGAAATAACTCTGAAGTATTATTCCTACTCTAGCTCCAAGCTATGTAATTCAATTAACTGGAAAAAGTGACAAAAAGTATTACTTCTTATGATGTACTTTCACCAAGCAGAGAAATGAAGACAGCTACCTAAATTATATAAAACTGATTATAAGAGATTGTCACAAATGTCTCACAAAAATATGAGTGACTGCATTTGGCAGCAGCTGGTGTGACATTTCATCCTTTGTCAATAAAAAAAAGCAGTTTTACAATATCATATTTTGGTATGATACAGAATTTATCAAACGACTTCATTTCACTAGGACAAACCATGAAGTAACTATTCAGTTGCTTCAGTAAAAAGGAAAACATAAATAAGAATTCATAGGTTTGATCCAAAATAAAGAGATGAGAGAAAATGTAGTTTGTTTCATTTTTACTTCGAGTCATGTTTGAAAACAAAAACCAAAAAAACCTTTCAATCCTTAAAAATATTTAAATTTTAATTTAAATTTACAATTTTGCCTTCAGGGCTTAGTCAGATGACTACTGAAGAAAAAAGAGAACACTTACAGATTTCAATGGATGTTGAATGATGCTCATGCTGCTTACATTCATTTTATCACCTTGCTATAGAATATACTTTTAAAAAGAATGCTATAGCTGAGGAAGTTTTCCCAATACTGTCCAAACTGAGTGAATAATTATCCTAACCTTTCCAGTCCCTGGGCAGCATCTCTATCTGGAGAAAAACGAATGTGTTTTAAATGAGACAAATTCAGAAAAGACTTTTTCACAAGTCTTCTGTAGATATTTTAACTCTGTCCATGCCAGTCATGAGCCATGCTTGCCGTTCTCTTTACACATTTGGAAATATTGGCCCAAAATTAAAATCAAAGGTCTCGTGGACTCTGATAAGTTTATGATCAAGTTTTGAACTATTTCAGCATGAATATATTTTTTAAATTTCAACTTTCCTCCTATGGCAGCCGCAACAATTACAGCCATCAATAAACATGAGATGCTCTGTGCTGACAGCCAAAGTTATTTTAGTCCTACCTAACCGTACTCAGAGTCCATGCACTTCCAATGTGTTTTTCCTTTGCAGCCGATTTTGTGGTTCAGAATAATTTCCCAGCAAGTGTTTTATCAGCATCCAGAAGCTGGTCTCATAAAGCAAAACTTTAATTCTTTTCATTATGAGTTGAGGGACTAAATATTGACCAAGAAATTGCCTTAGTCTTGAATGTTGACAAATTTTTCCCATATGATCTCAGGAAAACCTTGGTAGGAAACCATCTGTTAACCACCTGAGAGTTCTTGGGGTTTTATTTAATAGAGAGAAAGACAAACTGGGGATTATTGGCTCACTGACCAACCCCTCTCCTCTGACGTCGTCTCACTTTTTCAGCAGAGTTTCTTTCATGCTTCTTGCCTGATCCTGGAGTTTTTCATTGTTGCATTCTTACTTTACTCCATATAAGCAGCAGACAGATCCCAGGGCAATGGTCATCACGTCCCTCCGCAGAATCCTAAAACACAGAGAGCAGCGGATAGGAAATGTGATCTTTTAATCTAAAGCTTCCTCGTGCTGTAACACCATTCCGTGTTTGCTCGGGCGATGCTGGGTCTGGCGCACAGCACTAGAGGGCAGTGCCATATTGCACTTCCAGGGAAACCATCCCTCCCCGGACACTGCTGCTCCGGGCTGGGGAATGGAAACTGAGTGCGAAGTACAGCCACGTCTCTTCTCCCAGCTTGTTTGGGTCACCGGTCTGAAGCTGATCTGAGGTGCCCACCCACCCCATTTCTCAGGCTGCAGACAGCCCCCTCCCCAGCAAGGCCCACCTGATTAAGCTGGTTTTGTGTTTGCGAGAAAACTGTAGATATTGTTACTACAGACACCAGCAAAATCAAAGTTTGCCCATCACATTTAGAGAAATCTGCCATCATGAAATTGCACAGAATATAAGATAATTGTGAATGATGTCAAGAACAGTGTACAAAAATGTAGTTTCAGTTGGTCTTACATTGGAGGTTTTTCCTTGGGTGTGAACTGAGGTAACTGTACAAGAAGCTCTGTTCTTATTGTCCAAACCAGATGTGGAACAGTCTGTGAACTGTCAAACACTTGCCTGGTTTCCCTGCAGAAGCTCCTGCTGGTAGCATGCTGACACTGAGATGATAGATGGAGCTATGATTTCAGGAATATCCAAGCCATCTTATCAAAGAGAAACTTTTATCTCTTGCTTTCCCCGGGGTGCTTTCCCCACCACCTCTGGATTGAGCAGACTTCTTTGCTGAGGCAAAGTGTTGAATAATAAAGGTTAGTGTGAGTGAACTTGAATGGTCTTGAGTGAAGTTTATCCCAAAGGAGCATTGTGGAGTTGACAATAGGCTGTTTATTTAATGAGAAAGTCAGTGTGTCTCACATGGTTTTGTAGTGGCTGATTCAGAAAACTTGAGTTTAACTTCTTGTTCTGCCTTTGGCTGAGTGAAGCCCTTTTTCTTATCTCCTGTCTTTAGTATGTAAACAATGCACGTCTTGATGAAAGCACATCAGAATAAATGAGTGAAAGCAACTTTTCATTCCAATTACCACTGACTGCTCTCTCATTTAATTTCAGCCATAATGAGGATTCTATCCCATTCTTTGCACTTCATCACCCACGCTCCTTCAAGCAGAATCAATATTTTATCAACAGAACTAGTAAGCCTCTACAATTTTACACTGGTTCCTTTTTTTCCTCTAACTTTTCACAGATAGGGTCCTCAGAGCATAAATCTCTTCAGAAGGAAACCTTTATATGCTGTTGCCATGAGCTATGTGGTGACATAGAATGTTATGTTTATATTTATTTGAGAGAGTGAGAGACCTTGTTCTCCTCAATTGAAGGCATTAATGCCAGAGTCAATCTTTTGAGCCAAGTTATTGATGGATGAGAAAAGGTTTCAATGTGAGATATTGGTGATATTATACCTTGGTAAGTCTCAGTGAGAAACAGCAAATTGTTAAAAACTTCCATTAATGATATTATGGACAATGCTTGTTCCTTGAAATTATCAATCTCCTGCCCAGTAATTAGGTGTGTAAAAGAGGTGGTGTAAAGAGAAGCTCACAGTAAGTTAACCTTTATAGGGGCATAGTAAATTAGCAATAGAATTCAGTTAAAAATCCCATTCAGCCCTGCTGAATCTAAAGTATGGATTTCCAACCCTAAATGAGATTAGCAAAATTTCCAAGCTTTTAATCCATCTAGTTCTATCCTTTTAAAAATTTGCCTGTAGAAGTACAGACAGTTTGAAAGATTTATGGCATTAAATGTCCGCAGCCTAAGCAGATTTCATTTGGGCCTTAATTTTAATAAAATATTTTTAATTTAAAAACTTTAGATCATAATGAATTATATGGAAATTGGATATACTTTAAAATCTGCCATTACAAAAGAAATCAGAGGACAGCCAACTGCAGATATAATGCTGGGGATTTTTTATTTTCTTAATTTATGTTAGAATGGGCTTCTGAAACTGTAATTTTGAATTTGGGGAGAAGCAGAGGAAATATTTTATATTTATCTAGGGAGTTTTGACTAATAATCCAAATGATGTTACCAGGTAGATGTTTAAAAGACAAAATGGCATTTTCATCCATTCTGATTTTATTAGTAGTATACAAAAGTATAAAACTGAGTGCTTCCCTATTCTCACAGTGATCAGGAAAAATTCAGAAGATAGAAAAAATTAATTTTTTTTGACACACTTGAAGTGAACAGGAACTGAAAAAAGCCTGGGTAGATGAAAGGCAAAGCAAAGCTCCCACTGTCTTAGTGAAGGACTTCACCCTGTGCAGGCAGTTGCAGACTGTAATTAATATATCTAATAACAAGGCTGGCAGTTCATCATTTTGCTGAGTTTCATTATTTGGGGAAGACTTAAAACTTCCAGCTGCCAGATCTCAGGATGTAGTTGGTTTTCAAGCATTTTTGCAGTCCTCACAACTAGGGAGCCAGTAAACAAATATTCAAAGATACCTATGACCAGATGGGGATGTGTTTTGTGTATGCATATATGTGTTGGAGTAAGGAGGGATTTAATGAGATTTTAAACATATTGCATTGAGGTTTCTGATTCACTGAGACAGTGAAACTGCAGGGTAAAAATTCTGTACAATATTTGCACCAGAATTTACTTCTGTGTATGATTCTTATATAAACCTGCATGAGTTCCTTCCCGGGAACTGATAGTCCCAACTCAGAGTCTGCCTCGGTGTTTTCTTCAGTGATGGCCAGATCCTACATTTTTTTCATACACAAAAGTATTAAAGATGTACTTTAGTCTCTGAATAGCATGAATTAGGAAAACATTTATTTTTTTACAGCTAAATGAAATTTCGTTTTTTCAGATTTTTTCTGGTGTTTTTCTAAAGCTACATGAAACATCAGGAAAGTATCAGGAAAAAGGAAACCAAATGCTGATGTGACTTTTCAGATAATAATAAAAAAAAGATACTGTGTCTATATTGCTCCTGTTGTCCCTGCACAGACCACTGAGCTCTGTGTGCCCGGTGGTGCCCTTGTTTGTCACATGGTACCTGTGGCCCTTTGAAAATGCTTTGATATTCCTTCCTGGCTCTCCTGAGTTTGGGTACCCAGTTTCCTGTAGTCTTTCCTCACCACTAAGCTCTATTTACTGCCCTTTTCCAGGTGCTGCTTTGCCCTCAGTTACTTCCCATGCATGCCTTTCTGTGCTGAGGTATTTTTGCTTTCCTTCCCCTCTGCCACATTCCAGAGTCAGTGATCCTGCTGCCAGCTGACTCACCAGGCTGCAACTGCAAGGTCATGCTGTAAGACAACAAGGCTGCCAATTTAGAACATCCCCCACTGGATCAGAACACAGCAGTTTTGTTTGTCAGCATCCTCAAATTATCAGGATTTGCAGTCTGAAGTCTATTAAGTAACAATTGTATTCCCTGTGCAGACACAGTAGTTTCTCGGGGTAACTACTGAAGCCAAATTTAATAACATAATAATACTAAATATACTTAATATATTTATTTCTATCCTGCAGTGCCTCTTTGGTTCCCAAACTGTGGTATTCCAGCTCATTCTAGCTCCTTTATGAGGCAGCCTCATCAACACTTTGAAGAGGTGGATATTTCTGTACCTGGACTGTACAGCCTCTTCAACAAAGGCAGAATCCATCCAGGTGAAAAGAGGCAGGAATCTTCTAAAGGATCTGCTGAGAGGGAAGTAGAGATATGGAGCAAAGCCAGTGTCAAAACTCTTAAGCAGTGGGAGAGGGGATGGATCTCAAGTGCTGCCTGTGAGACACAGGGGATTATTTGCTTATTTGCTTTTGCAGATTTAATACTTTGAGTATTAACTGTTTTGCAGCAGTGGAAAATGCTGATAATAGTTGAAAAATATTAAACTATTTCGCAAAAGTAAAATATTATTTTTCTCATTTGTCAATGACAATTGAGCATTGTGCCCATTTTCTGCCCAAATCTGATATTTTTTCTTTGCTGCTATATCTTTCTCTAGCTCCACTTTATTTTTAGCAACTAATAATTGAAAAGTGGGAGGAAAATGAGGTGGGAAAAGCTAAAATACTTTGTATTTGCATTTGGAGCAAATCCACTAACTATTTTTTAATGTATGCTTTAAAACCAAGTGAAAAATTAGTACTCATTTATTCATATTACAGATTTCCCCAATACCTGAAAAAAAGCAATTGTTGCTTGTGGGACAATGTAGGTGAGGTAGACAAAACCACAATTTTACTTGATAAACAGCAATCAACAGAGATGAATCCAAAGTGCAAGGCTCAGTATTTGTCCTTTTAACCCACCCAAAAGCCAGTGACATCAGAATACACTTCTACAGCATTTGCAATTTCCTCTGATATCCACAGTAAAGCAGAGGAACTGTGTGGAAGTTTCACTACCAAAAATAGACCCCACTGTCCAAGCCTGCTGGGATTTCACTCTTTTGATCTCTGCTGGGAAACCAGTGAAGGTGTTTCACTGAAACTGTCATTCGGAGGAGTTCAAAAGAAACCTCTTTTGTTTTCCTCCTTGTTCACAGCTGTAAGCAACCAACTTACTCCCAAAGAAAGTAATATTTGAGTTGGAACCTCTGTGCAAGGCAAGAGAGAAATGCAGATTGTAATCTATTATTTTACCTTTGAAAATATCAGGAGAAAATGGGAAACAGCAAATTCAAAGCTATTTTATCTAGAAGGCCCCAAGACCTTGATATTTCCATTAGAGCCACTGTGCTAAACTAACACAGTTTTGCAGCTTTACAAATCAGAAGACAGTCCCATTTCCTGGGACTCTGGCAAACATTTGTGTTCATTATTTAGTCCATAAAACCAAAGCATGCAATTTGCATATTTCAAAATATGTCTCTGCTAAAGAAAGAGACTAACGCCCCTGAAAAACTACCCTGTTGTTTAAATTGAAGATTTACTTATAAAATATACCAAATATACTTTATTTCATAATTTTAAACAAGAGCCATAATCTGTTTTCAGAATGCTCTTCTCCTGCTTAACACTGACCAACATAATTTCATATTTACTACTGTCTTTTCAGTCCAGTTTTTATTCTTCCCCCTCATTTTTCTTAATTTCAACAGTTACAAATTCCAAAAGACATAATTCCTATTCCCACTTAAATACAGATCCACAGATCCAAATACATACTTTGCGAAGAACCAAGAGCCCATGTAAGATTTTTTATAATAAATTAAAATGCACAAGGAGCAACAGGCATAGAAATAATAGATGGGCCGAAGGTGATCCTTGAGAGTGATGTTTGTGCTCACTCTCTGGAGCAGGATGTAGGGTCAGGTTGGTAGCCCAGTGGGCTACAATGTCAGAAGGTCAGATCACACACTAGGATTTGGGCTCATCCCAAATGTTGACACAGTATTGAAAGGGGAAGGGAAAGGGGAAGGCATGTGACAGTAAAGGACATTGTATTCAGCAGTGAATGTCCATTGGAAATATCTGTCATTGGGCTGGGGACACCAAAGTCCACTGAGGGAGCAGCACAAAGGTTTGTGTGGAGGCCCAGGGGCCTGTTCCCAAAATGCCTCAGCCCTGGAGGGGCAAAGGCAAAAGAGGAGAGATGCCCCTCTAGAACAGGGTAAGGAAAGGCCTCCCTCCCATGGGCCTTTTGCAGCCACATGTTGGCGTCTTCTGGGTTCTGGTGCTCGGATAGTGTGTAAGGATTGATGTCACCTGTGCTCAGCCTCCATTTACCATTCATGGACCCTTCCTAGAATGTTCTTCCTTCCCTTAACCCCCACTGGCTCTGTTTTGCCACACTGTTCCACCCCTGTTATCCCCCTGGTTCTCCCAAGCCTTACCCACTCCCCTGCACCTCTTTCCCTTGTCCCTGTTGCCCCTTGACCCTCAGATTCGCCCCTTTTGCCCCTCATTTAACCCTGTGCCCTCAGCCCAACTCTTGGTTCTCATCCCTGCACCTATCTGAGGCTGTGCTCAATAGAGCAGTTGTTGGATTGCCAAATGGGAACCCATCCCTTTGTCTTAAGCCATCAGCATTTTCTCCGGGGTGCTCTGGGCTCAGAGGATGCTGTCACTCTCTGATCTCCTTGTGGCACACGCTGTAACAGATTTGCTCTTCTTCTGTTGCTAAATATTGAATTGGGCTGGTAATAAGCACCAGATCTGGAGAAGAAGAGTCTACTTACTGACAGTAAATATCCTTCAATATGAATTTAATTTTAATTAAATGTGATTGAATGTATATTCCCATCTGACAATAGAGTCTCACCATGTATAAGGCTAAAATTTTGTGACTGCTGTTTGGCTTAAAATGCTGTCTTTAGAAATACTGCCTTGATAGTTAAGGTAAAACTACAGGATCATCATGGAGTGCTTAGATCCTCTAAATCTGCATTTCATCTTCTCTTTTGATTACATCTCAACCTTGCCCAGTTGGCCCTTTCCCAGCTTTTAATCTTTCAGATATGATCTGCAGCTGCTGGATGCAACAGGAAATGAGCAATAACAAGTGGCACCAGGAACGTTTCTGGGAGTGTGCAGCTCAGCCTCAGTTTGTGTGTTCTTGCTGTCCATTCTCAAACCTAGTCACCATGCTTTCACTCAATAATGTTATTACTTATGTTATGTAATGTAATACTTACTATGGTATTGCTTCAGTAACAAAGATTTAGAAAGTCTGCCCTCATTTAATTTAAATTTCCCAGATTTCTCACCAACTTCATACCAATAATTTTAGTTAAAATAAGAAACTAAAGCAATAAAGCAGCCCACAATAAGCATCTTGCCAAAAATGTCTATGTACCTGTTTCTAATACAGATCTTGATTGTAGTTTTTTCATACCCGTGTGCATCTCATTGCATCTCAGTTGAAGTCAGTCTGTTAAATAACAGCATTCGGAAAGAAAATAATGCTGCCTTCTCAGAAGGATCCACACTGTAATCTCCTAGATTTATTAATATTGAAAATCTTGAAATAATATTGAAATTCAGCTTGGAAGGGACATATGGAATCATTTCATCATCCAGTCAAACTCACAGACAAGAGCAGCACCAAATTTGAAGATGGCTCTAATTTCAAGGTCAGGTAAATTGCCCAGGGCTTTGTCCAACTGAGCTTTGAGTATCTCCAAAACAGAGATTTCAGAGTCTCTCAAAGCAACTCATTTCATTGCTGATTATCATCAAGGAGAAAAATCTTTATTTTGGCATAAAACATTCTGATATGTACTGGTCATTAAAAAAGCAAAACCAAAAAAAAAAACCAAAACCAACCAACCAACCAAACCCAAGCCAAAAAAGAAAAACCCCACAAAAAAACCCCACCAAAACCAACCAACCAAAGAAACAACAAAATATCCCACTTACTGGCAAAGATACTGAGTGTACAGAATTAAAAGTCTGAAATAGAGGATGGGTCAAGCACAAAATTGTGAAACATACTTCATCCAAGGGAAGGACTTATATTATGCGATGCCTATAATTGCACTTGGCGACCCAGCAGGTACTTCTAGGCCTGTCTTTGCTGACAGACCTTAAAAGATCCTCAGATTACTTCTTTATTCTTATTCTGTAACTTGTTTCAAATGGATTTAAAAGTCATTTTTATAAATGCCACACTGTCATTGCAGTGAATTAATCAAGCTCATTTTTCAGTGGTAGTGCTCTCAATTTCACAGTTCCTAGAACCACACCTTAAATGTTATCAAGGGTCAGTTTATTCCCATGTTACAAGAAAAAAATGAGTGGAAGGCAACATACTCTTCCACATACCCACCTCATACTCTGAGGCAATAGGCCTTCCTAGTGTCACAGTAATTTCCTGCTGAAGGCAAGTTCCTGCTGTTTGTTTTAATTTGAGTAGCTGAAAATCATGAGCCTTTCACAGGGTAAAAGGCTGGCCAGGCAATTTTGGCTTCTTGTGAGAGCCACTCAAATGTACAAATTTATTATATGGCTTCCATGCTGAGAAAGTACATTAACTTTAAAATGCACAGCAGCAGCCCGCTCTCAATAAAAATAGTATTTTAAATCCACTCTTAAACTATAACTCCAAGTTGCAGCTGAATATGAAATATCCATTTCCAGGCAATTACACACAATTTCTATCATGCTTTGAAAGACATGTATATGCACCAGGAATAATAAAAGCCAAACCCCCCACAGCCCTGAGTCACTAAAACAGGGAAAGACTTAAAACCTTCCAAGGTATGCTCAGGCAGAAATGCAGTGAGCCTTGTGACTTCACAGCAGGCTTCTGGTCACAGTATGTACAGCACAGAGGGAACCCTTGGCCTTATGTGCTTCAATCCCAGGCTGGTCATTCTAGGAATAACATGATTAATTCTCATGGGTTTCTTCCATAGATGAAGAAGACATAGACAATTAAGCTTGGAGCAAAACCTGATTCTTACAGTCCATCACAAAATCTCTTTTGCCTCCAGTGCTGAAACAGGCCTTAGAAAAGTATTAGAATTTGCAGGAAATCTAGAGTACAGATAAAGGCAAACTCACTTAAACCTTAATACTACAGGTACTTGTGCTTACACTGCAGGAACAGCTTTCAGTTTAACCTGTTTCACAGCTGGGATGCAGGTAATTCTTCACAAGCTAAAATGAATATGTACTTTCAAGGTCTTTCAACATGATTATTACTGCAGGTTCCATCAAAACACTTACTCACAGGATGCAGTCCTTACTTTGGAAATGAAGATTTCCAGTGGAGTGTTGTTCCCATTTAAAATGTTCCTGTCTCACAGCAGGACTCCAGAATACATTTCTCATTCAGATTCCAAAAGAGAATAATTGTTTATGGACAAGTTCTCAAAGAACAGGGAATACTGAGCTAACAGAAAGATGACATTCTCTTTATTTGGGCACATGTAATCCTAATTAATATCTTCCTTTGCAGTTACAGAGAAGAATTAGTATATAACACCAGTTTTATTTAACTTATTGATCAGGACTCCAAAGTCTGAAGTTGTAAACAAGTGTGGTATGAAAAAAACCCAGCAAAACCAATTTTCCTATAGAGATTTGTTCTTTTTTATTGCTCCTCAAAAATCATTTCTCTTTCATGCAGGCCATCTGGATTTACAACAACTTTGCTCCTGCCATAAGCCTTCTTTTCTATTTTTGTATGGAAGTTTTCAGCATCTTTCAACTGAGTTGAGTGAAAACAAAGTTTTTTGTCTGAAAGTGCAGTAGTCTGATCAGAGAACTACAGTGAGACAGTAAGTTTGGTTGTGAATTATCATCTCGATAGAGGAAGGCAAATCTGTGCTAAGGGAGAAACCACTCTCAGCTAAGCGACATTTAAGAATCATTAGATCCCTTTTGAAAATGTTCTTTGTACATAGAAAACTGACATATTGGGAAGAAAAATCGTTGCTGGGAAGGTGCACTGTCAACTAACATGGACTAGCATCAGAAGTCTATCCCCCTGTCTTCCCACATTTTTTGTTCCACTAAATTATAAAAACAGACAATGACCTGCTTGAGAAGTGAAGCATCAACCAGATGTTTCCTGAGCAAAGACAACTTGTGTTTCCCTTCACACATCATCTTCTAAGAGGCAGCACCAGTGACAGTGAGTCTGACATCATTCTCTATGTTGACTTTGGGTTACTGAGAATCTTTCCCTTACTTTACCTTCCAACTCAAATACATTAGTTTTACAGCGAGATCTCATGGAAAGAATGGATTTGAATGGCTGGAACACATTGTGGAAGAATGGTTTATATTCATTTTGTTACAGCATCATTCCTTATGGAAATAGGGGATGGGGAACCAGTCATTACAAAAAAACCCCACTTCTTTCTGTGAAGAACATGCCAAAACAGGTTTCAGTAGGAGCAGCTAAATTTAAAACAGATATGAGAATACGTGAGAATAGATCCAAAGCTTATTGTGATTTATGCAGACTCTGATATTGCACTTCAGAGCACATGCCCGTTTGTTGACTGAAACTACAGCATTTTTCTAGTTCTATTTGGCTGCTGGAAAAACTCCATTAGTCCCTGTTGATCTGTAGTGTGATACCTACCAATCTGTTAATTGGGGTGGGATAGAGAAGATGAGAGGCTCAGTCATCACCTAACAGAAATGTTCATTTTTTTTATTCAATCCATTGCTTACAACAGATCACTGTAAGAACCAATTTTGCACCCCAGTTCTAGGCAAGCTGGTGAAACAAAACCAACTTTGAGGTGCTACATTAAGAAACAGCATGGGAAAGGAAGGGGTTGCATGTTTTATAACCCTGTGCACCAGAATTCATAATGCATGGTGACTTAACAACTTTCACTGCAGGTAAATTCCTGCTCAAGCTATCCAGAAAGGCTCAAATGATATATGTATAATTTATGGAAGATCAATATTTAATTAGTCATTAATAATGCTCTAAAATGATTTAAGAATGTCTTTACATCCAAAGACTGAAAATACCAACTTTTCTATTCACATTCTTACATTTAGATACGAAGCTGCATCAAAGCTGGAACTTTTCTTCCCTAGTAATACAAGATGGGTGTAGTAACCCAGACTTACACTGGAATGTCACTGCATATTTATGTTACTTTAAAAGCTCATGGGGAACTAAAGACAAGATCTGCTTTTGCTTTCAGCTCACATCTTTGCTTAGTTGCTTGTAAACAGTGGAAAAGCTGGTTTTAGTATCTGCTGTTTAATCAAACGTGTTATAATTTAGAAAGCTGTGTACAGCACAAGAAGCTGCCTCTGCAATGGTTTCAGTATGGATATGTGAGCAAAGGCTGTGTATTCTACAGGCTCAGGGGTCTGTAGGAAATAAAATTTTCAGTTGGATTGACAGTAGAGCCATTCAGCCTCCTGAACTCTCAGTGTCTCAGCACACTGCACACACATGGATCTAATATAACTCAACTAAAATAATTTTATTTCCGATATTAGAGGTAGATTTTATCCAGTGTAATATATAACAGCTGCCCCTGTAAGAGCAGAGATCTAGGAATTAAACAATTTTGATAAATTTCAACACCTATGTGCCCTTAGAATAATTAAGGCAAGCTTTTTGTATATCCTTCAAGAAAGCAGGCACACCACTCTGTAAAGAGAAAGGCAGAAAAGTTATTCTTGCATAATGAAATCAATACAAAATTATAAGCAAGGTGAGAATTCCCATTATTTATATATTTATATTTATATTGTCAGACAGATACAGTTCTAAGATCCAATATACAATTGTTAAGACTAAAGTCTAAGATCTGGTGCATAGCATCAAACCATTCCTTGAATATTTCAGGAACAAACTGCATTATCTTGAGGCTATTCATATAAGCTCTGAAACACAGACTGAGGTTTGCTGCAGAAATTTACCTGCCTGGTTGACAAACCAAAGGAATTTGGCAGGAATTAAAATAAGTAAATTAATTAAGACTGTTGTAATGAGAGCATACAATAGTGAGACTGTAAATATGGGACTGTGTAAAAGCTAGGAACGCTGATACATCTGTTTCAGAAAAAATTAATTCAGCCCAATAGTAGAAGATGGGTATGACTGCAGTGAATTCATTTGAACGAATTATTTGAAACAGATCAGCCAAAGATCATTGTCTGTTACCTTTCCTTACCTTGGAAGCCCAGTTGACCAGCCAGGATGGAATCATGCCACCAGGATTATCAAAGTAGTACATACAGACTAGAGAGGAGAGAGAAGTCAGCAGTTACCTGTGACTCAGCTCTAACACACTCACAGAAGCTGTTGGTGTGCATGACTGGAGCACCAACTACAACAGTTCTACTCTAAATTCTGCACTAAAAGGTCAACCAGGCATTCCTAGTTTACCTTTGGGAAGATGACAGAGCCACAACAGCAATTTAGATTATTGCAAACCATTTTTGGCACTCTGCCTTATAAAATGAGACTGTCTTTAAAAGACTAATCTCAGACACGAGTCAAGCTCTAAGTAAACCCTTTAATCTACACATCTGTCAAACACAATACTTGAATCATTGCTGAGTTAAGAAAATTGCAGCAGTCTCCCCAGCTGAACTGTCTGGCAGGAAAAGAAGTACAGACTAGGGGTAGGATGGGAGGGCAGAAGGAAGTGGTCAGGAGTCTATTCTTAACCACCCAGCCCAACTGCTAAATAAAGATTCTTCAAAGTAGTGCACTGCAGTCTTCATTTCCAAAGGTTTCATTCATTCTAAAGTAACCCTTGGCTTAAAATTTCCCCCTCTTTGTGTATTTTGCTAATATATATATTCCCTGGCTACATGCCTTGTCACACATTTCCTTGACCTCTTACCTTTACAACCAGCCTTGCCATCACTTTCAATTACCAGGCTTTGTTTATAGCTTTTAACTCTGATAATACCAGGCTTTTCAGGGCACTGAGGAACAGCCACACTTTTTGCTAACACAACCCAGATCTTCCTCCCATCCACATCCATCTCCCGGCATTCCCGAATATAGACATACTGCACAGCAAGTTGAGGAGGCATGTCAAAACAATGTCAGCTTGAGGGATGAGGAGTTGACAAGTGAATTCCATCACAAAGAGCAGCTCCTCCAAGTTATTTCTTGTGTCCTTACAGGATTCAATCCTGCAGAGCAGTAATTCAGCTATGTGAGCTCTAGCTCTGTGTGGGAACAGGCACCCACATTCCTCTTCATGCTATATATATTCATGTAACACAAGGACTGCAAGATCTTAGATCAGCACAGAAAAGTGGGTGGAATCAGTTCATTGCTGGGGTTCCTGGATGACCAAGTGGCAAAAATTGCAAGGAACAAAAGCTTGAAAGGATACGTCTCTGTTTGAGAGAGGAAAAGGGTACTTCACTTCCCAGTAGATTACTTTTTCACCATCATATGTTTCCTCATACAGTTCTGTGGTTGAAAGAAGAAGACTGTTAGATATTTTTAATTTCTACTGCAAAAGAAATATAGATGACATCAAGAACTGCTCAGATTTCTGACATGAACACATTTTACATGCAACTCTGATGCCAAAATTGATACGTATGTAGAATTTTAGCAGTAAGAGACATTAATAAGTCCTGTACCAGGATTGTTCAGGAATCAGATACACAAAAATAGGTGGCTTGTTTTTCTGAGGTGGAAACAAAGAAACACACCAAACAATGCCCCCTCTAAAAAAGCCCAAAAAAGTACTCAAACAAAAAAACACTCCCAAAAACAAAGGAAAAAAAAACCCCACAACCCCACAGAACATAAAAGCAGAACAGTTCTGGGGGAAGCAGAGTCAAATTTATTTTCCAACATTTTGCTCATTCAAAGCCTTTCTGTCTCCAAGCTTTTTCCTCACCTGTGCATGCTCTGCACAATTCCAAGTCACAAGCACAATGTGCCTTTTCACAGGCATGTCATTACCCTTGTACATTATGCTGAGTTACATGGAACTAGGATGAGTGCAGCTTTCTGACACCTGAAGGTATCTTACATGAAGGATTCATGAGTTTTGGAAAGGCTGTCAGGAATTTCCCAACAGTATATATATGCAACAGCAAACTAGAATCTTTAGCAGTTTACGAGCCTTCATTACACCACCTTCAGTCTGCCTGGAAACTCAACTCAGAAGGAAGCAGAACATGAATAAAAAGTAACCTAATAGTGCCTAAAACATGGCAGTGACTCAGTCAGACAGTAGTCTGGCATGAAGGACAAAAATTTGTTCTAATCAACCCACATAACTGAGTTTGAAAACCTATCTACAGAACAGCTTCTTTCCCTGAGGCAGCAACTGCACCGTGAGGGCAATGGAGCTGACACAAGCCATGGGGCTGAGCCAGGGTGAACTCCTGTTGGCTCAAGTAAAAGGGCCCAGAGTAAAAGAAGAGTGTCATCCACAAAGGTGGTTCACCTTAACAGGCAGAGTGGTCTTTTCTTCATTTAGAGCAGACTTGTGCTTGAGGTGCTCTATATCTGCCAGAGTCAGGTTTTTGAAAGTGAGGCCAGAATAAAGTGATAATCTCGTTGATAAGGCAAGAACAGTGCCCCAGATGGGGGATTCTTTTTCCCTATATAATACATTCCAAATTAGGCTTCTGTTAGTACACCCTGCAGATCAGCTGTCACCCACAGACACAACTTCTCCAGCTGGAGCAGTACTGCATGCACCTGGTGTTGTAATAACCCACGACATTTATGTTTTCCACCAGAGGTCACTGGAGCATTGGATTATTCACTTTACTTTCACTTCTAACCAGAGAGATTTCCTTTTCCAAAGGCACCATGAAACTTTTATAAAGACCCCAATACAACTGTTACTAGCTGCCCATGTATCTTTGCAAACATGGGAAAAACACATAATAGGTAAACCAACCCCACCTGCATTCTCTTCAAAGCAGAATACAGTGCTTTTTAATCAATAATCTGATTTCATTTAGCATCATTACAGGTGACCACAAGTCCATTCTATCCATTACAGGTATAGCAGCACTTACTTCTTCAACAGTCAGCTATTACTGTTAAATTGTTGGGAAGTCTGATCTCAGTCAGGAAGGTGCTGCAATCAGGAGTTGCAAGTTTCAGTATTGCTCAGGCTCAACCATTTTGCATCATGCCACAGAAGCATGTAGTACCTCAGTCACTACACTTTAGTCACAACTTCCCTGCTGAATTGGCAGCTGCAGCACAAACCAGGCCCCAGGATGTCCACATCTCGTGGATATTTGGAAGCACTCAGGAGCAGTTGCCTTTTCAGCTAAAAAGGAAGCTACTTCTGCTCTGGTCAGGTTTTTATTTCAATGCCAGCCACCAGTTCAGCACAGAACTCTCCTTTGGACGGCCACTTGCATGGCAGTGAGAGCACCAAGGAATACAAACAGTAACACCAAGAGCAAGAAGGCTCTCAATGGAAGTTTTCTGGGGTTTCTTCCTCAATGTGAAATAAAAAGCCCAGGCTGAACTGGAGTTACATTTAAAACATTGGCCAGCATTATTTCATCATACTGTCTTAAAAAATGGGTGGGCTGGTGTTAAGTTATAAGTAGGAAAGAAAGAATTACATTATATTTATGCCCTTTAAGAATTAATTTCTGAGAAATGCTGGACTTAAAGCACCAGAACAAGTATAAATTACAGATGAACAAACCATGGTCAGCAAGGATATGAATGTCAGCTCTGCAACATTATCTACTTTTTAGTTTAAGGGTGTAGCTTCCCCCAGTGGCTTCCTTTCTTTTCTCTATGAAGGAATTAAAAAAAAAAAAGTGTTTATTTAAGGAGCATTCATTTCTCCTAAATGCACTTAAAGACTACTGAAGTAACTCAACAGAATATTTTTACATCCAATATGATAATGCTGAGTCCCACTCTGGCTCTTTGTTTCCTTAATGGCAAAATGGCATTTGCTACAAGAAAGCTACTGACTATTTTGACAATTAACAATTAATAAAGACACTGCTCCTTAAATTTGACCAAGACTGACATGAGTTAAATTTATGGGTCTCTGCATCAATACAGCCACTGGCATTATCAGCAATCATTCACCATGGAGCTGTCCTAAACCTAACAAGCACAACATTTAACAAGTCTTTGGTTTTTAACACTGCTCTTTGTTCAGCAAAACACTCTGACCACTTTTCAGTTTTACTGGCCTGCTCTAGCTTCAAGAACAAGCTTAAAAAGAAATGGCTCCCAATCTTTAAGTAAATGGATTACTGGATGTCCACATCAGCTAAACCCTTACCTTGTTACTTTTGACTTAAGATGTTTTAACACCATACAGACATTGAGGTTCAATGCCCTTTTTCAAAGACAACATCAAATAAACTTAACTAAATTAGTTATTGCTTCCTCTGCAGAAGCCTGAAGTTACCATGTATTCTCCCTTTACACCCATTCCTGACTGTAAAAGGTTCCAAGAACATCCAATGCTTTCAGGAAAAGATATTCCATCACCCATCAAACTGGTGGAAGCCTGAGGAAAAATTTTCACCGTGAGAACGATCAGTCTTTGAAATAATCTCGCCGAGGACAAATTTTAAGGCTCAGCTGAAGAGGCTGCTGGGCCATCTTGTCTTGACTGTGCTCTCACCAAGGAAGTTTGGACCAGCTGATCCCAGAAGTCCCTTCCAACCTGCTATTCTATGATGCACTGCTCCACTGCCATATGCAAAGATGCACAAAAGGCACCGCCTCCATTTCTCCCCAAGAGATCTACTAAAATTTAACCTAAGCATTACAGCTAGAAGTTACAAGGTGCTCCAGCATAACCAGTGATGCCAATCACATGGTTTAACCAATATGGAAAGAATTCTTTCCAGAGGAAAGATTAATGCTATTGAGACACTAGCCATTCCATATCAGTGTTTACTTGTATATTTGCAGAGTGAAACCTTATCCCAAAGATATTTAAGTCTGACCCAAAATCTTTGGGAACAGTAACTTCAAAATACCTTTGAGAAAAGTTTCAGTGGGAACAATCAATGTGGACTCCAGCTTGCTTTCACACTGCCCAGACAAGCTTACCTTTAACATATTGATCCCACTCTTTTCTGAAATTCAAGTCCATGTAGACATCTGCACACAATTTTGGGGGAACATCAGCAAGACCACCAAAGATTTTATATTCATAAAGTCCCGATTGCTGTGGAAATGGAATTAGGAGAGGAAAAGTCACACAGGAAAGGGAAGTACTCTGCATCAGGGAGAACAGCTGAAGGAAGTTAGGTGGGGCACAAACTACAAATATGCTCAAGAGCTGTGAAAGCAAGTGTTCAAAAAACAATGCAAGATTCAGTCTTTAACCTCTCGACTTTTTGATCTGTACATGAAAGTTTAAATCCAGCCAGGCTGACCTGCCCTGCACAATGGCTGTTCCTTCCCTTCCACCAGTACCTTTTACTTCATCAGGAGTTCCAGAGGGAACACGTTTCTTCACAAACATAGCCCTCCTCTTCATCTCCAGCTAAATTCTGCCCACACTGAAGTTTACCAGAAGCATTAAATTCTTGTGGCAAGTTAGTTATGCTTATGCATCAGGCTGGGATACCTCAGAAGCAGACTTTAGAAAGAATGCTTTAGAATGTCCATGCTTACATACAATGCACTCTTAGATCTGCCTTGAAAATTTATCATGTATTTTCTTTCAGAAAGCTGTATGCACTGAAGGGGTGGGGTGCAGGATATCTCCTGTTTTAATGTTACTTTTAACATGTGGCAATTCCATCTGTGCCTATAGAGCAATGTTTGTACCATTGTTAGTACGAGTTCAGGACTAAGTTAAAGTCATGAGAGTATTTCAAATATAGAGGGCAGAAATCAAGTCCAAGAATTCCCAAGGAAAGGAAGGGAAGGATTATACAACATTCTGTTAGTGAATATATGAATTTTCTTTCCTTCCTCACCTTCACAAATCAATTCTAGAAGATGAAGATTCTAAGTACCAGAAAATAGTAATGTGATCAAGAAGCTTAACCTACTCATCCTCACTGGCTTCACTGAAGCTCCAATCACCAGCTTCAGACCTGAACTATTCAACACCTGTGTAACCTGATTCACTCATCACCTTTGTAAGAGGCATCAATATTTTTATTCTCACAAGAAAAATAGCAATTTACAGTAAGAAAGTTAAAACAAGAGTGAAATGTTTTAGTTTTTCTGAGGCCTGTCATCAGGAGACTCAATCAGCTTCTCTGGAATACAGCACTGAGCAGGAAGGCCCAGATCTGTTTCTGCAGCCTGCAGAGAAGGAGGAAAGACAAGGCAAAAAGAGAAGGCAACAGGAAGAATAATGCTGCTTTCAGCTTCCTGGACTACTGTTGCTACAGGGGAATTTCAGCTCAGTAAACGCTACAAGCTAATTTTTTCAGTAACAACTTTAAACAAAGACCCTCCTTCTAGACTTCATCCATCTTCTCTTGTAGCAATCTGAAGCAACTGAAAGACAAAACAGAGATTTATTTCCCAGGAGAATCAGAAGATTGTACTTGAAAAGGTCCCTTTAATCCTATGTAGTCCAAACTAAACTAGCCTAAACTAGAGGCATCACACACTACATTAAAAACAAGACACCTCTAAATGTGGGGGGTTTTTTAGTTTCAAAAAGTCCTTTTAGCTCTACAGTCCTTCTGTATAAAAGCACAAGAGGATAAGAAGCCTGAGCTGCTTTCCATCTCACAGCTGCCATTCATACAATAGCAGCACAGCCGCTGCAGTGCGCCAGGGTTTCCTTGGTCCCATTTCCCTGCCTAAATCCAGCCTCCAGCTTCCCAAATTCCCTTCATTCACTGCATGATGCATTTACAGGTGAGCTCTGGCTTGAGCTCTGCTCCTAAAGCCTCTACTTCATCCCCTCCAGCCTGAACACCCCAGCACCCTGTACTCCATCAACACACTAATTCCTGCATGGATACCTGGCAGGCTCCCCAGCCTTGCCTGTGCTGTGTGCACCTATTGATAAGCTCATCTTGCCACTGCCATCTGCATCCACGCTGTGAAAAGGGACAATTTATCACTGAAGAAAATTCCAAAGTCTATGAAGTGCTTATTTTTTAAAGAGGCTTTCCCTACCCTGTTTTGCCTTTAGCACAGCCCTATATGCTTGCTGTTTTTTTCTAACATTACCATGTCTGAAATGATTTCTCAGAATACAAATACAAAATTGTCATCCAAAGAACAGCATGAAGTCCAGAAGGAGTTGAGAGGAAACTATGATCACTCAGTTTCCTATCTATACAAAGATATTTATATATATATAACTAGATATAAATTGTATAGATATTTATATATGGATTTAGACATCAGCATTGAATAAAACATCTGTGTCAGAATGGACACATTATCAATCACAAATCAGTTTCTAAACTACTGAAGTTCTTTAGAGAAGTAAGTCCCTCCAAAAGGGGAGAAAATTTCATTCCAACCCTTTCTGACCTCCTGATTTTAGAGGATGAACGGTGAAAAATCAGCGTGAAGTGAGTTCAGGAGAGAGGCGAAGCGGGGAGGGCTCCTGGAGAGGAGGATGCTGTGACACGGGCGGCGCTCGGGGCAGATGTTTAGGGACACGCTCCCCTCACCACAAACCCCGTCCGAGGGGGCCCGGGAGGTGGCACATCGCACACCCGGGAATTCCCCATCCCGCTGCTCACAAGCTCGCTTCCCCGGCATGCTGCGTGGGCCCAGCAGCTTTCCCATCAGCAGTTAATGGCATTACCCGGAAAGCTGCTTTCTGCGAGCCTGGAGAAACAGAGCCCAGGCCTGTGCGGGGAACCGGCGGCTGCGGGCGGGATCGTGCGGGCCCCGCGTCCCCATCACCACTGGCACCATCACCACTGACCCCGTCCCCATCACCACCGGCCCCGTTCCCGTTACCACCGTCCCCATCACCACCGTCCCCATCACCACCGGCCCCATCACCACCGGCCCCATC